>JAULUF010000006.1:1742500-1777500 GCA_031834385.1 Semotilus atromaculatus | reverse complement strand
ACACACTCTATACACGGGAACACACTCTTTACACGGGAACACACTCTTTACACGGGAACACACTCTTTACACGGGAACACACACCTGTCTCCAGGTGCGCTCTTTACACGGGAACACACTCTATACACGGGAACACACTCTTTACACGGGAACACACTCTTTACACGGGAACACACTCTTTACACGGGAACACACTCTTTACACGGGAACACACTCTTTACACGGGAACACACACCTGTCTCCAGGTGCGCTCTTTACACGGGAACACACTCTTTACACGGGAACACACACCTGTCTCCAGGTGCGCTCCAGCACACGGGAACACACTCTTTACTTCAGTACACACACCTGTCTCCAGGTGCGCTCCAGCACACGGGAACACACTCTTTACACGGGAACACACTCTTTACTTCAGTACACACACCTGTCTCCAGGTGCGCTCCAGCACACGGGAACACACTCTTTACACGGGAACACACTCTTTACTTCAGTACACACACCTGTCTCCAGGTGCGCTCCAGCACACGGGAACACACTCTTTACACGGGAACACACTCTTTACTTCAGTACACACACCTGTCTCCAGGTGCGCTCCAGCACACGGGAACACACTCTTTACACGGGAACACACTCTTTACACGGGAACACACTCTTTACACGGGAACACACTCTTTACTTCAGTACACACACCTGTCTCCAGGTGCGCTCCAGCACACGGGAACACACTCTTTACACAGGAACACACTCTTTACACGGGAACACACTCTTTACTTCAGTACACACACCTGTCTCCAGGTGCGCTCCAGCACACGGGAACACACTCTTTACACGGGAACACACTCTTTACACGGGAACACACACCTGTCTCCAGGTGCGCTCCAGCACACGGGAACACACTCTTTACACGGGAACACACTCTTTACTTCAGTACACACACCTGTCTCCAGGTGCGCTCCAGCACACGGGAACACACTCTTTACACGGGAACACACTCTTTACTTCAGTACACACACCTGTCTCCAGGTGCGCTCCAGCACACGGGAACACACTCTTTACACGGGAACACACTCTTTACTTCAGTACACACACCTGTCTCCAGGTGCGCTCCAGCACACGGGAACACACTCTTTACACGGGAACACACTCTTTACACGGGAACACACACCTGTCTCCAGGTGCGCTCCAGCACACGGGAACACACTCTTTACACAGGAACACACTCTTTACTTCAGTACACACACCTGTCTCCAGGTGCGCTCCAGCACACGGGAACACACTCTTTACACGGGAACACACTCTTTACTTCAGTACACACACATCTAAAGTTCACTACCGTTAATCTGAAAAATACCTGTTCAAATATTGCTTACATTTATTCATTTAGCAGACACTTTTATCCAAAGCCACTTACAAATGAGAACAACAGAAGCCGTGAAACTAACAATAGCACAACATCTCAGTTTAATCTAACGGGTTTTTATTTCATTTATTTTTAATTTTTTAATAAAGATAATAGATATAGAATAGAAGATAAAGTGTTAGCATTAATGGATCAAGTCTTGCTGAAAAAGATGCGTGACACTATGTTGCTGTCTGGGGTTTCTCTTCGCAGCAGTGAGCAGTGTAGCCAATCACAGGCGTGTTCGTTGATCTCTTGAACACAGTGGCCAATCACAGGCGTGTTTGTTGATCTCTTGAACACAGTGGCCAATCACAGGCGTGTTCGTTGATCTCTTGAACACAGTGTAGCCAATCACAGGCGTGTTCGTTAACTTCAGTACACACACCTGTCTCCAGGTGCGCTCCAGCACACGGGAACACACTCTTTACTTCAGTACACACACCTGTCTCCAGGTGCGCTCCAGCACACGGGAACACACTCTTTACTTCAGTACACACACCTGTCTCCAGGTGCGCTCCAGCACACGGGAACACACTCTTTACACGGGAACACACTCTTTACTTCAGTACACACACCTGTCTCCAGGTGCGCTCCAGCACACGGGAACACACTCTTTACACGGGAACACACTCTTTACTTCAGTACACACACCTGTCTCCAGGTGCGCTCCAGCACACGGGAACACACTCTTTACACGGGAACACACTCTATACACGGGAACACACTCTTTACACGGGAACACACTCTTTACACGGGAACACACTCTTTACACGGGAACACACTCTTTACACGGGAACACACTCTTTACTTCAGTACACACACCTGTCTCCAGGTGCGCTCTTTACACGGGAACACACTCTTTACACGGGAACACACACCTGTCTCCAGGTGCGCTCTTTACACGGGAACACACTCTTTACACGGGAACACACACCTGTCTCCAGGTGCGCTCCAGCACACGGGAACACACTCTTTACTTCAGTACACACACCTGTCTCCAGGTGCGCTCCAGCACACGGGAACACACTCTTTACTTCAGTACACACACCTGTCTCCAGGTGCGCTCCAGCACACGGGAACACACTCTTTACTTCAGTACACACACCTGTCTCCAGGTGCGCTCCATCACACGGGAACACACTCTTTACTTCAGTACACACACCTGTCTCCAGGTGCGCTCCAGCACACGGGAACACACTCTTTACACGGGAACACACTCTTTACTTCAGTACACACACCTGTCTCCAGGTGCGCTCCAGCACACGGGAACACACTCTTTACACGGGAACACACTCTATACACGGGAACACACTCTTTACACGGGAACACACTCTTTACTTCAGTACACACACCTGTCTCCAGGTGCGCTCCAGCACACGGGAACACACTCTTTACACGGGAACACACTCTTTACTTCAGTACACACACCTGTCTCCAGGTGCGCTCCAGCACACGGGAACACACTCTTTACACGGGAACACACTCTTTACACGGGAACACACTCTATACACGGGAACACACTCTTTACACGGGAACACACTCTTTACTTCAGTACACACACCTGTCTCCAGGTGCGCTCTTTACACGGGAACACACTCTTTACACGGGAACACACTCTTTACACGGGAACACACACCTGTCTCCAGGTGCGCTCTTTACACGGGAACACACTCTTTACACGGGAACACACACCTGTCTCCAGGTGCGCTCCAGCACACGGGAACACACTCTTTACACGGGAACACACTCTTTACTTCAGTACACACACCTGTCTCCAGGTGCGCTCCAGCACACGGGAACACACTCTTTACACGGGAACACACTCTTTACACGGGAACACACTCTTTACTTCAGTACACACACCTGTCTCCAGGTGCGCTCCAGCACACGGGAACACACTCTTTACACGGGAACACACTCTTTACTTCAGTACACACACCTGTCTCCAGGTGCGCTCCAGCACACGGGAACACACTCTTTACACGGGAACACACTCTTTACACGGGAACACACTCTTTACACGGGAACACACTCTTTACTTCAGTACACACACCTGTCTCCAGGTGCGCTCCAGCACACGGGAACACACTCTTTACACGGGAACACACTCTTTACACGGGAACACACACCTGTCTCCAGGTGCGCTCCAGCACACGGGAACACACTCTTTACACGGGAACACACTCTTTACTTCAGTACACACACCTGTCTCCAGGTGCGCTCCAGCACACGGGAACACACTCTTTACACGGGAACACACTCTTTACACGGGAACACACACCTGTCTCCAGGTGCGCTCCAGCACACGGGAACACACTCTTTACACGGGAACACACTCTTTACTTCAGTACACACACCTGTCTCCAGGTGCGCTCCAGCACACGGGAACACACTCTTTACTTCAGTACACACACCTGTCTCCAGGTGCGCTCCAGCACACGGGAACACACTCTTTACACGGGAACACACTCTTTACACGGGAACACACACCTGTCTCCAGGTGCGCTCCAGCACACGGGAACACACTCTTTACACAGGAACACACTCTTTACTTCAGTACACACACCTGTCTCCAGGTGCGCTCCAGCACACGGGAACACACTCTTTACACGGGAACACACTCTATACACGGGAACACACTCTTTACTTCAGTACACACACCTGTCTCCAGGTGCGCTCCAGCACACGGGAACACACTCTTTCCACGGGAACACACTCTTTACTTCAGTACACACACATCTAAAGTTCACTACCGTTAATCTGAAAAATACCTGTTCAAATATTGCTTACATTTATTCATTTAGCAGACACTTTTATCCAAAGCCACTTACAAATGAGAACAACAGAAGCCGTGAAACTAACAATAGCACAACATCTCAGTTTAATCTAACGGGTTTTTATTTCATTTATTTTTAATTTTTTAATAAAGATAATAGATATAGAATAGAAGATAAAGTGTTAGCATTAATGGATCAAGTCTTGCTGAAAAAGATGCGTGACACTATGTTGCTGTCTGGGGTTTCTCTTCGCAGCAGTGAGCAGTGTAGCCAATCACAGGCGTGTTCGTTGATCTCTTGAACACAGTGGCCAATCACAGGCGTGTTTGTTGATCTCTTGAACACAGTGGCCAATCACAGGCGTGTTCGTTGATCTCTTGAACACAGTGTAGCCAATCACAGGCGTGTTCGTTAAAGCCCTCTTGAACACAGTGGCCAATCACAGGCGTGTTCGTTGTTCTCTTGAACACAGTGGCCAATCACAGGTGTGTTTGTTGATCTCTTGAACACAGTGGCCAATCACAGGCGTGTTTGTTGATCTCTTGAACACAGTGTAGCCAATCACAGGCGTGTTCGTTGATCTCTTGAACACAGTGGCCAATCACAGTCGTGTTCGTTGATCTCTTGAACACAGTGGCCAATCACAGGTGTGTTCGTTGATCTCTTGAACACAGTGGCCAATCACAGGCGTGTTCGTTGATCTCTTGAACACAGTGGCCAATCACAGGCGTGTTCGTTGATCTCTTGAACACAGTGGCCAATCACAGGTGTGTTTGTTGATCTCTTGAACACAGTGGCCAATCACAGGCGTGTTCGTTGATCTCTTGAACACAGTGGCCAATCACAGGCGTGTTTGTTGATCTCTTGAACACAGTGGCCAATCACAGGCGTGTTCGTTGAACTCTTGAACACAGTGGCCAATCACAGGCGTGTTCGTTGAACTCTTGAACACAGTGGCCAATCACAGGTGTGTTCGTTGATCTCTTGAACACAATGGCCAATCACAGTCGTGTTCGTTGAACTCTTGAACACAGTGGCCAATCACAGGTGTTATATTTAGTCAATCCACTCATCGCTCAAAAACGCTGAAGTTTTTGTTGTGCACGCTCGCGAATCCTCTCAAAGTGTAGACTCGATGTAAATGGTGTAGACGGTTTCATTGATTATAATGAAACTTTATAAAAAAGCTTTTTAGTGATTGTAAAGGGAGCGGTCTTTGTGCACTTTCTAGGTTTTGTAAATAGCCATAGGTAAAGCCCCGCCCACACGTGACGGGATTGGTCACATGTTTGTGACGGTAGGAAACAGGGCCGGTTCTGAGACTGTCTTTAATTCACTGCCGTTTAAAGGAGGAAATACTTAGCAATGGTGTTGCTCTCTGATATCAGAAATACTGCAGAGGAAATGGCGAATAAAGTATTTATAAATATGCTTTGAAATCTCGCAAAAGTTCTGCTCATAATATATAGGCATATTAAATGAAAACCAATACTATGAGAATAGTTTCAATGTGGTTTATTGGATTGTGTGCACACTTTTCCACATGCTAAGCTTATAACATGGTTATCAGCATTAAAAGTTAAATATGATTGCTGCTTTTTGCAGTGCACATTTTGTTTGGAAAGAATAAAATAACTACGTTTTCATCAGTTATTTTATTTAAGGGTCGCTACATTTCTTACTGATTTCTGCGCATTCGAAATGAAATACAGACGGCACTGTAAGATCACATGTGTTTGAATGCAATGCATTAGTGAGAGAGCGATCGCGTGTGTGTGAGGCATTTATTCACACACGCAATCGCTCTCTCACTAATGCATTGCATTCAAACATGTAATCTTACACTGAAAATTTCAAAAACTTTTAGCCTTTTATTTTCAAACTGGGGTCAGAAAGATGGAGAGACTCGAGAAGAAGTGACAACATGTAGAAGCTACATTTCTGAATGGTTAGTTGATGAATTTATGTATGTGTAGTTAGTTATCTTCTAGTCATTGATTAGCATATTCTGTTTATAATCTATAAATCTCGTTCCCGGGGGCGGGGCTTATGTAAATTTTAGGGTTAGTGATGTCACTAACCCGGGAGGAAGCTTGTGTAGTTCCTACCAGCCGTTTGTTGTAGTCCTTAAAAAACTATTTCTTTAAAAGCAAATATCTCCCTTTGCTTTGAACTTTGAGCGTTGTAACTTTGCAGATGTAGTTTATGCTCAAACAGCGACATTACACACTAACTACAGTTAGAAAAGTGAAATCATACTCAACCACCCCTTTTAATTCCTCTCGTTCTCCCGCAGATCGTCCGGGCGTTCAGGACCACGTGCGCATCGAAGCGCTTCAGGACCGTTTGTGTGACGTCCTGCAAGCGTACATCCGCATCCATCACTCGGGCGGGAGACTCGTGTACGCCAAGATGATCCAGAAGCTGGCGGACCTGCGCAGCCTGAACGAGGAGCACTCGAAGCAGTACCGCTCGCTGTCCTTCCAGCCCGAGCACAGCATGCAGCTCACGCCCCTGGTGCTCGAGGTGTTCGGCAGCGAGGTGTCCTAGCATCCGAGGGCCCCCCGGAGCACTCCCGGACCCACGCCGGACCCCGGACCCCAACCCGGGAGCTCGGCGCTTCGGCTAGGAGAGCGCCACGGTTCACACTGCGGGGGGCTGTAGAGAGAGAGAGAGACGTGTGAGTGTGTGTGTGAGGGTGGTGCACAGGTCTGGATAGAGAGAGAGAGAGATACGCACTGCAAAAAATGCTTTTCTTACTTAGTATTTTTTTCTGGGGGAATTAATCCAATTAAGTGAGTTGATGCTAAAAAAACAAGCATAATTATCTGCCAATGGGGTCAGAAAAAATGTGTTTCTGTTTCTGAATTAAGATTATTTTTCTGACCCCATTGGCAGATCATTTTGCATTTTTTAAGCATCAACTCACTAAATTTTTATTAATTCCCCCGGAAAACAGAACATAATATCTTATATCACTTCACTCATCTAGTAAATGCATCTTGATTTAAGAATTTTTAGATATTTGGACTGGAAACAAGACAAAAATACAGAGTAAGAAAAGCATGTTTTGTTGTGTGTGTGTGTGTGTGTGTGAGTGTGTGGGGTGGGGGTGGGGTGGGGGGGGGGGGGGGGGTGGTGCACATCTGGATAATGTTGCGGTATTCCCGCTTTATGCTACTGGGAATTTCCGAACAGAATGTATTAATAATGTATGAGTAGAACCATGCATATACACTAATATTTATATTAGAGAGAGAGAGAGAGCGAGGAAAGGTATGGCCAGGTGATCCTCTGTTGTAATAGGATTAGCAGGCTCTTCTAGTTCATTGGATAAATGAGTGTGTTTGTGTGACAAAATTAGATTTAAATTCACAGTGGCTCTGTTTCAAAACCTAGCCAACGCCCTACGTAGGCGGCGATTCACGAAAAGATTAAGCATCACACGTATGCTTCTCACAGAATGCAATGGTGGGAAAAACCATCCTATACTGCGAATTATTTGATTAATTTAACGTTTCAATCAGCGCCATTGTTGCATTTCTATGGAAGAGGATTAGGGCCAAGCAAAAAAAATACATCTTGAGATTAAAGTCATTATAATCCGCGAATAAACTCAAAATTTCGAGAGAGAAAAATTCGAAATACAATGTTGAGAATAAACTTTACTGAGAATAAAGTCGTTGTTTGGAGGGAAAAAAAACGTTAAATTTCTAAAACAAACAATGTTTTCGAGAATAAAAAAGTTGTGTTTCGAGAAAAAACCTTGAAATAAAATGTTAAGAATAAACTCAGACGAAATTCCACACCTTGAGGTGTATTATAATCAATTTTTGATTATAAATATAAATAATTCCTTCACTCACATTGATTAGCAACATACCAACGTACAATTCTATTTAAATCCATTGCAAATTAAGTCAAGCGCTCTTCATACGAGTTACTGCCTAGGTAGTGCGTCACTTTTAAACCTCCTTTAAAGAAAAGTTTTGAGGTTACAAGGTTTTGGGACAGTTGCCACTTTGACTCACAATTGAGTGCAGATTTATGAGCCAAAATATCACAAAAATACATGCCTGGCTGATATATAGATTTGTCAGTAGTATGTAAAGAGAAACACACACACACACACACTTTAAAATGAGAGTAGGGGGCCTGACCTGTTGGTCTGATGTCTGTATAGATAGACACTTAGATGACCACAAGAGAACTGAAACGCAGGAACCGGTCCCCGAGATCAGCCCCAATGCTGCTCAACATTATTTATCATTCATAACAAGGCCATCCGGCTGCTTCAACCTCATATTATCTGGATCTTCAGTGGAGATGTAGTGGTTTAGTCCAAGACGAGGCCTTACTTTACCATTAAAACAGATCTTATATGGGTTCAGAACCTCTTTATTGTCAAATCTATTGTGATTTTAATACTCCGAATATCATGTTTTTAGAAAGCGGATGCACTGTTTGATCAACATTTGTCATCAAATGTTGGATTTCATTCATGAAACCCAAGCAGAATTGGCCGTCAAACCATTTTTATGTAAATCGGGCCATAAAATAACCCGTTTTACTTCAAATTCATACAATTTATGTACAATGATACACAATTTACATCCTAAAATGGTTCGTAAAATGGTTTTGCACAAACGCACCAATTTAGACCCAAATTCCCCCAATAGTTTTAACTCGCAATGATAATGCGTCATGAATTTAGTTTTGTGAACGATTATAAACGTGTGCCATTCCAGCGGGTTCTGCGCTGATCTCTTGTGGTCATGAGCTGTAAATACCACTTGTTTCTGTACATATGTCTAATGAAACGGATAGGCTAATACAGTTAATCAACTGAGAAGAAGAAGAAGAAGAAGAAGAAGCTTGGGAGAAATATGCAAATCTCATATTTTCATAACGTTTTCGGTGTCTTTCTCTCTCAGACGGCATTTAATAAGCTTTTACGACCGTATCTATTCCTGATGCTTTTTAGGTGCGAATTCCACATCGAATATATAATGATGATCATGGCTTAGTTTTGTACGGATTTTGAGACATCAAACTGGACTATGTTTTTATTTCTGCAAAACCGCTGCCTCAAACCAGCCAAACTGAAACACACACACACACACACACACACACACAACAGTCCGTTTCAAAGGACTCACGGAAGCTTTAACGTTACTGCGGGTGGGACGGGAAAAGGGGCTGCTAACGAAAGAGACGATGTCTGCTTTATCTCGGCTGCAAACGAAAGACTTTTCGAGAGTTTGGACGAACGATACGTGTATATACCAGTTCACGATAAGCTTCGGATGGATTATACTAGTTTTATTAGCTAAGAATGGAGTGTTTTGCCCCTTTTCACCCACAGATCCAGACCAGTCTCTGCCTCCATTGCCTCAAACGCAACTGGATCACTTGCATCCGATCAACAAGGGAAATAAAACAAAACAAAAAACCCGCTCTGGATTCAACAGGACCTCAACAGCCAAACAGTTTTGGGTTTTTGCTTCATTGGTTGTCAACGGATGGAAAAAATGGGTGTCTCTTCGTCAGTATTTCCATTAGGGAGAAGTAGAAGAACATCTCTATGCACTTTTGGATCAGATATTATGAGTCTTTGCATCATCTTTGTTGATGTTCTTGGCTGAAATTAAGGCAATCGACCAATTTATGGCTCGACATGTTGCTAGGCTAAAGAAACCCAATCCCATCATGCACTTTCCCTCCCTGAGAAATCCTCTTTTCTTGGGTTTCTTGAGTCTAGCGGAAGGAAATCGTTTGATGACTGACTGTCTGAATGCTGATTGTTTAAGGAAAACACAAACCACCAGGTGCCGTTGTTAACCAAAATGAACTACCTCTCTTCACACATGTAATCATTACACCAATTCAATGTTTGTTTGTTTTCTTTTTTTTTTTTAAGAAACACTAAATCCCTTTCTTATTTATTCCTCTGACTCAAATGCTGGACTGTTTTTACCTCAAGACGTCTCCATAAGCTTGCAGCTTAAGCGGCGCTTTACTCGCCTGTAATTGCGTCCGTCGTATTTACAACTCGTAAATACGAACTTCCCATTTGGACTCGTTATCATCAACCCAAGGCGGATGTCAACGAGCATTTCGTTTGTACGTTGTTACAGACGAAACGCTCGCGATGAACGTGCGTCTTGGCGAGTCCCGCTAGCATGACCGCTAGCGTCTGTCAGTATTCACTCTTTCTCATGCAGAATGTCAAAGCATTGACAACCAAGCTAGCTAATCCCAAAGTATCCTAAATAAGCTAGTTTTAAGTATTGTCTGTTAAGCACTCTCGCCATTTGAAAACTGTGTATATCTACATTAGCGTTGCATGTGCGTTGAAGCTCTCATCTGTATCCGAGCTATTAGCATACACGCTCACAACTCTCTCGCTGCTCTATTTCTTTCATGTTTCTCTTTATCTCAATATTCTGTCAGGATTTTTTTAACCTCAATCAAGGGTGAAGCATTCCCTCATACCGTTATATTATTATTTAGAATAATAAATGCTTTTATTATTGTTAATGAAATCGCAGACAGCAACATAGTGTCGGCCCAGATCCGGTACATGTGGACACTGGGATTGATTTATAATAGGTCAATAATAATTAATGCCATTTTTCTTATTATTAATTCCATTTAGTTTCATTTTCTGTGTTTTTGAACACACCCTCCGAACATTGACGCTGCTTTCCATTACGATGTTAAATCTGGTGTTATTCGAGGTTTACACGACCCTTTTTTCAGCCTCTCTCATGTTTACAAGATGTGTTTCGGTCGATCGGATCATAAGTAGACGAGAGACACATTCCCCTTAACAACACTGCAAAAAAAATTAGTATTTTCATCTTGTTTGCGGTCCAAATATCTACAAATTCTTACATCAAGATCCATTTACTAGAGAAGTAAAATAACATAAGAAATTATACCTGGTTTTCTAATAAGTTTTTTTAAAATTCAGCAAAATGATCTGCCGATGGGGTCAGAAAAATAATGTAGTTTCTGTTTGAAGTAAGATTATTTTTCTGACCTCATTGGCAGATAATTTAGCTTGTTTTAAGCAAAAAATTATATAATTTCTTGTCATTTCACTCCTCTACACTGTAAAAATTAATTTTGATGATTTGTTTTCACAACTTTTTATATTTAGTCAAATCAACTTAGATAATTAATGTAGTTCAGATAACATAATATTTTGAGTTTCTATTTATTAAACCAATCTCCTTTGTTGTATTAACTCAAATTTTTAATTTCAATGAACTCAAAATTTTAAGGCAACCAGGTAACTTACTTTTTTAAGTTAATCCAACTATTTTTTTTTTACAGTGTAGTAAATGCATCTTGATTTAAGAATTTTTTATATTTGGACTGGAAAACAAGACACAAACACTAAGAAAAGCATGTTTTGCAGTGTAACCAGATGTAAACAGGACCTAAACACCTTCTTTCAACTAAATCTTCACGTTCACCTTCATTTCTTCCATTTCACCATCCATTTCCCCCTAAACACACACACACACACACACACACAGATTCTCCACCAGCATTTGCTTTACAGACACAAATACTCAGCGTAGAAGTCATATGTGGTGTTTTATCAGTGATTGACGGGTCACTTCTTGATGTTTTTAACCTGTTAAACCGGATCTCCACGCTAGCTCAGTTAAAGACCGCCGTGTGCCTACGACCCAAAGCCTTATTTCTGAGCGTGTCAGGGTTGGGCTTTAGTTTCAGCGCAGCTTCTGTAGTTCTGCTCATTTATTCAAGAGATTCACAGTCAGACTGAACACCTTCAATTTGGAAATGAAGTGCTGGTGTTGGCCAGAAACACTTCACTGAAGTGTGCCGATGTGAATATTCAACTAATACTCTTTGTTTTTGTGTTATGGGTGTTTAGAGTCGGCATGAAACTGAACTTATGATCGTGTTTTCTCCTCTATTGTGACGTACACCACCCTTCAAAAGTTTGGGATCGGTAAGATTTAAACATTTTCTAAAAAGAAGTCTCTTATGCTCACCAAGGCTGAGTTTATTTGATGAAAAAAATGAAAGCAACACTTATTGAGCGAGGATGCATTAAATTGATCAAATGTTAACAAAAAAATCCATTTCAAATAAATGATATTGAACTTTCCATTCACCAAACAATTCTCACAACCGTCTTTTTAACACTGATAATAATCATAAATGTTTCTTGAGCATCAGATCATCATATTATCCTGATTTCTGAAGGATCATGTGACACTGAAGACTGGAGTAATGATGCTGAAAAGTCAGCTTTGATCGCAGGAATAAATTACACTTTACTGTATATTCACATAGAAAATAGTTATTTTACATTGTAAAAATATTTAACAATATTATTTTTTTTTTTTGTATTTTTAATCGAATAAACGCAGCCTTGGTGAGCAGAAGAGACTTATTTTAAAAACATAAAAAATCGTACCGATCCAAAACTTTTGAACGGCTTCTCGAGCGAGAAAAAAATTATTGCGATTTTTTTTTAATTTTTTTATTTTTTTATTTTTTTATTTCGCTTAAGGCGAAGTTATTCTGTTAAAAGATTACAAGGGACAATAAACACTGCAGATATTCCATAAACAATTAAAAAGAGTAAATTACGCTTATATCTGTAATAATGGCTATAACGAAACTCACTGGCGCATTAATACGAGTTTGTGTAGCTGGAAGCGTCGCCATTCATGCTTTTAATCTCAAAGCTTGAAACTGTCATTCTCGGCTCTGAGAATAAAAACGAAACCAAAACGACAGGTTTTCGTCGCATCCGAACACATTTAGTCTGCGAGAGAATCAGCTGCCTTATTTTACATATAACTCTCGATTGTTACATATGCAGTTTTCGTTAACGATTAGGTACAATTCATGCATTTTCTAGCAAGTTTGAAGAAAGAGTCAGTATTGTGATATAATAGCTTGTCCAAAGCTTCATGGTTTGATTTGTTCATTGCTTGGTTGCAGGTGTTTTCAAGGAATGAATGATAATGATAATTCATGTAATTTTGGGATGAGCTGGTTGGAAAAACAGCATCATGATAAAAGTGTCATTTCAAACGTTCTTCTGTGAAACACAATGTTTATTTTTTGTGATTTTAACCCGACAGCAACATGTGGAAGTGTGCGGTGATTTATCCTGCCAGATATAGTGTTTATGATACTTATATGCTTCTTTTGTTTGTCCTTTTTTGGTATTTGGCTTATCGATCACTGTCCACTTTCTAAAAACATAATCGATTGTGTTTCATGGGATAATGCAAGGCCAAAACATTGATTTTATAAATTTGGTGAATTATTCCTAAAATTGTTTCATTCTCCCAGACAGAAATGCATTAAAGTTGTTGAATGAAACTTTTCCCCAACTCTCTTCATCAATGTTTATTTTAGATCCGTTTTGAAGTGAAATCGGTGGTTCTGGATCTCCAAGATCCCATCATGACTTTTCCAGCTCACACACAACACACCACACACACACTTATAAACACATGAAAAGCTCAAGACCGTAATGTATAAGTTTGCGTTGTTTGATTCAGTCGGTGTACTCCGGATTTTTGGTCTGTACCGTCTCATATGTGTTGATTTTTATTTTTATTTTATTTTTCTTGAATGTCCATTACACATTTATTTTGTGCATTGTATGGTATGTATTAAATTAGATGTTTTGGAAAAAAAATCACAAATAAACAGCTGTATATACTGATGCATAACCTGTGAGACTGTCTATCAATGAAACACTCGGACAGGAGAGAGAGATCACTGCAAAACATGCTTTTATTACTCAGTGTTTGTGTCGTGTTTCCAGTCCAAACATGTACAAATTCTTAAATCAAGATGCATTTACTAGAGTAGTGAAATGATATAAGATATTATGTCCTGTTTTCTGGGGGAATTAATCAAAATGAAGTGAGTTTTTGCTAAAAAGCTAAATTATCTGCAAAAAATAATCTTAATTCAAACAGAAACAACATTATTTTATATAAATTAGCTTGTTTTAAGCAAAAACTCACTTCATTTTTAATTTATTTTCCCATAAAACAAGACATAATATCTTATGTAATTTTACTACTTTAGTAAATGCATCTCGATTTAAGAAAGGTTTGATATTTGGACTGGAAACACGACACAAACACTGAGTAATAAAAGCATGTTTTGCAGTGATCAACACAAACTACTTTATACCGGACCGGATCTCCTCGTCAGGAATATCCCATATATCGGATTCGATCCCGGATGCCGAAGATTCAAGTCTTCACCTGAGAATAACAAGATTGAATAATCTCAGTTAGAATTGTTTCAGTGCTCAGACGAATGTCTCCATGAATAAAAATTATAAAAGTAAATAATATTAAGGACATGTGTGGATGCTCTCTTAAAGTAACACACAGGCTGGTTATCCTTAAATTCTTCAATCTGTTTCCATGACCATTTATATATACATATACACTACCGGTCAAAAGTTTTAGATCAGTAAGATTTTTTATGTTTTTAAATGAAGTCTCTTCTTCTCACCAAGGCTGCATTATTTGATGGGAAAAAAAAATGACAAACATAATATTGTAATATTGTGAAATATTATGACAATTTAAAATGACTGTTTTCTATTTTAATATTTTTTTAAAATGTAATTTGAAAGCTGAATTTACATCATCATTACTCCAGTTTTCAGTGTCACATGATCCTTCAGAAATCATTCTAATATGCTGATTTTATGCTCAAAAAACATAAATTATTATTTTCAATGTTGAAAACAGTCGTGTACAATTTTTTCCCCCCAAATTATTTGATGAATAGAAAGTTCAAAAGAACAGCATTTATTTAAAATATAATCTTTTCTAACATTATAAATGTCTTTACTGTAACTTTTGATCAATTTAACTCATCCTTGATGAATAAAAGTATTTTCTAATTTCTTTCTTCCCCCAAAAATAAAAAATAAATTCTTACTGACCCCAAACTTTTGAATGGTAGTCATTAATGTTACAAAAGCTTTCCATTTCAGATCAATTCTGTTCTTTTGAACTTTCTATTCATCAAAGAATCCTGAAATAAAAATATAAAAAACAGTTTTCAACATGGATAATAATCATAAATGTTTCTTGAGCATCATATTATAATAATTTCTGAAGGATCATGTGACACTGAAGACTGGAGTAATGATGCTGTAAATTCAGCTTTGATCACAGGAATAAATTACACTTCACTATATATTCACATAGAAAACCGCTGTTTTAAATTGTAATAATATTTCACAATATTACTTTTTTTTTTTTTTTTTTTTTTTTTTTTTTTTAATCAAATAATTGCAGCCTTGGTGAGCAGAAGAGACTTCATTTAAAAACATAAAAAATCTTACTGATCTAAAACTTTTGACCGGTAGTGTATATACAGGTGAAACTCGAAAAATTTGAATATCGTGCAAAAGTTATAATTTTGATGATTATGGCTTACAGCTTATGAAAACCCCAAATTCAAAATCTCAGAAAATTAGAATATTACATGAAATCAATTAAAAAAAAGGATTTTAAATAAAGAAATGTCGGGCCTCTGAAAAGTATAATCATGCATATGTATATAGTTATATATACTAAATATATTAGTTTCACCTTTTAATTTGAATTACTGAAATACATGAACTTTTGCACGATATTCAAATTTTCCGAGTTTCACCTGTGTGTATGTGTGTTTGTATATATATATATATATATACACAGTTGCAAGAAAAAAAAGTAATCCCTTTGCAGAATCTCAAAATGTGAATAAATTTAATTTTCTTAGGAAAAAACTTTTAAATGTGTAATTTTGATGATCAACAATGAGTTTTAAGGAATAAAAGTATTGATGGGGATTTAATGAATGGTCACTAACTCGCTCTTAAAATCAGTCTCTTGACGCTATACTGGCGTAACTGACCATCAATAAACCCCTCAATATATTATAATATTAAATATTTTGAACAATAACAGCCATTGTAAACTTTGTATTTAACATATATTATTAATATAATATATATTGTAATTATTTACAATGATATGATTTACATTTTACCAATGAAATCCTTTGTTTTCTTCTGTTATTACACATTTTTAATAAGAATTTTATCATAAGTTTATGCCTCCTTTCTATTGGCTATTTCTATTTTTAATGTTCCCTCAATTAAAGTCATCAGTCACTGCACATTTTGCGTGTGCTGCAGTTCATTTCTACCATTTTGTTTTGTTTATATTTTTTAACTTTTTTAGAATTTGAATGAATGAATAAATATATTGTTTGATAAGTGAGATCTCTGATTGTAGTCCTTGAAAGCCAAAGTATAGTAGCTTAAAAGTAAATTTCATTTTACAGTCTCTGTACGAACATATACAGTAGGCCTATATTTAGAAATGAACTAAATACTAGTAGCCAACTTCCGAATAGGGCTTAACAATGTTTTCTCAAAGACTGTTAAATGTGATGCTTAATTGTGTGGCATGTGATCCACTTTTCCTGAAGCTTTGGTTCCATTATATTTTTCCAGGTTAATTGCATTAAAATTCTTCAGCAAAAATAGCTGTAAGTAGGCCTACTAAAATCCAGGAAAGAGACTGTGTACATTATAATTTCTTTCATGATGCAATAGCAATAAATGATGCATCCCATGAAACACTACAAACTATGTAATCTACTAAAAACAATGGTAGCCTATAATATAAAAAATATTGACTCTCCCAGCTTGTAATATGATAAATGAATGCAAATATAGCCTACAAGTAGTTCTAGGAGACTGATTAGATTGTGTTGCCATTATTTGTTTAAGCAAATTTACTGATTGGGGGATATCCTGCCATATTTAGTGGAAGTAAAGTTCTTCATATGGAATTTGGTTATTAATATTAAACACGTGACTTCTGACTTGTGTTTTTTACATTAGAAAATGGCGCCTTAGCGCCCAAGGTCTTTATTCAAAGTTTTATATTATAATTAAAAGTGTCTATGCTGATCGTTTTCGAAACTTTATTTGAAAGTATCTTTTGAGAGACGTTTCAGAATGTATCAGTGTCATGTTTAAGTCTTTACGATTTAATAAACTTATGTCAGAAGTCCTGGGGGGGGGAAACGCGATTTCTTGTTAGATATCCGCTCTATATCAAAATATATTTCCGCTGTCAAAATATATTTTCTCTAAATGTCACTGCCGTTATTTATATGTTATTTCGATGACTTTTTAAAAGTCATGTTTACCTCAGAAAAACCTGTCAAGAGACGTCACTGGAAAAAGGCGCCAATGAATACCGCGCTTTCTTGTCAGACTGTTATATCTAACGGCATTTCTTTCTTCACAACGAGTGTCTGTGTCGTTATTTTGATATACTTTAAAAAAAATAATTAATTAACAGGCTACAGTTTATTAACCTCAGAAAATCCTGTCAGACGTGACTAAAAAAGTGCGCCACCGAAAACCATATTGTTATCAGAATATCTGCTGTTAAATATTCTCACCGAGTAGCCTATATCGCTGTGTCGTTACTGCCATACCTCAAATGTATTAATATAATTTGCCTTATCTTATATTTTGAACAACAATTTTTTTGTTTTCTCAACCAGCACAGCAGATGGCGCTAATATCCCGCCCGACCAAAAACACTGAAGAGAGAAACTTAGTTTTAAGTTTTAACAGCCGGTGAGTGTTTAATGTCCTTTTTACATAAATTATGTTATTTACTTATTTGTTTTTCTCCATTTGGTGTTTTAATAACTAATTTCCCACTGTTTTGAGCCGCTGTAAAATACTCATTGTTCAGGAATCTGATAATATCATCTTTCATTTCTGACACATTCTATGTAAATATGATTATGAACGATGTTATATGACCTATTGTAAATATCATATTTGAATATTTTGCTAAACAAAAATTTTAAATATACTGAGTGTGGAGTAGCAGTAAAAATACTGTTGTTTATTGCATCTTCCAAACAAGTCCATTAAAGTGTGCTGATTTTACATGAAATTACGATAAATAAATGTTTTGATGAATGCATTCTTTGCTGGAGTTGTAATATAGAGTTGTAGAATTGTAATATGTAGATTATATGTCTTTTTAATGTCAGTTTGTGCATATTTTTAAATAAAAAAATGAAAATACTTTTTAATAAATCTCAATATTCTCAAAACTTTAATATTCTCAAATTCAATATGCAAAATGATTATGATGCTCATATATATATATATATATATATATATATATATTTAAACGTAGTGTATGGCAAAATTTATTTATTTTATATACAATTTATTTTTTTTAAAAACTTCGTTTGAGGCACTTTAAAATAAATCACTGTCGTTATCAATACACTTGAGTAAACTAAATTAGAGCCGTAGTTAATAAACACATATTTAGATGCTTGTGCCACAATATTAATAAGATGTGCGTTTGCTGCGTTTGTTTTGATCGGATCGTTCCCTTTAAATCCGGCCGTCTTGTGATGTGACATCATCACCGCACAGCTGACCGCATTAAAGCGCAAACTGAGTGTTTAGTCTGAGAGAAACAACAGCAAACCTCAGTAAATCCAGTGTTGTTGGACTGTCTTCACACATCCCGGTAACGCGTGCGTTAAACACATACACACACACACACACACAGACGTGTTTGAGCGACTGTGGCGCGTGTGCAATGCGTCAAACGCCAGTTATATTCCACTTCTCTTGAGTTTGTGTCAGGTCATCTGTGCAAGTCTGTTCTTTTATAATAGTAATATTTTTCCCCCATTTGTTTCTTATGCTCTAAACAAAGTGATAACATGAAAAAAATACTAAATTCAAAACCCTTATTTTCTCTGGGTTTCAGTTTGAGGCGTTTGTCTTTATTGAATCTTTCCCTTTAAATCCGGCCGGTCTTGTGATGTGACGTCATCACTGCACAGCTGACCGCAATGAAGCGCAAATTGAGCGTTTAGTCTGAGAGAAACAACAGCAAATCCCGTGTTTATTGGACTTCACATATCCCGGTAATGCGTGCGTTAAACACACACACACACACATGTTTGAGCGACTGCGCAACGCGTCAAACGCCAGTTTTATTCCACTTCTCTGAATTTGTGTCAGGTCATCTGAGCAAGTCTCTGTTCTTTTATATATTTTATTTTTTAGAGAAAGTGCGTCAGTTATTACAAACTCACTGCCAGGTCACTGCCACACACACACACACGTGTTTGAGCGACAGTGGCGCGTCAAACGTCAGTTGTATTCCACTTCTCTGAGTTTGTGTCTGGAAATCTGTGTTTTCTGACCAAATCTGCTCTTTTATATTCGTTTTTTTTTTTTTTTTTTTTTTAGAGAAAGTGCGCCAGTTATTATGATCACCTCAAGCCCGATGGAGAGCCGCGCGTCCACGGTGCGCGCATCCAGGCGGAGCGGCGCGGGCGCGTCCCCGTCCACCGTGAGCCCGACGCGCGTCACGCGCCTGCAAGAGAAAGAGGATTTGCGGCATTTGAACGACCGACTCGCGAACTACATCGAGCGGGTCCGACAACTGGAGAATGACAAGTCATCCATGCAGATCCTGCTGGAGGAGAAGGAGGAGAGCGTGCACAGGGAGATCGGGAACGTGCGCCGCCTGTACGAGACCGAGCTCTCGGACGCGCGCAAGAGTCTTGACGTCATCGCGAACGAGCGCGCGAGACTTCAGATCGAGTTTACGCAGTTACAGGAGGACCATCACACACTCACTGCCAGGTGCTGTTGCGCACACACACACACACACACACACACACACAGGAGGACCATCACACACTCACTGCCAGGTGCTGTCACACACGCACACACACATACAGGAGGACCATCACACACTCACTGCCAGGTGCTGACACAAACACACACATATATATTATATATATATATTACACATTACACACACTATGTAAACACTTTTTTTTATGTTAGATGTGATTAATCTATTTGACTGATTGATAGCACTACTTTAAACATCATCCTGAATAGTACAATCTATAACTGGGAAGGATTAAGAAATAGTGAAATCATGGAAGAATTTTTAATTATTATTATTATTATTATTATTATTACTGACCTTCAAACTCCTTTACTAATTGTTTGTCTGTTGTTTAATATTGGGGCCACTGATAAAATGAGTCATCATGACTGATATCTTAAGCAGACGCGCTTGTCAACTTTATTTTTTTGGGGTATATAATCAGGGTTTGAAATGAACTTTTTCACTTGCCGGCCCATTTGGCTATTGAAGTTTCTAGTTACCGGCCATTCAGAACTTCTACTAAAATTTAGAAAACTGTCTGTACACTTACAACGTTCTCAATGCTTCAGTTTGCAGGTTGGGACCCTCATTATGCTACCGTGTTCGTGTTGGGCTATTTTGAGCCTTGTTAGTGGTATTAACTAGTGATTTTTTTTATTTTCATTACTCTATGCCCTATATACTAGCGTTATAAGCTAAACAGTTTTTAGAGATAAAACTCTTTACATTCGATAATCATGAAAACAAATCTCAGAGAACGGTTGACTGTACCAATGTGTAAGTAGACCAAAGGTTAATTTTGCGCCGGAGTTGTCCTTTAACACACCTTAATCTAATATACAGTTTGTTGTCTTGTGTCTCAGGAATAATAAGAAGGAGTGTGAGCTGAACACGGCTGTCGGACACTGGAGGAATCTTGAAGCCGCGCTGAACTCTAAAGAAGCGGATTATGCTAATTTACTGGCCACCAACCGCAGACTGGAGAATGATTTTTCCAATCTCAAGACTCAGGTGGCTAATGTGAGTACAAAACATGCATGAAAATAACTGGAAAGACTGAAGGTATTTGTACTAGTGTTTGCGCCAACTAGCAGTCCAATCAGCAGTAGGGGGTGTGTCCACTCATGATGAGTGAGAGTGAGCCAATCAGCAGTAGGGGGTGTGTCCACTCATGATGAGTGAGAGTGAGCCAATCAGCAGTAGGGGGTGTGTCCACTCATGATGAGTGAGAGTGAGCCAATCAGCAGTAGGGGGTGTGTCCACTCATGATGAGGGGAGGAGAGAGCCAATCAGCAGTAAGGGGTGTGTCCACTCATGATGAGGGGAGGAGAGAGCCAATCAGCAGTAGGGGGTGTGTCCGCTCATGATGAGGGGGGGAGAGTGAGCCAATCAGCAGTAGGGGGCGTGTCCGCTCATGATGAGGGGAGGAGAGACAGCCAATCAGCAGTAGGGGGTGTGTCCGCTCATGATGAGGGGGGGAGAGTGAGCCAGTCAGCAGTAGGGGGCGTGTCCACTCATTATGAGGGAGGAGAGTGAGCCAATCAGCAGTAGGGGGCGTGTCCACTCATGATGAGGGGAGGAGAGACAGCCAATCAGCAGTAGGGGGCGTGTCCACTCATGATGAGGGGAGGAGAGAGCCAATCAGCAGTAGGGGGTGTGTCCGCTCATGATGAGGGGGGGAGAGTGAGCCAGTCAGCAGTAGGGGGCGTGTCCACTCATTATGAGGGAGGAGAGTGAGCCAATCAGCAGTAGGGGGCGTGTCCACTCATGATGAGGGGAGGAGAGACAGCCAATCAGCAGTAGGGGGCGTGTCCACTCATGATGAGGGAGGAGAGTGAGCCAATCAGCAGTAGGGGGTGTGTCCACTCATGATGAGAGTGAGAGAGTGAGCCAATCAGCAGTAGGGGGCGTGTCCACTCATGATGAGGGGAGGAGAGACAGCCAATCAGCAGTAGGGGGTGTGTCCACTCATGATGAGGGGAGGAGAGAGCCAGTCAGCAGTAGGGGGTGTGTCCACTCATGATGAGGGGAGGAGAGAGCCAGTCAGCAGTAGGGGGTGTGTCCACTCATGATGAGGGGAGGAGAGAGCCAGTCAGCAGTAGGGGGTGTGTCCACTCATGATGAGTGAGAGTGAGCCAATCAGCAGTAGGGGGTGTGTCCACTCATGATGAGTGAGAGTGAGCCAATCAGCAGTAGGGGGTGTGTCCACTCATGATGAGGGGAGGAGAGAGCCAGTCAGCAGTAGGGGGTGTGTCCACTCATGATGAGTGAGAGTGAGCCAATCAGCAGTAGGGGGTGTGTCCACTCATGATGAGTGAGAGTGAGCCAATCAGCAGTAGGGGGTGTGTCCACTCATGATGAGGGGAGGAGAGAGCCAGTCAGCAGTAGGGGGTGTGTCCACTCATGATGAGGGGGAGAGAGTGAGCAAGAGGGGGATTTGAAAGACTGTAGAAAGAGAAATGGCTGAGATACATTACAAAAGAGAAAAGCTCAGAGGAATACTATCTTCACTTTATTTCTTGTGAAGCATTATTTTGCTTCGCTTCAGCTTTTATAAAGAGACCACTCTTGCACGGCGTTCGTGGCTTTTGGGGGCGGGGCAATAAAGGGAGGGGCGTGATTGTTTTGGTTGATTTCAAATATCCACAGTGAAATCGCTTACTACACCTTTAACTCAATTAATGTCAGTTTAAACGTTTCTTCTGGCTTACAGCTGGAAGCGGCGCTGCAGAACGCCAAGACCCAGTTGAACTCCGAGATGCTGCGTCGAGTTGATGCTGAAAACCAGATCCAAACCCTGCAGGAGCAGCTGGACTTCCAGAGGCATCTCAGCGAACAGGTTCTGTGGTGTTATCCAAAACACTGATGTTTCATTCATTAGCCACGTTTCCATTAACCTTTTAAACTGCGCAAATTGAATTTGCGAATTGAAAATACGCCCAATGGAAACGCGTAAATTTAATTTTTTTACGCTCGCATGAGGTGTTTTTCAGGCAATTCGAAAAAGGAATATTTCGCAAAACTGCAATGGAAACGGTTCACAGGTCACCTGACGTAGATGACGCGGTGTGTTTGGACGAGACAGAGTTCTTCATTAAACTCATAAAAGACAAAATAATTACAGGAATCCTGGATTCTAAACCTCAAAGAAACGCCACAATCAAGATCTGGAAGCAGAAATGAGGAGAAACACCCAGAAACTCCTCATACGAGCCGCTCACAGTATAAGGGTCTTTCCTTCATTAATGCCTGGATAACACACACACACGTCTCCTTCCATTAATAATAATGGCCAGTGCAGTGGCTGGGATATACGTAAACCTACCAACTTCCGTCGCCATGATTTTTGGAATGACTCATCACGAGAGGAAAAAATGACATTGTAGTCAAATGCATAACATTTTTTTATTTAACATATTTAGTTAGTTTAGTTCACTGATTGTATTCATTTTGAAGAATATTGAATCTTTTTTTTGTGCAAGTGAGATGAGTAAATGCACATTCACATTTAGTCTAGAACTGCAATAACCATCATGTTTACACACACACACACACACACACAAAACGCCTCTGCACTTTGATTTGTCTCAACATGGGGACAGGAGAGCTGTCAGACAATAAATGGGAAAACTTAGTATTACGTTACAACAAAATATCTGTTTTACTTTTTTCGATAAGTAACGCAGATATTTTGTTGTAACGTAATACTTTTAAAATGTACTTGAAAAAGTAATCTGATTACTTAACTCAAGTTACTTGTAAAGAGTTACACACAACTCTGGTTACACCGTTGTACGGGAAATACACCCCAGGTTGGTTGTAATGTGGATCACCCCACGGACGCTGAGTGTAATGTTTGTGTGTGTGTGTGTGTGTTCAGGAGGTGTGTGAGATGCGCAGTCGCCACGAGAGCCGTCTGATGGAGCTCGACAGCGGCAGACAGAAGGAGTTTGAAGGTAAATTAGCCGAAGCCATGAAGCAGCTCCGGGAAGAGCACGAGGCTCAGATCCAGCAGTACAGAGAGGAGCTGGAGAAAACCTTCGTGGCCAAGGTAAAGCACAGCGCACGCTTGTTCTGCACGGGTATAGGAGTGGTGTTGTTATCGATCTATTTTACTGAATTAGAAAATGGTCATGCAAAACTTGTTTGTGTATTTCATTCATACATTTTATTTATTAATATTCCTTATATTAATTTTACTCGTACAATAATTTATAAATATTACTTGTATTTTATATAGAAATACCAGATAGTTAACAAATTGTTTTTTTTATATATATATATTTTTATAATATATTATTTTATTCATATATTTTATTAATATTCCTTATATGAAAGTAAAAATTATAAATGAGTACAATTAATGTATTTTCATATAAAATGTATAAATGAGTACAATTAATGTATTTATTAAAAAATTGAAATATATTTATTTTCTTATTTTTATATATATATATATATATATATATATATATATATATATATAAAAAAAATGTATTACTTTATTCATACATTTCTTTTATAAAAATACTAGAATTATCATTTTTTTTGTGTGTGTATATATATATATTACATTATACATTTTCTGTTAAATTCTTTATAAATTGCATAAATAAAATTGTGTGTGTGTATATATATACAGACACACACACACACACACACATACATATATATATATATATATATATATATATATATATATATATATGTATGTGTGTGTGTGTGTATACACACTTTTATTTATGCAATTGATCAATTATTTCATATTTTATTCATTTATAATCTTTATTATAATAATATTATAATAATTTATAATCTTTATAATAATTTTATAAATAAATTAGTAAAACAATTATTGAAACACGCTGCCAGTCAGTAATGGCGACGCATTTCTTCAGCTGTGAACATTATACAGTATTTGATGAACAAGAAAGCATCTTTGAGCAACAGCCACTGAAACTGCAAGAGCAAGACATGAAGTCCGAATTAAAAACAGTCTTTTCGTCCTTCCTTGGCAGAATAGAAAAAACACAAATCTCCCAAGTCTTCAAATGTTGGTAGTGTTCAGTTATGAGACTGTAAACAGAGAAAACCCACTGTAGATGAAGCCGCTTTACACTTGTGTCTGTCCACTGTTGCTTTATTAATGCATAAAAATCAGTGTGTTTTCATGCATTAAAGACCGTAAATCAGCGTGAGGATTTTACAGCAGTGAGAAGTGAAGTCTGCAGGAGAAGTATAGTTCAGGGATTTGAGCGAAGGGAAGAGACGGTCACCTGGACACACACGAAACGCTTCATTTCATCGCATCGGTCTTTCATGGTACCGCAGTAATCATGTGTTCGAGAGCAAACTATTGTGTGTTCTCGTTGGTTTTTACAGTAAGTGGTGTTATGGGTTTCTCTTGCAGCTGGAGAACGCGAAGCAGACGGCGGTGAAAAACAGCGACTTCGCTTCTTCAACGAGAGAAGAACTGGCAGGAACGAAAATGCGTTTGGATTCCCAGTCGCTGCAAATCAACAACCTGCACAAAAAGGTAGAGATCTGAAGCTGGTGCTGCCTAATCTTGCCCATCATCTACACTAACATTCAAAAGTTTGCATCTATCCATGATAAAAGTGCGTCTATCCATGATAAAAGTGCGTCTATCCATGATAAAAGTGCGTCTATCCATGATAAAAATGCGTCTATTCATGATAAAAGTGCGTCTATCCATGATAAAAGTGCATCTGTCCATGATAAAAGTGCGTCTATCCATGATAAAAGTGCGTCTATTCATGATAAAAATGCGTCTATCCATAAGTGCGTCTATCCATGATAAAAGTGCGTCTATCCATGATAAAAGTGCGTCTATTCATGATAAAAGTGCATCTATCCATGATAAGTGCATCTATCCATGATAAAAGTGCATCTATCCATCATAAAAGTGCGTCTGTCCATGATAAAAGTGCATCTGTCCATGATAAAAGTGCGTCTATCCATGATAAAAGTGCGTCTGTCCATGATAAAAGTGCATCTGTCCATGATAAAAGTGCGTCTGTCCATGATAAAAGTGCGTCTGTCCATGATAAAAGTGCGTCTGTCCATGATAAAAGTGCGTCTGTCCATGATAAAAGTGCGTCTATCCATGATAAAAGTGCGTCTATCCATGATAAAAGTGCGTCTGTCCATGATAAAAGTGCATCTGTCCATGATAAAAGTGCGTCTATCCATGATAAAAGTGCGTCTGTCCATGATAAAAGTGCGTCTGTCCATGATAAAAGTGCATGACGCATCAGAAATCACTGGTCCCAGATCAGGCATTAGAATGATCAGTTTACTTGCACGTTGTGGCATCACTGTCGAGTCCATATCGTACAAGTCTGTTTGCAAAGCCTGCGCCGAAATTGCGCCTGATTTACCGCTGCCGCTGAAGAGCCGTTTGACGCTCAGACTAGAGATGCGCGGGTGGGCTATTATTTAATCCGCAACCGCATCACAAAACTCATCATCCGTCCGCCATCCATCCGCACCAACGTTTTTGACCACTTTTCAAAACCGCACCCGCCCGCCATCCGCTGATTGGGCGATACAAGGCGCTGCTGATGACAGCCGCGAGACTAAAGCTCTCAGAATATCAGCAATGAACTCCGTCTCCGATCGGCACGCAGAGACAAAAATAAATAAATAGCCTAAATTAAACGCACTTCGGCAACACCTGACTGTGGCGAGGGGGGCGTGGTTTTGCGAAGTCTGTAGCGGGAGAGAAAGGACGGAGCCGCGCGGTGAGTAAAGTAGGTCAAGTGCAGATGATGAACACCTGTGTCTGATTGCAGTAATTGCCGTGGAGAGACCGCATATAACCGGCGGGAATGAGAGAGCGAGAGACAGTTGGACTGGGACTTTGCACGCAAGTGTTGGATTGCGTGTTTTGTTTATGGCGGCGAATGCGCTACTGTGCGCCTCGTTTCTTTTTGTTTTTCTGAATAAACGCGAGTCCCAGTCACACCGACCCTGTCTTCTTCCTTCCACACACTGAACCTCTTCACACTGACCTTATCTGATAGGCTACTGTACAATATTTTCATTGTAGCCTAATAGAAAACGCATTTTGGCACATCATTTGGTTCAACCGCCCGCCACCCGCCCGAATTTAATTTAAAAAAAAAATTTCGTCACGTCATCCGCGGCTGTAACCGCCAACCGCGCATCTCTAGCTCAGACACTAACGCTGAAGAAAGATGATGTGATGAAGCGTGTGTCCGGCAGAACTCGGCGCTGGAGGCCCGTGTGCAGGAGCTGGAGCAGACGCTGGACCGCGAGCGGCAGGCGGGTCAGCACCGGCTCTCCCAGAAGGAGCAGGAGATGGCGGACCTCAGACAGCAGATGCAGGAGCGGCTGGAGGAGTACCAGAACCTGCTCGACGTCAAGCTCATGCTGGACATGGAGATCAACGCTTACCGCAAGATGCTGGAGGGCGAGGAGAAGCGGTGAGGCCAAACATGCCGCCCTTACTCAGATATTTGGACTGGAAACACGACACACACACTAAAGTTTCTTAAATCAGGATGCGTTTACTAGATGAGTGAAATGATATAAGATATTATGTCCTGTTTTCTGGGGGAATTAATCAAAATTAAGTGAGTTTTTGCTTAAAAAAAGCAAAATGATCTGCCAATGGGGTCAGAAAAATAATGTTGTTTCTGTTTTGAATTTGTGGCTTAAAATAAAAATTTATAATTTTGACCCGTACGATGTATTGTTGGATATCGCCACAGATATCCCCGTGCGACTCGTGACTGGTGTTGTGATCCAGAGTCACATTGGTTTTATTTGTGTGTGTTTGGCGCACGCCTGTCCTCAGCCTGAACCTGTCCCCGAGCCCGATCCAGCCGGCGGCCGTGTCCCGCACGCGAGCGCAGCCGGGCCGCAGGAGCTGGGGGAGGAAACGCAAACACGAGGGCTCCAGTTCAGGCCTCTCGCCCAACTACAAGCTTTCCCAGCATTCCTCCTGTCGCGGGAGCGTGTCCATCGACGAGGTCGACCCGCAGGGCCGCTTCATTAAACTCAAGAACAACTCCGACAAGGTACGACACGAGGAGCTGCCGTACCGGTGCCTACGGTTTACTTCAGGGTCGTTCATTTAATGTGTATATAGTTTTTATTAAATAATGTTTTGAAAATAAAAAACATTTCAAAACATGATTTAAAAAGTATATAGACATATATTTAAAAAATTGACAAACGCACAACAAAATTATTAGAAAGCCAACTAAAAATAGTTTTTTTATATATATTCCTTTTTAGTGTTAGTAATTTTGTTTTTTTTATTTGTTTTTCAAAATATCTATAGTTTTTATTGTTTTTGAATTTAGTTTTGTTTTTCATTTTTGAAACATTAAAAAAAACCATATAGACATATTTAGAAAAACAATTACATGACAAACACAACTAAATAAACTAAAATCTGTATGTGAGATCTGTGTGTGTGTGTGTGTGAGATCTGTGTGTGTGTGTGTGTGTGTGTGTGTGAGATCTGTGTGTGTGATTTCTGTGTGTGCTTGTGTTTCAGGATCAGGCTCTGGGAGGCTGGGTGTTGAAGATCTGTGTGATCAGTGTGTGTGTGATCAGTGTGTTTGTGTGTGTGCTTGTGTTTCAGGATCAGGCTCTGGGAGGCTGGGTGTTGAGGAAGAGTGAAGCAGAAACGCAGGACATTGTCTTCCAGATCCCCTCGCCGTGTGTGCTGAACGCTGGACAGATGCTCACGGTAAACTTGTGTGTGTGTGTGTGTGTGTGTGTGTGTGTGCTGGACAGATGCTCACAGTAAACGTGTGTGTGTGTGTGTGTGTGTGTGTGTGCTGGACAGATGCTCACTGTAAACGTGTGTGTGTGTGCAGATCTGGGCTGCGGGTGCTGGTCTGGATCTGATGCCCCCTGTGGGTGATTTACTCCTGAGGACTCATGAGTCGTGGGGGCCGTTCGGGGACGTCCGAGTCTCGCTGATGAACACACAGAACGAGGTGACACACACTCGAGAGTATCGGGGAATATTACAGTCATGGAGATTTCTTGTGATAAACCAATATACGGTGGCCAGTAGGGGTGTAACGGTACCGTCACGGTTCAATACACACACTGCAAAACATGCTTTTCTTTCTCAGTATTTGTGTCGTGTTTCCAGTCAAAATATAAAAAAAAATCTTAAATCAAGATGCATTTACTAGATGAGTGAAATGATATAAGATATTATGTCCTGTTTTCCGGGGGAATTAATCAAAATTGAGTTGATGCTTAAAGCAAAATTATTTTTCTGACCCCATTGGCCGATAATCTTAATTCATTGAAAAGCGATTCAAAAAGCACAATGTTTTGTATTTATTGTGAGTGTACACAAATAAAAACAGACCCTTTACAGTTTAAAATGATGTTTTCCTCTTGATGGAGTATTTTAAGCTGTTCTTCCGCTGTTATAATGAGACTAAATCATTCAACATTGTGGCGATTGTGTCGTGGAAGTCCCGCTATAGTGAATGTTTCCAGTAGGGGTGTAATAATATGTCGTGTCACAATATTTCACAACAAAATGTATTGTGTGTAGTTCACCCACAATAAAAATTACTGTGTGAGGGGAAAAAAATGCAAGTTTACAGAGTTTTAGTGTCAGTACTACATTAAAATACTGTATATAATGTATAATAATACAATGGGGGAATATTTGTGTGTTCTGATAATGTCTGATGTTGCCAGTAAAAAGTGGCCTACAATATTTTAAATATATCTAGACAGAGTTCAAGCATATTCGTCTAAAATAATTCAATATTTTCAGCTTCAGAATGATGAATATTGTTATTCTGGTGTGTCTATTGTCCTGTGCTTTAGGTTTCCAGCACCAAGTCCAAGACTGTTCATTTACACACACAATTTAATATCAAATTTATCATTTTAATAAACTACATTTTTTGTAAGTCTTGGAGTATCGCAATAAAATCGTATTGTGAGTTCAGAATCGTGACATGAGGGCATCGTTACACCCCTAGTTTCAAGTTATGCTCACGTGTGTGTGTGTGTGTGTGTGTGTATAGGAGACTGCGGAGTATTGTCTAGTGTGTGTTCAGGGTAAAGCTGACGAGGATCCAGACTGTGATGAAAACATCCCGGCCCGTGACGTTCACCTGCGGCGACAGGTAAAACAGTCGAGCTCTCGTGAAAACCTGGCGACTTAATGTCAGAATTAAATACTAAAAGTAACGTCATCTGACATTATCGAATAGATTTCAGTCTGATGCGCACTCATACCATTGTTCGGTAAAAAATATCTTTCTATATGATTTTCTTTTTGTTTCAATAAGAGGAGCTCAAACTGTAGATGATGGCTCTCACATCTCCAACATCATGTTAGACCCCTATCAAACTACATGTCAACGCTCTGGTAACCACTCAGAACACCCTAAAAATCACATAGCAATGCCCTGGCAACCAATCAGAACGCCCTAGCAACCAAAACACCATAGCAACAACCCGGAAACCACTCAGAGTAACCACGTAGCAACACATTGGCAACCACCCAGATCACCATAGCAACCAAATAGCAATGGACTGACACCCACTCATAACACCATAGCAATGCCCTGGCAACCAATCAGAACTCCCTAGCTACCAAAACACCATTGCAGCAACCCGGAAACTGCTCAGATAGCCACATAGCAACACCCTAGCAACCACCCTGATTTGAACAGAAACTAAATAGCAATGACCTGACACCCACTCAGAACACCATAATGATGCCCTGGCAACCTATCAGAACACCCTAGCAATCAAAACACCATAGCAACAACCCCACTCAGAAAGCCTCATAGCAACACCCTGGCAACCACCCACATCACCATAGCAATGGCCCTGACACACATACAAAACACCATAGCAATGACCCAGCAACAACTCAGAACACCCTAAAAACCACATGGCAACATCTGAAATATGTTGTTGTTATTGTTGTTGTTTGTTTCTGCTTCACCTCTGTTTTGTAAAAGCCTAAAAGAAGAAAAAAGAAATGTTGTTCTCTCTCCTGATTCAGAAGCATCTGTAGGTGAGATGGATCCAGTCGACCGTCTGTGCTTCGCTTTAGCAATAACTCTGGCTTTGCATGTTTACTAATAGTGCATCATCAGCATTGTAACACGTTTTGATTTGAGCTTTGATGAGCAGCTTTGATGAAACAGTGTAATGTGTGAGCAGTGTAACCACATAGCAATGACATGACACCCACTCAGAACACCATAGCAATGCCCTGGCAACCAATCAAATCACCCTAGCAACCAAAACACCATAGCAACAACCTGGAAACCGCCCAGGGCACCGCATAGCAACACCCTGGCAACCAAATAGCAATGACCTGACACCCACTCAGAACACCTTAGCAATGCCCTGGCAACCAATCAAATCACCCTAGCAACCAAAACACCATAGCAACAACCTGGAAACCGCCCAGGGCACCACATAGCAACACCCTGGCAACCAAATAGCAAAGCCCTGACACCCACTCCGAACACCTTAGCAATGCCTTGGCAACCAATACATAGTTACAGGACTGGTTTACTTGTTAAAAGAGTCTAAACTATCTATCAGATGACAGAAGGCATGTAGTAGCTTTTTTTTCAGCAAGTTTTTGATCATGCTGATCATTTAGAGGCTTTTGAATGTCAAATGTGATGCAGAAATGTGATGCTTTATAGGGTCAATCAGAAGTTTATAAAGACGTTCTCATGTGAATGATCAATCTGTGTCTGTTTCAGGGTCCGAGACACAATCAGGACGCCAGCTGTGCCGTCATGTGACCCGTCGAGTGTGACGCTTGTCATATTGATATGATAAATGTTAAGAGCTGTAACTGTATTTCATTTTGTTCAAATAATAAAGTTTAAATAATTGTTAGATCATAATAAATTAAAAATAAATGCTTTTTTGCGAACTCATGTTTAAAGCTTATTTTTTTTGTCTTAATGCCCTAATATCCTCTCAGAACACCATAGCAATGACCTGGCAAACAATCAGAGCACCCTAGCAACCACATAACGACACCCTGGCAACTACCCGAAACACCATAGCAATGACCCCCGCAACCGCTCAGAACACCATAAAACCACATAGCAACAGCCTATCAACCAATCAGAACACCATATCAACCATATACCGTAGCAACCCCCTGGCAACCACCCAAATGATCGTGCAACCGGTCAGAACACCCTAAAAACTACATAGCAACAGCCTATCAACCAACCAAAACACCATAGCAACACTTTGGCAACCACCCGATAACATAGCATTGACCTGACAACCGGTCAGAACACCCTAAAACCCACATAGGAATAGCCTATCAACCAGCCAGAACACCATAGGAACTACATAATACCCTGGCAACCACTCAGAATACCGTAGTAACCACATTACAACACCTTAGCAACCATCTGAAACATCATTGCAATGGCCTGGCAACCGCTCAGTACACCCTAAAAACCACTTAGCAACAGCCTATCAACCAACCAGAACACCATAGCAACCATTTACTGTAGCAACACCCTGGCAACCACCCAAAACACCATATCAATGACCCGGCAACCACTCCGAACACCCTAAAAACCCCATAGCAACTGCTAAAATCAGCTTTATTAGCTTATTTTTTGACGTCTCAATGTTTTTAACTGATTTTCTATAATAAACTCATTAAAATAGTGCTGGTTTACAAGGTTCTTCAGTGGTTTTTGAGTTTCTGTCCAGGTTCTTGAGATGATTTATATGGTTCTTTGGAGATTAAAGAAGTTCCTGATGCTTCATTATATCGACTTCAGATTAAAACTTCTTTGTGGACTAAAGTCAAATAACATCCGAAGTCAAAACGCTGTGGATTTGAATTGAGACCTTGTTGTGTTTCTTGCTCCACACCTGCATTTCATCTGTAAACAAGTGTATTTTTCACCACATAATAAAATATAAAAAGGTACTTGCTTCTTTTCATCTCGTTTTATCACTTATTATCTTTTATAGTAAAAAGTAAAATATATTAAAAAGTTGTCCTAAGACGAGAACGGGTATTGTTCAAAATGCATGTATAACTTTGATAAAATGTTTTGATCTACTTCAAATGTTGAGTACTGTAGTTAATTTTACTTAATACATTATTAATATAAATTTAGCAGATGCTTTTATCCAAAGCGACTTACAAATGAGGAGAGCAATAGGACAGTTAAACTAACAATAGGACAAATATGACATAATATAATAAATTAGATGGGTTAACATCAGTCTATGTGGGGCCAAAATAAAGTAATACATATTTTTCTACACATTCTTTTATTTATTTTTTATTGAACAATATGTAATGTACAAATAACATGGCAATAAACATATATACTATGACCATAGGATCAGGTATAAAAGGGCTAGGGTTTACTTTTCCAGTCATATTCTTCTATTGTAGCAAAAAGTTTTTTTACTTTTCATTATTTTAAGGGCATTTCTATAAGAAAGAAACTCATTGTGAAATACACAGATCTGAACGTTCACGTTTAGATTTGTGTATAAAATTTTACTGGAATAAGGATGTTGTTAATTCTTTGTTGCTTTCCATAACGAGTCCATAAATAATGTTTTTTTTTTTTTTACATATTAAAGGGGTGGTATAATCCCCTTTTCAGAAGATGAATAAGTCTCTGATGTCCCCAGAGTGTATATGAAGTTTTAGCTCAAAATATCAAACATATTTTTATATAGCATGTTAAAGTTATACATTTTTGTGTAAGTGAGCAAAAACGCTCCGTTTTTGAGTCTCTCCCTTTAAATGCAAATGAGCTGCTGCTCCCGGGAAAAGAAGGCGGGGCTTCAAGAGCAGCTCCGATTACCTCACACACACACACACATACACTGAACATTTCAGAAAGGTTTAGCCTTTTATGTTCAAACTGAAGTCAGACAATGATGGAGAGACTCAAGAAGAAGTGACAACATGTAGAAGCAACATTTCTGAATGGTTAGTTGATGAATATATGTATGTGTAGTTATCTTCTAGTCATTGATTAGCATATTCTGTCTTGATAATCTATAAATCGTGTTCCGGGGGGCGGGGTTTATGTAAATTATAGGGTTGGTGATGTCACTAACCCGGGAGGAAGCTCGTGTAGTTCCTTCCAGCTGTTTGTTGTAGTCCTTAAAAAGCAATTTCTTTAAAAGAAAATCTCCCTTTGCTTTGAACTTTGAGCGTCATAACTTTGCAGATGTTGTTTATGCTCAAACAGCGACATTATACACTAACTAAAGTTTTTAAAAAAGTGAAATCATAATCAACGATCTCTTTAAACGATTTCAAAACAGATGAAACGTGTTTATCTTGTCCGCTAGTGGCGCTCAGCCGTTCCTCCAGGCGGCAGGTGTCGCTGTGGAGCCGCAGAAACAGCTCCTGTATGAGGACCGAGGAAGCGCTCAGATGCTGTTGTTGATGTGGCCCAGTGCGGATGTGTGTGAGACATGGAGTAACATTATTAATTATCCTGATTAAAACGAGCAGAGATCGTTTACTTCACCGCAGAGAGCCTGAAAGACAGCAGCATGTTCAAGGGCTGGAGCTCGTGGCTGGGCGGAGAACTGGAGAACGAAGAGAAGAATGACAAACCGGAAACAGAGGAGAAAAACATAAACACAGAGACTGAGGAGTCACAGGCCAAAGGACTCAGCGGTGAGACAGAAACACTGTAAATATCATCTGTGGAAGCTCACATATACAAGGAAAACAAATCATGCTTTGGTCAATGTTAACTATGGCACTGAAAAGTCCAAATTATGACATCAGAAGTCATAATTATGGAAAACAATCTCGAAATGATTAGATAATACGTCAAGATTATAAAATAGTCATATTCAAAAAAGTGGAAATTGAAACAATAAAAAAAAAAATCTTGCTAAGTCATATTTTGGCTTTTTATGTCATAATTATAAAAAATAGTTTTGAGATAAAGTCCAAATAATGACACTAAGATAGTAAGACAAAAACAACAAGTTGATGATTTACAAAAG
>JAULUF010000006.1:1652500-1737500 GCA_031834385.1 Semotilus atromaculatus | reverse complement strand
TGTAGATGTGTCCGAAAAAGTTCAGGAAGAAAAATAAATAGAAACATTGTAAAAGCAAACGTGACTTTATATATATTTATGTAGTTTCAACCAATCTGGGCTTGGGGGCGGGACTAAGCATCAACAAACCGCTCGTTCGGCTCAAACCACATGGGTTTCTTTGACCAATCAATGCTGACCAAAACTTCATTAAACCCAATACCACAAAAAAGTGAATATCCTCTTTATGGGACTTTTTAAAGCATACAAATTGGATTAGTGGCTGAAAAGTTATTAAACATTTAAGAACAACAGTTGTTTTTAGCCGGCGGCGGCCGTATATGTCTTTATTAAACCCTCGTAATGCATTAAAAACTGGAACAGCTTCTTTTTTTTTTTTTACATTCCCGGGTCCAAACCTGTGCTTATAAAACATCATAATCATACATGTCTGTTACAATGTGTTTTATGTTTGCATTTAAAAAGAAGTGTAATTACACACAATCTTCTGCTAAAATAACAAATAAAAACACATAAAACAGTCATAACTTAATATTTTTCAAATAAACCATATTGTATCTGATCAGTAACTTAATGAGTGAATGAACAAAAATGTCAGCATGTTTTTTACCGTGCTATTACTTCATTTACACACTTTTTAATAATTAAAAAATTGAGAAATTCTTTGACATTTTAAATGTTACAAGAACTACAGCAAAATCTAGGGATGCAAAAAAAAATGTTTATGAAAAATTTGATCTGAATATGTCATTAAATTATATTTTTAAAAACATAATATGAGAATTAGCATTGACTTCAGTGGATTTAATTAAACTCATGTCTGATCAAATGAGTGTAAATTTATCAAAACTACACATTTTCTTTCTAACAACACGACATCAGTATAAAAACAGAACAGCATAATTTCACGTGTAAAGCCTCAAACACGGACCTCTTTAGTTTAAATAGTTATTTTTCTGTCTAAAAAAATCTGAAATACATAACTGATGTGTATTCTGACACTCTTAATAGTCCAGGTGATATGTGAAAATTCACTTTTTCACAAAAGCATAAAACTCGGTACACGTGCAGTTTATGGTATCATTGTAATCCTTGACCATGAAAACATAGACATCATCTTTTCTGTGTTATCATGTTTGATTCAGGAGATATGAAACAACATGCATAATTTGGTTATGGTGGAAAGTAAGTTTCAGTACCAAGTTTCATGCTTTTGTGAAACGTGAACATATCACCTCACATTTTGCACATATCATGCAAAGTTTAATTTTCGTAGTAAAAACTATGAATTTAAAAAGACATTAGGATGTTTAACTCCTTGTTTTCTGTCTCTGTGAGCTGATTTGACAGTGTGTGTGTGTTTCAGGGTGAAGGAGGACGTGTTCTGGAGGAATTATTTCTACCGTGTGTCTCTGATAAAGCAGTCGGCTCAGCTCACGGCTCTCGCGGCTCAACAGCAGGCGGAGGAGAAGAACGCTAGCGCTCCTCTCCACGAAACTCTCTCGGGTGAGTAAAGCAACAGACACCTTTATTTACACACACTGCAAAACATGCTGTTCCTACTCAGCATTTCTGTCTTGTTTCCAGTCCAAACATGTAAAAATTCTGAAATCAAGATGCATTTACTAGATGAGTGAAATGATGTACGATATTATGTCCTGTTTTCTGGGGGAATTCATCAAAATGAAGTGAGTTGATGCTTAAAAAAAAGGAAAATGATCTGCCAATGGGGTCAGAAAAATAATCTTAATTCAAACAGAAACAACATTATTTTCTATAAGTTTGCTTGTTTTAAGCAAAAACTCACTTTATTTGTATTTATTTCCCCAAAAAGCAAGACATATGTCATTTCACTCGTCTAGTAAATGCATCTTGATTTAATAATTTTTAGATATTTGGACTGGAAACAAGACACAAACACTGAGTAAGAAAAGCATTTTGCAGTGTGTGTGTGTGTGTGTGTGTGTGTGTGTGTGTTCCTCCCATCGCTTTTTAACTGAGTTTGTATTGACTGAGGAGATAAACCTGTGTTCCTGCTCCACAGAGACCATCCGACCGAAAACTCCTCCTGTCGCCATCAGTGCCAAACCCAAGAGTACCGAGGTGCTGTCTCCCCCTCAGACTGGCTTCATGGTCACATGTTCCTGTGCTCATGTCTGTTCCCGCTCTGCTTTCAGGAGGAGGAGGACATCTCCACCAGCCCCGGCGTGTCCGAGTTCGTGAGCGACGCGTTTGACGCCTGTGACATAAACCAGGAGGATCTGAGGAAAGAGATGGAGCAGCTGGTGCTGGATAAGAAGGACGGTGAGGACCCAAACAACACCTACACGAGCTGCTGTATGGCCTTGTGTCCACTAGGGGTGTGGCGTTATTATATAACCGTGAGACCGACGGTTATAGTTCAACACCGTCATTACAACTCTATAACCGCCAAAATCGTGTTATTAAAAACAATGTTGCGGACGTGAGCGCTCTGAAAGCGGCACTTCAAACAGAAAGCACAAAACCTTTCTTTAAAGTGAATTTCATTTTGTATTAATTGTATCTTAATTTTAATCAATGTTTCATCAACCAATTGCCTGGATTTAATAAATAAGAAGTAAATATAGCAGACGACAGATAATCACGAAACGGAGGCGCTGAAGATCACGAGTCAGCGTCGTCAACTTCATCTCTGCAGCCGACACTGACACAGAAAACACTTGTTTATTAATAAACAATTAAAAATATCTCCTTGCTATATTTTACATATTCATAATCATTACTTTTGCCGGTTCTTTGTGACAGATTTTAGGAGCTTTATTGGCAGCGCCACCCTTACGTTAGGCTACATGAACACGTCACCACCGCATCACCGCACCACCAGAATAGGCCTGTTCTTTTTTTGTTCAGGACTCTTGTTTACTGTGAGATTCATTTAATGGAAAGCACATTCACTGCTAGTGGTCTTGCTGTTAATTTTAAATAAACGTAGAGCAAGTAGCTAATCAGTGTCTGCTCGTTTATTCAAACTAAGTTCTATAACAGACGAACGTCGTAACGCTGATTTTGCAGATAATTAGTTTCATACTAAAATTGTATTATTCATCCACTTTGTCCGGCTAGCTCTGCTGGTTGATGTCGTTGTACAGAAAGAATGTTGTGGTGCTTGGTTAGCCCCGCCCCTCCTCCACTGTGATTGGACGGCTGGGTAAAAAGTGACAGTGATGAGCGCTGCGTTTTACCCAACGTTGAACATTCTTCAATGAAAGAATACAATGAGTATCAATTGAAGAAATACACCAGCCGGACTCTGGTGGACACACGGCCTATCTTTAACCCTTTATGACCTGCCATAGACCCGCCAGAGTATATCTCAGTATTTCTACATGCTGTGCTGTCGTTCTCTGAGCATTTTCATACGCCAAACATCAAAACAATCCTTACACCCCAATTGGAAGGCTATGTATGTAATAAATCAATAGTAACTAGATAAATAGCTCAAAAGTGCAATAAACAAAAAAGAGACTAGGCATTTAAAATCCACATTTTGAAGATTCGAAAATAAAATAAAAACGTGTGTAATGCTGTGGTGTAACCACTCGATGCCTGTATAGCTCTATATAAAGAGGCGTATACATTCTCTAGTGGGTTTTAGACATAATTACTTACTTTTATTCATTATTTTTTTAGTTTTTTAATTTGGATTTATACTTGGATATTCTCAGACTACTTTTTGTCAAAGTTTAGATTTAGTTTCGTTCGAAATGTTGATTTGAAGTGTCAGTTTTTGCATTCATTTTACCACAGTCAAACCTGAACACAGAGCAAGACATTTTGTCACACAAAATATCAAAATTCAATAAAAATTTTACAAAAATGAACAGGTATGCTTTATCACAGCTTAATCAATCTGGGTTTGATCTGATTTCAACCTCTAATTTGAGTCTTTTGGCTCTATTTGACCATATTGTTAAAGCCACATCAGTTTATTTATGTGCATAATAGTGTGTGTGTTTGTTTTGTACTCTTGTTTAACCTCTTCCTTGCTGTTTATTTTCTGTACTGCATTGTGGCTGAATTATTGATTTTATTTCACACATTTGCAAACACTTGCTGTGTTATAGTTGCGCTAGTTGACTCTTGATATTCTAGAGCGTCACTCTTTCTTCATTGCTGTGCACTTTTTTCCTGCACAGTGGCTGATTTGTAGTTTTTACCACCAAAAGAGTTTTCGTATTTCCCATTAATGTCGGCCTTTTTTTATCGTGAATAAGCCAAGTGTGACCCTTTAACAAATCCGAATAATTTCCATGATTTGTGTGTGTTCACATAGCTAATGCGACAAAAGTCACCAAGTTTCATCCCATTCCGATGAAGTAAAAAAATTTAACATTTAAAATTTTTCGTACATTTTTGACCGAAGACTTTTGTTGTTTCTCCGATAGAAGAGACCGCCGACTGGGAGAAGGAACTGCAGCAGGAACTTCAGGAATACGAGGTGGTCGTAGACCCGGAAAATCGAGACGATAACTGGGACCGTGAGATCGAGGAGATGCTGCAGGACGACAGCTAAATCGCAACAGCGCCCCCTCTGGTGTGGAGGACACTGCAAATGAAAACAGTTTCCTCAATCTGACCGAACTGAAGTTTCAGGGTTTTCTATGACAATGTTTATCATAAACATGAATGAAATGTGATGTTTAGCAGTCGAGGGATTCGTTCGGTGAGGTGCCAACATGCACAGTAACTAAGAAAAGGTTCCTCTGTCTGATCATAGTTAGCGAGAACACGTAAATCAGATGTAGTTTGCTGATTTATCTTTTCTTTCTGACTAATTTCTGCCTTCTTTCAGAGGTGTAAATACAAACCAAAGCTCAAAAACATGGAGAAAATGTACAAAATCTTGTACAAATATCATCATGACACATTTACTGGAGAAGCAAAATTATGATTTTTATTTACGATTAAAACATGAACAAAAGATCTGTCTGTGGGGTTTTCAAAATAATCTTATTTTCCCTTTGAATAAAGACTTTCTGACTTTGTTCTTGTTTTAATAATAAACTCGCTTAATTTTGCTTAATTTTTCAGAAAGCTGGAGTTAATATCTTAAGTCATTTTGCTTTTCCAGTGAATGTAAATTGATTTAAAAATGTTTAGATATTTGTACTGGAAAACAAGACAAAAATACTTGATGAAAATGTTTGCAATGCTCAAACACTATAAGTGCACATATCGGGTTTCTCTGACTAGTTTTTGACGGCTTCTCATTCCTTTATTATTATTATTTTTTGAATGTCGATTATTCGATATTTGTACTCTGGTCATCGTGTGGCAGGATTTGGTAAAGTAAAAAAAAAATGGTTTCTCTCATGAGATCTAATTCCATACATGTTTAATCAAACAATATTTACATGTTTGTAAGGTGAGAGCTTCAGTATAACTTTGTGTTTGTTTGTATTTTCAACTTGCACCTTGTCTTATTACTTAACAGATGAATAATCATGATTTTGTTGCCGTAAATAAAATCTTTGTCTCTAAAATTCCCTGATTTGTTGTTGTGTAATCAATGCACCGCATTCAAATATGCATATTTATATGCATAAAATATAATTTTCCCATCGTAAATACTGTTCGCTTTTATGTAATGTTGTTTTGTTCATGTTCTATATACACATATACGTTACTAAATTACATTTGATGCTGTTTTAAATAAGTTTTTAAATAGTGCGCATGTGTTTACAGCGGTCGTGTCTGTCTTGATCGTGTCACTGCGCACGTAGACGTAATGACGTCATCCGGGTTGCCAGGTTGGTTCGAAAATCCTCTGAATTCACGAAATAATACATTTTCGTGGAAAGTCGCTGAAATGTGTCTTTATTATGTGTGTAGTTTTGTGCTGAAACATTTCGTTTAATGTGGTCGCCATTGGTTGATTATACAGTTTAAAGTTGTTAACATGACACTTTTTTGAATACTTGGCTACTACTAGGCTACTGTACGAAACATTAGTAGTAATAGTATTAATACATGTATGCACATGACTTTTCTTCTTATTTTCTTACCAACATTTTTTTTCTGGAACCTTTTTATTATTTTTTATGGAAGCTTGCTTCTATATACACAGAATAAAAAATTACAAAGGTAGCCTAATTGCCATGCAATTCTGTTTTTTTCCCTCTCAGAATCCTGTAAAGTCAGAATTGCACAATATAAAGATGCAATTGTGCGTTATAAAGTCAGAATTGTGTGATATAAATAAAATAAAATAAATAAATAAATTAGCCTATTCTGTGGCGGAAACAAGCTCCCAGAGAAGGGTTTATAACTTTTTTTAATTGTCATTGTTGTTTTATTTTTATTTTGTTAGCGTATATTGTAGTTTTTCACTGTGAATAGTTTTTTTTTCCCACTAGAGGATGGTTTATTTTACTTAAAATATATATATAATTGTTTTATTTCACTTTATTTTATTTTATTAATGTAGATTTTGTTTTTCATTGCAGTTTGTTTTTATTTTAGGTAACACTTTATTACTACATGTGTGCACTTATGCCACGATGATTATTTAATTTAATTTTTTTATTTATACAATCTTTTTTTTCTTTCTGTTGATCATGCAGCCTTTATTATACACTCAGGAGGATAGTATCAGCATCATCATCAAGTCTATATTAACAAGCACACACACACAAGCCTACGCGACTACATACTTCAAGTAGCCTACAACATTAACATAAGGATTTAGAAAGGACTGAGAAAACATACGTCTGCTGCTTAGAAATCTTGTAAAGTATTTAAATAAGTTGCCTGTGATTGACCAACACACATTTTGAATAGTTATATATGTGTAGTATTATATTCAGTGTTGAAAAAAAATATATAGATTTTGAAGAAATTGAAGACTTACAACAAGCCATGTCCCCCATTCGGTGGAATGGCCCATAAACAGTTCAGATGCCTTGTGGACTATCAAACGAAGTAGGAAAGCTAACTATTCCTCCTCAGTAGATTATCACTTTTTCCTTGGTTTATTCCTAAACCTCAAGCAAACTTTAAAAATCTGCCTTTGGTGAGAGGAGGGTTGTATTTCCCCAGCTAACAATGTATGGTTCCCAGAACGTTCTGAGAACGCTTTTTGATTGCGGGAAAATTCCCTTAAGGTTTTTTTTTTTGGATCCCATGGAAAGTTTTCTTAACGTTCAGGGAACGTTATTATAACCCAGAGGGAACGTTCCCTAAACATTAGTTTTTGGTTTGGTTCAAACTTACCTTGAAGAACCATAAACTAACGTTCCCTAAACGTTCTGTGTTAGCTGTGTCAGAGTTTGAAAACACGTACAGACTTTGAAACAAAAACCCAAGCTGAAGATAATGTGGAAAACACATTTTCACTTAAAGGTAAGAGCTTTTGGTTAATAAAATAAGGTTCTCTTGGAAAGCTGCACCTCATTTACATAATTAAAAGACTGGTTTATCGACAGAGGAGTGTTTCCCCGGGAGGATCTGGCGCCCCCGCAGTGCTCAGTCCCGGAGCCGCTGATGGAGTCGCGATGGCTCCTTTCCCCGACGAGGTGGATGTTTTTACCGGGCCACACTGGCGCATGAAGCAGCTGGTGGAGCTCTACAGCGAGAAGGTTCGTGTCAGGCCTGTTTTATCTGCCATTTCACCAATTAAAGTGGTTTTAAGCGGTCCGATGATGTGTTTGTTTGAGGAGAGCTAACGTTAGTGTTAGCCAAACGGCTAATAGACAGAGAACAGAGTTTATTATGATCGTCTGATAACGATCTGATCTCAGATCAGCACAGAGACGATATCTCTATCTATATGTTGTTAATATTTTAACCCATTCTGACTATTTGTGCTTATATACAGAGTATGAGAGGTTAATGTCAATGTCTGATCTCAGATCTGTACGAAAACAGACTTTATTAAATGTAATATAAACACAACAATAAGCCGATGTTGCATTTATTGTGAATGTCTGATCTCAGATATGTAAACACACTTTATTTTGAATACTACTACTACCAACACTAATAATAATATAAACACAGACACAGACACACCACGTGAGATGTGGAAATATGCTGCGTCTGATAATGTTGTATATTAAAAACAATATTTTTTTATCTTTGATGTATATTTATTTCCTAACACAACATTAACTTCTAAACGCTTCCTAGCACTTGTAATCTGTGTTAAACATCCACACAGATGTGAGTTACTCCACATTCAGTGTATCTGATCTATAATCTGATCATTTCTAGATTGATAACACACTTTAAATGCACTTTATACGCTTATCTGATGAATGTATTTGACTTTAAACTCATTTATAAACATCTGAAATGGAGATTTGAGGTGTTAAAGTGCTGTGCAGTGAGATGGTTTATTAGTCTTGATTACTGTAATTTATTCTGAACAGGTTTGCATGGAGATTATGATGATTATAATGGTTTCAGTGGGTGTGTAGCTTCAGTTCAGCCCATGTTTTGGGTTTGTAAGTCACACACACTGCTTATGTAAGACACAAGTGTGTGTGTGTGTTTGCTGTGTCAATAGTTTGTTGTGCTTCGTGCATCTACACACTCATCTGAACTCGTTTAACTTCTGACACACATCCAGCATTATATAGCCTAACACTAATGCGCTGAGTTTTTAATGATCACGCTGATGCCGTGATCTAGACGAGTGTTTTCAATCTTTCAGATATGATCATCTTTGTGCGAGGGACCACCATCCTAACATTTAAAAGCCAGCTATATATTTATATGTATTAGGACGTCATTTATACTGGGAAAAATGAATGTTATAATAATGTGTAAATAGTATGTTTAAGGGTTAGTTCACCCAAAAATGTTCATCAGTATTTACTCGCCCTCATGTTGTTCCAACCCCTCCAATCTTCGAAACACAAATGAAGATATTATTGATTAAATCTGAGAGCTGGATCACTCCTCCATAGGCTACTAAGGGATTGAAACTTGTCGACCCAGAAAAGTTATTAAAGACATCGTTAAAATAGTCCAAGTGACTACAGTGGAATTGTAAGTTTATCAAGGGACGAGAATACTTTTTGTGCGCAAAAACAAACTAAAATAATGACTTTATTCAACTCTTCATTTCTTCTGTGTGGGCCTCGAGTGAGTCCCGTCACGCGCAGGCTCGCGATTGGCCGACGCTGGTCATGTGTGTGATGCTGGCCAATCGTGAGCCTGCGTGTGACGTGACTCACTCGAGGCCCACACAGAAGAAATGAAGAGTTGAATGAAGTCGTTATTTTTGCGCACAAAAAGTTTTCTTTTCGGGGTTAGAGAGGAGGCGGGGTTAGAGAGGAGGCGGGGTTAGAGAGGAGGCGGGGTTAGAGAGGAGGCGGGGTTAGAGAGGAGGCGGGGCCGACCCCGTTAGTGTGTGTGACACAATCTTCTGAAGACTGTGATTGGTTATTTGTCCGAGAAGGAAAAAAAGAGTGATTTTAAGTATAGGGTCTATTCTAAGCCTTCACTTTGAAATTACATGCGTCGTTTTTCCTATTTGACAGTTCTCACACACACACACACACACACACACTCACACACACACACTATATATGTGTATATAAATCCTTTTTTTTTATTTACCATGCTGTTAATTTCCTATAAGGTATTTGATTGGCTTAGAATGATAAAAATTGTTCCACTCTTTCGAGTTCCACTGATTGCTGGCGTGTCTATTTAAGTGGTGGTTTGAAAGTTGGTTTTAATGTATCAAACTCACGGTTCTTCAAACTTCTTCTCCCTCTTCGTCTTTCCTCCATTTTCTCCTCTGCTAAAGAAACTCTTAAAAGTCCTCGTCCGTACTCCTGACAATGTTGACCTTAAGACCTCTTTTAAGGGTTAAGATGCTTTCTGAATTACTTTTTTTCTTTACTAGGATTTTTTCGTTAAATTTAAGAGTAAACGCCCACATTTCTACGAATTTTCTTAGAATTGTGTCTCTAGGAGCGACTCTTACATTAAGATTCTTTATGAATACGGGCCGTGGTTCACATTCCTGCATCAGTAACTCTTCATCCTGTGTTTTCCACACACAGCTTTCCAAGACCAACTTCTCCAACAACAGGGATTTCCGCTCGTTCCTGCAGTCGCTCCTCGCCACCTTTAATGAGTTCAAGATGCACGAGCAGATCGAGAACAAGTGCATCATCGAGCTTCTGCAGGAGCGCAGTCAGACGGTCTATCATGTTCACGCCGACAACAAGCTCTCCGAGATGCTGTCGCTGTTCGAGAAGGGGCTGCGCAGCGTCAAGGTGTGTGTGTGTGTGTGTGTGTGTCATAGGTCTTGTGTTTGATTACACACTCTTCCCGTGTCGTCAAAAATGTTTTTTTTTTTCAATAAAAATTAATGTACTATGTTTTAGTTCAATAATGTTTTTTTTATTCAATATTTTTAGGGGATTTTAGGCTACTAAATTATATTTATGCAGTATTTATAATCCATTCATTCACTTTTAGAGCATAGATCTGAAAATTAAATTTCCAACTTAAACTGTTGTAAGTCTTGAGACGACACTTATTTTATTGACGGCAGACTCTTGCTGAAGGGGAAGAAAAAGTTTTAAAAAGTAAACTTGAAAAAACTAACAGAATTTACATTTATCGTTATGATTTTTTTTTTACATTTAAATATGTTCAAAATCACGTTTTACTCTAAAACTACAAGAAAGTCAAAGCTATAAATCTTAACAAGCTGTGTAAAAAATTTGAGGTTGATATCTCAGTAAATGTGTTTTCGGCTGCAGTACCGAACGCTTCCACTAGAGGACTCATTTAACCATTTAACCTCTTCAAATCATGTCCATGATTTTTTTTTTTGTTCACACAGCAAGTGCCAAAACCTTTACCACATTTCATACCATTCTGATGAAGAAAAAAAACGAATGTTAAAGCGGCTTTATGTAGTTGTTATAGCGCCACCGGTGGCCGTTAAGTGAACTGCAGCTTCACACGTTACACACGAGACTGAACGCGAGTCAAGACACTGATGTTTGGCGTGCTCACACTCATCTTGTGAAACGCTGCTAATTACTGATGATGTCATGGACACTCGTGGTCAGGCCGAACGACCATCAGCCGTGACGTGACAGAGAACAGACAAAAAATGTGTCATATGACTCTGTTTACGTATTTGAACAAAATCATCCAAACAGGTTTTTATCTTCTAAATAGACAAGGTCCATTTTTGACGTGTCAGTCCAAACTTGCCCAATATTGGGGAATTTTCCACTTGATTATTTACAGGGCGTTGGGAAATCCTGCTCTGAGTTCCTGTCCGGAAAATGGAAAGAATGAAGATCTTGAGTTTATAATAACTTCAGTTATGAGATTATTTCTCATGCTGACGTCAGCTTATCAAAACAGTTCATCTGTGGTTTTACAGCGTTATTGAACCGTTTTGCTCGTACTCAGACCTCACATGTCGTCTTAAGTTAGCTTATTTTTCCACAATATAAAATGTATACAATAAAAAGCAAGGAAATGCAAATTCATATTACATATATATATATATATATATATACACAGAAATGTAAGTGACTCATTGAGATACTATTATAATTTCTATTAATATTTTGATGTTTTTCCAGTTTCATTTTAATGCAAGTTAAAATGTTAGTCATTTAAAAAAAATGTATGAATTTTTTTTTATTTATTTACTTATTTTAGTACATTAAGTAAAACTAAATAAAAATACATTTATTATAAATTGCATATTTTATTTTATTTCAAGTAATGAATGTTTTTATGGTTTTAGTTATAGATAACAATAACCCTGCATCAAACTAATAAAAATAAAAAAAACAGTATAATCATAACAACAAATATCAAAAACCAGATGTAAATGTATGTGTGATCTGTATTCATGCATATGAGTGCGTATGTGAATGTGCATACATTTATGAATATGTATGCAAGTGCATAGAGAAAATATTGATATATACACCTGAAAAAAGCAGTATAAAATGCATACAATCTATGAAGAAAAACAGTTGAACAATGAAATGGTCTTTTAAGCATCTTTCATGTTACAGAAGCGCATTTTAATTAAGTTGAGTGAATCATGTGTCAGTCGCAGCTCAGACTCGTTTGTTGTGGCTTTTTTCGTCTTGTAATGGTGACACAGCATAATGATCTGCAGTGGAAACTCCAGGTGAAATGTGCTGAGCAAACCGACTCATTAAGAAATCAATAGTCCTTTTAAAGGGCCCAGGCTCTGTTTTCAGGCTCTACTAGAACAGGTTTTCCTGCTGTAATGTTGATTATTTTCCTCATATTCTCCATTGTTGCGGCTCCTCTCTTCCCAGTCTGTCAGTAACGCTCTGTTTACTTCCTGTCTCTATGAAGCCCCTCCTCCTGAAAAGCACACTGTGCTCTGATTGGTCGGCTGGAGCAGTGTGCTGTGATTGGTCGAGCGCTTCGAGTGTGTTTGGGAAATGTCCCGCCCCTTACCATAACCGCCAGTTTAACACACTACTAACTAACTCACCCAGGCCCCGCCCCTTTATTCTGCGTATGAATTATTATAATGAGGAATATTGTGATGTGTTCGTTCCCGGAAGAAACTCAAGACTACAATGGAGGCGTTTCAGGAGTTCAGAAACACTGATATAGAGAACAACTCACTTTTTCATGCTCAAACATGTTCTTTTGTACCGTGCTGTTGTTGTTCCAGAGCGAGTACGAGCAGCTGAATTACGCGCAGCAGCTGAAGGAGAGGCTGGAGGCGTTCACTCAGGATTTTCTTCCTCATATGAAAGAGGAAGAGGAGGTGAGACTCATTTTTAACGATTAATCGCATTCAAAATAAAATTATATATTTGTGTGTACTGTGTATAATTATTTTGTATATATAAATACACACACATACATGTATACATTTAAGAAAAATTTGTTATTTATACATAAAATATTTATATTCATATATAATATAAATCTGCACAAAATGCTTTTCTTATTCAGTATTTTTGTCTTGTTTCCAGTCCAAATAAATCAAGATGCATTTACTAAAGTAGTAAAATGATATAAGATATTATGTTCTGTTTTCTGCGGAGTTGATGCTTAAAGTAAAATTATCTGCCAATAATTCAGAAAGTCATAAGTCAGAAAAATAATCTTAATTCAAACAGAAACATTATTTTTCTGACCTCATCTGGAGATAATTTTGCTTGTTTTAAGCATCAACTCACTTAATTTTGGTTTATTTCCTCAGAAAACAAGACTTAATATCTTATCTCATTTTACTACTTTAGTAAATGCATCTTAATGTTAGATATTTGGACTGGAAACAAGCCTTTTGCAATGGCATTCCTGCAGATCCATAATGCAGAATTTAAAGTGCATTATTTTAACCTTAAATGTGCATTCGTCCCGTCAGATGTGTGGTCTCTCTCTGTGGCCGTCTGATGTGTTGTGTGTGTGTGTTCTCAGGTGTATCAGCCCATGCTGATGGAGTACTTCACGTACGAGGAGCTGAAGGCCATCAAGCGTCAGGTGATGCTGCAACACTGCAATAATCCGTCCTGGAGCTCCGCCGCCGCCGACGTGCTGAAGGGCCTGAACCTCTGGAGCCAAGCGGAGGAGCTGCACAAGGCCTTCAAATACTCAGACCACGAGAAGACCGAAGACGGTCAGTCACTAATCAATATTTTGATGATTAATCGAGTACTCTGATAATTTAACGAGTGAATAATAGCACTTAGGTGTTCAAGTAATCAGTCGATTATTTTGGCGATTAATGGAGTACTCGGATAATTTAACAAGTGAATAATAGCATTTAAGCGTTCAAGTAATCGATTGATTATTCCGACGATTAATCGGGTACTCAGATAATATAACAAGTGCATAAAAATAGCCTTTAGGTGTTCAAGTAATTGTTCGATTATTTTGACGATTGAGTACTCGGATCATTTTACAAGTGGAACAACACCCTTTTTGTTGTTCAAGTAATCTATTAATCGAGTACTTTAACAAGTGAATAATAGCATTTAGGTGTTCAAGTAATCAGTCTATTATTTTGGCGATTAATGGAGTACTCGGATAATTTAACAAGTGAATAATAGCACATAGGTGTTCAAGTAATCAGTCGATTATTTTGACGATTAATCGAGTACTCGGATAATTTAACAAGTGAATAATAGCATTTAAGCGTTCAAGTAATCGATTGATTATTCCGACGATTAATCGGGTACTCAGATAATATAACAAGTGCATAAAAATAGCCTTTAGGTGTTCAAGTAATTGGTCGATTATTTTGACGATTGAGTACTCGGATCATTTTACAAGTGGAACAACACCCTTTTTGTTGTTCAAGTAATCTATTAATCGAGTACTTTAACAAGTGAATAATAGCATTTAGGTGTTCAAGTAATCAGTCTATTATTTTGACGATTAATCGAGTACTCAGATAATATAACAAGTGAACAATAGCCTGGAAACCAGAACAAGCAGCACATGCAGAGAGTGAGTTTGTGTGGAGCAGCATTTACTGTGAACGGAGCCGCTCGGAGAAACATGTGAATAATTAACGTGCGGCGCTTCACTCTGAAACATGCAGCGCATGTATTTATGTAACTGAATCGCAGCCTTTGTGATTTCACAATATACTATGATTTTTAAATGGTTTATATATCGTGCAGTCTTTGAAAAACGGTCTAAAGAAATGCCATCAAATGAGTGATATATTGGGAGAAGCACGGGAGTAAAGAATAAAGATATAAAAATATATACAAAATATACAAATATAATGTATAAAAAAGATTAAATGGTCTTCCTTGGGAAATGTTATTATATTATAAGATAAACACTTAATTATTAGTCCTCAAAGCAATAAAGTAAATCATATGGGCCTGTTTTATTTAAATGTTTATCATTTTTATTATTATATTATATATGAATGTAAAATTGCTTATTATACTCTCAGTATTACTATTATTTATAGTAATATTTATATATAATCACAACATTTTGGGTCAATCTGTGCAGCCCTACAAACAAGCACAACAAATTTAATTTATTTTTATTCGATATTTTTATATTTTTTGTATATGTGTGTGTATAATATGTAAGATTTATCATTTATTTGATTTAGTTATCTTTTTTTTCAGTTGAATTATATTTAAAGTTTTCAATAAATGCAGAAATTAAGACATAAAGCCATACATTTAAGTGGTGTATTTTTCACAGCTATACTGTTTGATAATTTTTTGCTATTATTGTTATTTTTCTTAAATACTTAATTTTTATTTTACATTGAAATATCACAATAGTAATAGTATACACACCCAAAAAGGGACAATGTTAACATGCTATAAAAAAATATCTGTGGGGATATAATAGCTGAAACTTCACATGCACACTCACTTATTTTACATCTTGTGAAAGCGCATCATAATTGACTTAGACATGATATTATTGTTTGTGTTGCGTCATCTTTAGCGGATGACCTTTGACCTCTTAGGTCAGGCATCGCCCATGTTACTCTAGATGTTGATTTCTCAACCTCCTTCCGTATTGAAGTCTGATGCAAATCTGAAGTTTCCCTGTGGTTGAGCGTAAACCATGTGTCCTGTGAGCGTGGTGTGTGTGCCTCAGATCAGATGTCATGTGTCAGTGGTTGGATGTGTTGTGTCCGTCAGAGCGGGGCAGCGAGAGCAGCGAGCGCGGGTCCATCTCTTCTCTGCCTCAGGAACTGCTTCTCAAGGTGTTTCGGTTCCTGGGTCCGGCGGATCTGTGTCGCTGCGGGCAGGTGTGCAACATCTGGGCTCAGGTGTCCAAGACCGGCTCGCTGTGGAGACACCTGTACCCCGTACGCTGGGCCAGAGGTGCGTCAACACACACTTCACATGATATATGCCATGTCACTGATACTGAGTAAAACAAAAAATTCTTAAATCAAGATGCATTTACTAGATGAGTGAAATGACATAAGATATTATGTCCTGTTTTCCAGGGAAATTGATCAAAATTAATTGAGTTGATGCATAAAATAAGCAAAATTATCTGCCAATGGGGTCAGAAAAATAATGTTGTTTCTGTTTGAATTAAGATTATTTTTCTGAAGGATCATGTGACACTGAAGACTGGAGTAATGATGATGAACATTCAGCTTTGATCACAGGAATAAATTACACTTTACTGTATATTCACATAGAAAACAGCTGATTTACATTAGAATAATATTTCACAATATTACTGTATTTTTAATCAAATAAATGCAGCCTTGGTGAGCAGAAGAGACTCTTAAAAACATAAAGAATCTTACAGATCCAAAACTTTTGACAGGTAGTGTATATAGTAAAGTGTCATTTTATTCCTGTCATTTCTCCTTCAGAAATCTCTCATTTCTGATAAATAATAAATAGTCTTTATCGCCCCCTTGTGACCAAACATAATCTGAGTCATGTTTATTACTTTATGATTGTAGTATAATGTGCCCCAAAGATTGAGCTCATTAAAGGCAGGTAGAAAATAATTGTTTATTTCAAGGTGTCTTTTAAAAACATTTTAAAATGAATTCAATATTAAATTTATATTTAAATATGAAATAAATATTATTACAGCATGAGTGTTTTTTTATTTTTGTTATATATTTTATAATTAAGTAACTTTAATTAATTAAAAAACAATAATAGCGAATTATTTTATAACTATTTTTATATTAAAAAACTAATACAACAATTATATACTACATATCAAATATTTTATACATTTTGATTAAAATTTTATATTATAAAATTAATATAATTATAATTTTAATATACTGCATTATTCAAGTGATTTAATTATTTTTATACTATAAAACTTTCATTACAAACAGTAGTATACTGCATTAGTGAATTATTTTCTATAATTATAAAACTTTTATTAAAAATGTTGATATCCTGCATTATATATTTTTATTAATTCATTAAATTGTAATAAACTGCATTACAGCCTCGTGTTTAATGCATTTATATTTTTTTGTTTTTAATTGTTTTATTATTTTTATTTATTAATGCAATCGTAATTTAAAAAAAAACTACATTACTGCCATGTTTAATGCATTTAAATTTAATTGTTTTTATTTTTATTAATGAATGAAATTGTAATAAAAAAAACTAATGCCACGTGTTTAATTCAGCACATTGTCCAGTCATCTGAGAAAAAAAAAAAAAAAGTGCTTTAATGGAGAAAATTGAAATCAAGTCAAGTATGTTGCATTGTGGGATACAGCATCTCTAGCAGTGTATATGCTGGCTGTAGGTCATGTGATTGGTTGTTATGGTGTGTATAGGGGACTCTTACTGTGGTCCTCCGGGTGAGCTGGACCAGGAGCCGGATGATGATTGGGTGAAGAGTCTCCAGGACGAGGGACGAGCCTATCAGGAGTGGGACGAGGACGCAGACGTCGACGAATCAGGTGAGCCTTCGCTTAGAACCACATTTCCCATGATCCCACAGGCCGTAGCTGTGAAATAAACATTCTTACTGACCCCAAACTTTTGAACGATAGTGTTTAATTAACATTTTTCTATTAATAGTTTTTAAAATGTGGTTCTCAAAGCCCACAAATCAATTTTTTTCCATATTTATTTATCGATCACCCAATAGCCAGTATTAGTTTTCCTCCACTGTTCATAGGCTTGCATGTGACCGCTAATGATGGGAGATTTTATGTGTTTTATCTTAAACCTAAAATAACCTGATCGTGTTTGATCAAGGCATGCCACTGTTCTGACTCGTTCAAGTTTTCATCTTGCATCAAAATCCTGTCTATTCACTGTATGCATTTGAAATATAGAGTTGATATATATATATATTGAATATATGTTTTATGCCCAAGTGTACCTAAAATAAAAAGTTTAATATACAGGTGTTAATTAAGCCCTTTTAAAGTTACGTCCACTGTTGTGCTGTTCAGAGGAGGCGTGTGAAGGGTCTCCAGCCATTAATGCGGTTCAGAGAGAGAAGACTCTTCTCGACGGGATGATCCAGAAGCTTCTGCCTGTCGTCGGCTCATCCGTTCGCTCGCTCAGCCTGGCCTACAGCTCCACCGCCTCCAGCAAGATGGTGCGTTACTCAGATCATGTGATCAACAAACACTCACACATGACCAAACTGTGCACTGAAGAGCAGTCGCTCAAGATCGTGATTCAGTGACTCGCTTATAAAGACTTCATTTGTTTCATTACTGGATGAATCAGCGTTTTTTGAACAAATCTCTTGAATGAATGATTCAGTGACTCGCTCATAAATAACTCACTTGTTTAATTACTGGATGAGTCTGTGTATTTGAATGAATCTCTTGAATTGATTCAGTGACTCGCTCATAAATAATTCACTTGTTTGATTACTGGATGAATCAGCGTTTTTTGAACAAATCTCTTGAATTAATGATTCAGTGACTCGCTCATAAATAATTCACTTGTTTGATTACTGGATGAATCAGCGTTTTTTGAACAAATCTCTTGAATTAATGATTCAGTGACTCGCTCATAAATAATTCACTTGTTTGATTACTGGATGAATCAGCGTTTTTTGAACAAATCTCTTGATTTAATGATTCAATGACTCGTTTATAAATAATTCACTTGTTTGATTACTGGATGAATCAGTGTTTTTGAACAAATCTCTTGAATTAATGATTCAGTGACTCGCTCATAAATAATTCACTTGTTTGATTACTGGATGAATCAGCGTTTTTTGAACAAATCTCTTGAATTAATGATTCAGTGACTCGCTCATAAATAATTCACTTGTTTGATTACTGGATGAATCAGCGTTTTTTGAACAAATCTCTTGAATTAATGATTCAGTGACTCGCTCATAAATAATTCACTTGTTTGATTACTGGATGAATCAGCGTTTTTTGAACAAATCTCTTGAATTAATGATTCAGTGACTCGCTCATAAATAATTCACTTGTTTGATTACTGGATGAATCAGCGTTTTTTGAACAAATCTCTTGAATTAATGATTCAGTGACTCGCTCATAAATAATTCACTTGTTTGATTACTGGATGAATCAGCGTTTTTTGAACAAATCTCTTGATTTAATGATTCAATGACTCGTTTATAAATAATTCACTTGTTTCATTACTGGATGAATCAGTGTTTTTGAACAAATCTCTTGAATTAATGATTCAGTGACTCACTCATAAAGTCTTGACTTGTTTCATTACTGGATGAATCTGTGTATTTCAATGAATCTCTTGAATGAATGATTCAATGACAAACACATGTTTTAACAGTGACTTGTCTCAACCTACTGGTGTAATGATGTAATTGTAATGATCACATGCGTTTTTGAATCGAGATTGCGATCTTAAACGTGCAACTCACATATTCAACTAGATTTCATTGACATATTAAAGTTATTTGACATTAATCATATTTAATTGGTCTATCCTGCTTTTAAACTCATAATTTTGTTATATTATTACTACATTTAATTAATAGTTGTTTTTAAACTTATCTGGGAACAATGAAATAATATAATAATATTTCGTCCTTCCAGGTGCGACAGATCCTCAGTTTGTGCCCAAACCTGACACACCTGGACCTCACGCAGACGGACGTCTCTGACTCCGCCTTTCACAGGTTGGCTCTTCTTCTGATTAGTTGTTCAAAACCTTTGGCATTGACTGCTCATATCGGCATGTTTGTGTATTTGATATACTGTAATGCCATGTTGATTTTGTGGAGCCCACTTGTTTCATTTCTGGATGAATCTGTGTTTTTTTTTTTTTTTTTTTTACAAATTTCTTGAATGAACGATTCAATGACTCCCTCATATAGACATCACTAGTTTCATTACTGAATGAATCTGTGTTTTTGAATGAATGATTCAATGACTCAGTCGCACTCATGTATACATTACTGGATGAATCTGTTTTTTTAAATGAATGATTCAATGACTCACTCATATAGACATCTCTTGTTTCATTACTGGATGAATCTGTGTTTTTGAACGAATCTCTTTGAATGAATGATTCAGTGACTCACTGTCGCACTCGTATATACATTACTGGATGAATCTGTGTTTTTAAATGAATGATTCAATGACTCACTCATATAGACATCTCTTGTTTCATTACTGGACGAATCTGTGTTTTTAAATGAATGATTCAATGACTCACTCATATAGACATCTCTTGTTTCATTACTGGATGAATCTGTGTTTTTGAACGAATCTCTTTGAATTAATGATTCAGTGAGTCACTCAAAGTCTTGGCATGTTGATTTTGTGGATCCCATGAAAATTACAGTTACTCAGTTGTGTTTTTCCAGCTGGGCGGAGTTCGGTGTGTGTCGTACTCTGGAACATCTGGATCTGTCGGGTTGCGACAAAATCACAGACCGCACACTGAAGATTCTCTCACTGGGATTGGGCGATTTAACGGCATCCAATCCGGATCGCAGAGCCAAACTGCTGAAAGCCCCGCCCTCTCCCATCAAACTACAAGACGAGCACTCCCTTCAGCCAATAGGACGCAGCTGCCAGGATCTCATATTCAAGCGGAGACCTGGTGGGCGTGGCTCAGGCTGTGGCCCCGCCCACGTGTGGGTTCTTGATCCGGCAAAACTAGCCGACATCGAGGATGCAGCCGACTGGAGCAAACCAGGGGGCGTGTCTACACAGGAAAGTGGGCGTGGCCACATTTTAGAGTCGCAGGGAGGCGGCGGCTCATGCTGTTGTAGGAGGAGCCGGAGGCGGAGCTTCAGGACTGGTATAAGCTCCTCCCACTGGCAGTATGGCTCAATGGGTGACGCCCACTGTGGTCACTCCACCTGTTGCACATCAGATGTGTCGCTCTGGACTGTGAGAGAAACGCACTGTGACCTCCAGGCCAAAGGGGGCAGTGTTGATTTTCGGACTAAATGCTCGTTTGAGGGCGAACCTTGCCCTGATCGTCACAACAGGACTGACCAATCAGGAGCCTTTCGAACACTCCGGTTCCTCAGCCTGTCTGGATGCTATCAGATCACGGATCTCGGCCTGAGGTACAGAACAAACACCGCCATGATATAATACGGCTTTCGCACCGGAGGATCCTTTTCATAGTTCCTAGAACTATTGGCGGAAGTGCCTGGATGTTGGCGCGTTCGCGCCGCAGGAACTAGGACCGATTTTAGCTCCAGGAACTCCTTTTGGAGGAACTGATTTACTCAGAGTCGGTCTAAACCAGCGCTATAGGAACTACAGTGGCGTTAGTGTTCGCTGATTGGCCGAACGCACTGAAACACCAGCACACGCCATTTTTAAAAAAGACGTGTATACAGATTATGGCCTATATATTTACTCTACAAACTAACTCTATAAACATGTAAAACAGTGATAGATGAGCCTCTTAATCTTTACGCTGAGGAGAAAATCCAACGCAACTTTGACGGACCGAGAGAAACATGATCATGCGTTTCTGCTCTGCAACGCTAATGCTAAATGCTAATAACTTTTCATATACGGTTTACTTTCTATGTATAACAGTTCTATCTCATAACGTATTAGAGAGGACTGTTAGACAGATCGTAAACATGAACACGGAGAATACGAGCACTGTGTTCTCAGCACCGTCAAAATAAAAGTCCCAACAACAAGCGTGTCTCACGTCACTTCAGAGTTCCCGCTCAAACGCAAAAAACACTCCTGAGGGAATCATTAGTTTTTGGGGAACCATGCTGCAAAACATGCTTTTCTTACTCAGTGTTTGTGTCTTGTTTCCAGACCAAATATCAAACATTTATTAAATCAAGATGCATTTACTAGATGAGTGAAATGATATAAGATATTATGTCCTGTTTTCTGGGGGAATTAATCAAAATTATGTGAGTTGATGCTTAAAAAAAGCAAAATTATCTGCCAATGGTGTAAAAAAAAATCTTAATTCAAACAGAAACAACATTATTTTTCTGACCCATATTGGCAGATAATTGTGCTTGTTTAAAAAAAAAAAAATCACTACATTTGTATTTATTTCCCCAGAAAACAAGACTTAACATCTTATATCATTTCACCCCTTTAGTAAATGCATCTTGATGTATGAATTTTTAGATATTTGGACTGGAAACGAGAAAAATACTGAGTAAGAAAAGCACTTTTTGCAGTGTTGTTCTTAAAACTACCCGGTGTGAAAGCCCCTAATGATTTCAGCTGTCTAATTTTATTTTATTTTATTTTTTTTTTACAAATTGTGATACCTCAGTAAAGTGTGTGTGTGTGTGTGTCAGGAGTCTGTCTCAGCGTGGAGGACTCCCTCTGCTGGAGCATCTGAATCTCTCCGGCTGTCTGCTCATCACGGGGGCGGGGCTTCAGGAGCTGGTGTCCGCTTGCCCCGCCCTCAACACGCAGCACTTCTACTACTGCGACAACATTAACGGTAACACACACTCTCACACTCTCACGGTGCTGAGGATAATGATATATGTGACCCTGGACCCCAAAACCAGTCACATGGGTCAATTTTCTGCAATTTGAGATTTATACATCATCTGAAAGTTGGATAAATAAGCTTTCCATTGACGTGTGGTTTGTTAGGATAGGACAATATTTGAAATTATATAATAACTATTTGAAAATCTGAAATCTGAGGATGCAAAAAAATCGAAACATTGAGAAAATCTCCTTTAAAGTTGTGTATTTGTGTTCACGATTGTGTAGCATTCACTCACAAAAATATTTTTTTAATATTTACGGTAAGAAATTGACTAAATATCTTCATGGAACACGATCTTTACTTAATATCCGAATGATTTTTGGCATAAAAGAAAAATGTATAATTTTGACCCGTACGATGTATTGTCGGCTGTCGCCACAGATATAACTCATGACTGGTGTTGTGATCCAGAGTCACAAATACGTGATTTATATTATTATATTATATTATTATATTTGATCTCCCGCTTGCTCCGCCCTCAACACACAGCACTTCTTCTACTGCGATAACATTAACGGTAACACACACTCACACACACTCTCAGTGCTGAGGATAACTATTAAACTAAGCTGATCCCCTTGGGTTCAGTGTAAATACGTGATCTATAGGTGCCGTGCTGATAGTTATGAACACAAAACTTATTGCAATCCATAATTAACAGCAAATACATCACCTTTAATTAATAAATAACTCACTCACAGACACATTCTGTTATAACTGCATTTCCCAGACTGGGTTTGAGTTGATGAAAAGTTATTAATCATAGGTTGGTCTATATTTTGATTGTTTTGAAAATATATAATATTTGATTTTTTCATTTGACATTTCTATTATTTAATTTTATAAATAAAAAGTTTAAATCGAAATAAATAATTTGTAGAAAATAATAACACTTACTAAAATAAGATGCAATATTTTGTTCACCTGCATGTCATGTGACATTAACTGGCGTCAGAGCAGTTTTATTAATTTTTTTACTCTTATAGTTTTATTAATATTTGAAGTTTGTCGTTTTTGTCATTTGTATCAGTTATTAATTTTTATTTGATCTCTAGTTGATTTATTACATCCTTATACTAAATGAAAAATGTTGCCTTGGCAACTAGCAAATTTTTTTTAATACTTTATTATATTTCAGTTAATGTTTATTTTATTTCAGATAATTTAATTTATAGTGAATGTTCATTGTGAAAATCTTTTAGCTCAAATGTGTCCGGCTGATGAAAAACTTTGTATATCCTTGTGTCATATGAATGTGTTTTATGATATATGATATGAGAGCGTCTGTAATAATGTAAATTACTGTAATGCCCACAATTCCACATATGAAGTCCAAACCCAAGTATGACGTCATCTTGGTAAGTAAAGGGTTTGTTACGAAGCCTGTTTTTATCTAACGTAAAAATGTTTTGTAAAAATGTTGTTTACTTGTATCATGTTTCAGTGTATACACTGTAAAACATGCTTTTATTACTCAGTGTTTGTGTCTTGTTTCCAGTCCAAATATCTAAAAATTCTTACATCAAGATGCATTTACTAGATGAGTGAAATTATATAAGATATTATGTCCTGTTTTCTGGGGGAATTAATCAAAATTAAGTGAGTTTTTCCTTAAAACAAGCAAAATGATCTGCCAATGGGGTCAGAAAAAAATATATATATATATAATTGTATTGCTCATTTTAAGCATCAACTCACTTAATTTTGATCAATTCCCCCAGAAAACATATCTTATATAATTTCACTCAGCTAGTAAATGCATCTTGATTTAAGAATTTTGAGATATTTGGACTGGAAACACTGAGTAAGAACAGCTTTTTTTGCAGTGTGTGTGTGTGTTGGGAACATCAGTTGAACACCATTGCTTTAGCATAGTTGTAGATTTACACATAGTTTTTCTCAGTTCATTGATGCGAACTGTAAATATATGTATTTTGAACTGGTTTCCGTCTCTGGTTCTGCAGGTCCTCACGCAGACACGGCCAGTGGATGCCAGAATCTGCAGTGTGGGTTCAGGGCTTGCTGTCGATCCGGAGAATGATGCGCTTTTCTCCGTGTTTATCCCTGTTTACCCCCTTTCCTTCTCTCTCCTCGTGTCCCGATCTCATCCCTCATCATCCACGTGCACTTTAAGCGGGAAATTGCTTCAAGATGCTCTTCGACGCAATTTGGTTTCACTTAAAATCAAATAAAGTGAAATTCAGCTTTGTACACCGATCCCTGAAAGGTGTTGTGAAGGAACTAAATGATGTATATTTGTATATAATTCACAGGATGTCGGTTCAGACGCTCTTTAATTGGAAACTTTAAGTGTGGGTTGTTTTGTTTTGAGAGAAACAAATTAAGAAAAAATGCTTTTCTTACTCAGTATTTTTGTCTTGTTTCCAGTCCAAATATCAAGATGCATTTACTAAAGTAGTGAAATGATATAAAATATTAAGTCTTGTTTTCTGGGGAAATAAATAAAAATTGTGTTTTTGCTTAAAACAAGCTAAATTATCTGCCGATGGGGTCAGAAAAATAATGTTGTTTCGGTTTGAATTAAGATGATTTTTCTGACCCCATTGGCAGATAATTTTGCTTTTTGAGCTTTTTAAGCATCAACTCACTTAATTTTGATTAATTCCCCAGAAAACAGGACATAATATCTTATATCGTTTCACTCATCTAGTAAATGCATCTTGATTTAATAATTTTTAGATATTTGGGCTGGAAACAAGACAAAAATACTGAGTAAGAACAGCATTTTTTTTGAGTATGATGTTTTAATCACCTGCGCAAAATAGGAAAAATGCAATTCACAAGCTTGTTGAGTTGTGGTTTGTCAAATAAATCAGCAGGTGTTTTGGAAAACAAAAAGTTAATAACCAGAAACTGCATTAGCTCATTCATCTATAGGTTTTAACCTAATGCCAGATAGATTTCTCTAGCTTCACTGAACGAGACTTCACCTGTGGTTTAAATATCTGGCAACCTCGTCAAAGCGTTTCCAAGAACTGACACTTTGGTTGGTTTAAAGGGCTTGTGAACTGTAATAAGTCCTGGGTATATGACACTTGTTAATTTTCCAGAGTTTTTAGATGCTGCATGATCTGTTTCTTTTGCGTAGCTGACCATTAAAAGCACCTTGACAGAACATGTGTCTGTGTTGAAGTCTTTATTGAGCATGTGGCGACCACGGGTCCAAAAAAGCATCCATATAACATAATTTTCAAGTCATATGATGCTTTGTATGAGGAAAAACCCAAATTTAAGTCATTTTGGTAAGTAAATAATGACAGAATTTTCATTCTTTGGTGAAATATCCCTTTATTGGAAACTTGTCCCATAGATGTTTGAAAAGTCAGTTCCTGCGTTTATTTAACATCAAAAGACAATCATAAATCTGCACAGCAAGAGCTAAAGCACTTTTGACTTAAATGAAAAGTTAAACACAAGTGCAGTACTTTAATATCCCCTTGTGGTGAAAATCCAGCTGTTAATGTGGTGTTTTTAATAAGGTTTAAAACAAACCATGTGTAAGTTAAAGGTGGGGTATGGGATTTGCAAAACGGCCGCCAGATTTTGAAAATACACAACTCAAATGGTCCTCCCTTCTTTCCTCCAACGCTGGCCCTGATTCGCTCGAGGGGGAGGGGGGTGTGGTACGACCGTTTGATTGACGGACTCACTGTCCAATGATTCTAGGTGGTCTTGGAAATGATTGGCTGGAGTTTTTCGAGTCCTGCCCGTTCCACAGATGATTAAGTTGATTAATTTTAATTTCAGTGCTTCTAACTCAGTAGCTGTAAGTGGGCTAGGAATAGGATTTCAAGTGATTTTGAAAAAATGGACAAAAAAGAGAATCACATACCCCACCTTTAATCAGTCGACAGCATTGCTGAGTATTTTCTCCTTAAAACTGCAGTGAACCAAAGACGGTCTCAAAAACACGGTGTGAAATCGCTGGTGTTTCTGACGTCACAAACGACCTTGTAACCAATCAGATCAACCAGTGTGATCGTCAGCCAGTGGATCTCTGAGTGAGTGGAGGCGGGGCTCATTTGCATATTCATAGAACCGTGCATACTAAATGAGGCAAGGATGTCGAGTTACATTCAAGATATTTTAAGGCATGAAGAGTTTTTTTCCCAAGGAAAAAAAACTTTTACATGTAATTTTGGTGATCAAAAGATGAGTTTAAAGGGATAAAATTATTGCCTACAGGGGGACTTTAAAAACAGATTCTCTAAAGTGTCAAGCCAAAAAAAAAAAAAAAAGTCAGAAGCTTTAGTGTTGAGTATCATTTCCTTGCAGCACTGTTGGTAATGCCATATCATATTTATTTTTCAATCAGGACAACATTTTTATTCTGGACTATTCAGAACAGAAACGTTTCTTTAATAGACGTAATTTTCTATTCGGGACCGCTGGCATCTCACTATCCGCACCTGGGATATTTGTTTCTCCTCTGTTTTTCTGTGTCTTTGATTTATACTTGTTTTGTTGTTCTTGTGTCTTTGATTTATACTTGTTTTGTTGTTCTTGTGTTGTTGTCAACTTCTTGCGGTGAGCCGCCACCTTACAGTCCACAAAATTTTGCGCTTGATCCCTGAAAGAGCCCAAATCCTGGATAAAGGGGTTGAGTGAACCTGGTATGGACTCGGTGTAGGAGGATCATGGTGTCCGAGACGCTGTAGAAGGACAGCAGTCCTGCCCGGTGATCCAGATACACCCCGATCCGGTGGGACAGGGGTACGTTGATCTTCACCTCCTCGTTATTGTGCACTAGTGCATATCTGAATATTGTACAGTCCAAACTCCAGGATTGTCTGTTGTACCCAAACCCACTGTCGTCGTCTTGCCCAGTTCTGCTGATGTCTTTGTATGACACTGCGATGTCTACGCCATATTGCCCGGTCCAGACTACCTCCCAGTAGCATCGGCCTGTCAGTCCTTTCTTGCTCAGTACTTGGGCCCACCACTCAAATCTGTCCTGGTGTTCAGGGTATGACTGGGGCTCAAGGCTGCAATCCACAGCCTGGTTCTGCTCCGTTAACCGGAGGTTCCTGTGGGCTGTGTTTGGGTCCAGACTCAAGGAGACCAGAACTGATGGGAGAGGAGAGACAAGGTGAAAAAGCAAAACCCAAGTAAAGCTTGGCCAAGACCAGTTTATGTACGTTTTCTTGGATCTCCCACAAGTGGGGAGTACCAGGACACATGACCCGGGGCATTTGCCGGGGTGGGGCATTTACATTTCTCAGGTGGGCCAGTGGCCAAAATTGCATTCAGGGCTGTCGACTAATAGTTGACTAACCGTTAGTTAGATTATCGGATCAGATTATCGGTCTGGAGAGGGGCACAGGGACATTCATGGGCTGCCCCTCTGGCGCCGGGCCTGGTAAGGTCTTGGTATGTAAAACAGAACTTAATGTGAAGGAAGAATTTAAATGATTTGTATCCTTGGTAAACAATCAAGGACTAAGGCAACATGTGCCACTGTCCTGCAGAGTTTATCTCCAACCCTAATCAAACACTCCTAAACAAGCCAATCAATGTCTCCAGGACAGCCAATTTCATTAGTTAAGGTTAGGGCGTGGGGAGGGTCAGGAGGTAGTATTTGTTGTAGCATTGTGTAGGCAATCAGCACTGTGATTGACATGACCAATGAAGTCTTTTTTTTTGCGCTTAATGGGTTGGGTGAAAAAAATCCCACCTAAGGAATACGGAGGGAATAGGGATTTTCCTATTGTACCTTTTGCCTTTCATGGAGAAAGTTTAGGTTATTTTTAAATTTGAGCAAAAAGAATGACTTACACTGTAGAAAGTCCTCCCTCGTTGTGGGTTCTAGTGGCAGTAGGATCTTCTCTGCAGTCACTAGAGAGATGTGAGGTGTAAGAGAATGGATCGGTTATATGGGAATATGCAGACTTTTTCGCAAGGGATGGGAGACACGTAGGGTTATGTAAATCACAAGTGTTCTGTGAAGTATTATGTAGCCCCTTAGGCAGGACCCAGAGAGCAACATAGTGTTGCCCAGATCTGGCCCACATGTACCAGATGTGGCCCGACACTATGTTGCTCTCTGGGGGCCCTCAAGGGCCACTATCCCTGCAGAGTTTAACCCCTACATTAATCAAGCACACCTGCCTCTAGATGTCAAGCAGTCTGGTCTGGATAAGAGTTACATTTATGCATTTGCCAGATGCTTTTATCCAAAGCGACTTACATTGCATTTCAAGGTCAATCAGTTCTTGTTTTCCCTGGGAATCAAACCCATGACCTTGGCATTGTAAGTGCCAATGCTCTACTGTTTGAGCTACAGGAAAGCTGGAGATAAACTCTGGAGGAGAGTGGCCCTCAATGGCTAGAGTTGCCCATCACTGCACTGAGGGGACATGGAAAAGATGAATATGAGATGAAGAGGAAAAATTACTTTTCAATGCTTTTGCTTTGCCCTGAGAAACGTTTGAGGTCGCTTACAATCATTTGCATTTCCCTGAGAAACTTTGCGTAGGGTTTTGTGGGGGAATGCATATGCATTGAAATATAATTTCTCCATTGGGATTCCGTGGGTACAGATTCCATGCTGAACCACACACTTATAAATAAAGGTTTCAAATGGTTTTTTTTGTAGTAATACTATAGGACAATTTTGAACATTTGAAAATATACTGGTTACTGGTCTTAAACTAAGCAATTTTTCTTGCACTGGAAATGTTTCATGGATGTTAAAAGTTCTTCATAGATCCATTGATGCCAAACCTTTATTTTTAAGAGTATAGTTATACACTACTTTTGACAGCCTACCTAACCAACTGTACCAACTGTTCCTGAAATCCACCAATTCTTACGTCAGTGACTGGCTGCTACGCAACTTCTGGGAGTACTTGTTGCTTTTGGATTGATGGAAATTTTGACCACACAGATCTAGTAGTAGTCCCATACTTTGAATTAAAACTAACTAACTTTTTACCTGCTGAGAATATCCTGGTCATTTCCAGTCTCCAAATGTCCTCTATTTGTGCTGTTAATGAGGAGAGGGACTTGATCACTTCTCCAAAAGAGAACTGTGGATTAGTGGTTAGGCTGGGAAAGTCGGTACACTGCGAAGTCGGCCAGCGAGATTCGACCTCCTACAAGATTTGGAGACAATCACGAGTGGCGGTAAGAGTGCTACAACAGATTGAAGATTAGTCCTTTGGTTTGCACTTTTATCTAAAGCGTCTTGCAGTAATCTGTTTGCTCATCAAACAATCAAACAAGCAACCCTCTGATAACAAGCTCTGAGCTCGAGTCACTAGATGAGCCCAGTCCCAATTAGTTGAAAGACTTTGATAATATTGATTCCATTTGTTGATCATATATAAGACATGCTTTATTTTTATGTATTTCTTTGCCCGGTTGCATGAAACACCTTGAGTTTTTCCCTTAAGTATGAGACTTAATGCGTGATTTCTTAATGACTTAAGAGTGTTGCATTTAATCCCTTAAACGGTTCTCTTAGGTAAGGGAGACCGGTAAGTGTTTCAAGACAGCGACTCAGGTTTTGCCGTTATAAAACATGATTGCTGCCATGGACACGTTATTTGTTAATACAGATAGTGGTGTGTTTTACAGAAATCCGCATAACATAGATAAGGAAAACAAAAAAGAAAACCAAATATGAAAGAGAAGGACCAGACGAGACAGAAACTCAAATTGGTCATTTATTCAAAATCGAAAATTTTAATCATACTCACCCTAATGTCGGTCTAAACCCATAAGACTTTCATTCATATTTATAAACAAATAAAAATATTTGTAATATTCCCTCATCATTTCTGTCCATTTATTGAAAGACATAAAAGTAATCAAAGTAAACAAAACCAATGATGTTTGTTCTTGTACGTGACGCGCATTTGAGATTCCGTTAACCATATAAGATGTGCTTTATGTGTTTACGTGTGAAATAGCTACAAAATTAAAATTTGTTTATCATAAAAAAGCGGCCTATCCTGTCTCGTTATTAGACTTGGACTGAACCTGCTCGCTCTGTGTAACACTTAAGGGGAAGCTTTCCAAACCTTATGTTATACTTAAGAAAATTACAGTTAAGGGGCTCTATGCAACACTTATCGTTTTTTAAGAGATTACTTGAGGGGAAAATAGATATTTAAGGGAGATTCTTAGGGTGTATGACGTTTCACCTAAAGAACCTGTTAAGGGTTATTTTTTGCAACACCCTTAAGTTTAAGGGAAACCTAAGGGCATTCTTATGGGAAAATTGCACTTAAGGTGCTTTATGCAACTGGGCCTGGAGGGCCAACGTCCTGCAGAGTTTAGCTCCAACTTTTAACAACAAAGATGGCAGTAATCCTGAAGACCTTGATTGGTTCAGGTGAGTTTAATTGGGGTTAGAGCTAAACTGTGTAGGACAGTGGCCAACCTGGAGCAGGATTGGACACCCCTGTGTTACCTGGAGGAAATAAATGTGATCTTGAGTGTGTGAGAGCTGCTCCAGCTCGGCCTGTTTCGTCCTCAGCTTTGAGATCTCCTGTTCCAGCCCGTCCGAATGTTCCTGAATTCGGTCCAACTCCGTGGTCATCTGAGTTTGGACCAGCGCAATCATCTCTGTGTGGCTTCTCCGTATAAAGCCAAGCAACTCGGTAAAGATCCTGTCACATTCTTCCTCTGTGGCTTGAGTCAGGTTCTGTCAGTGGACATACAGTCAGATGTACTTAAAGGTCCCCTAGAATGTGTTGAAATAATATTTTAATTTTGTCTCTGATATCTACATAGAGGGTATGTGGCTTATTTAAGGGCATTTAAATGTCCAAATGTGGTTTTACAGGTCCATTTTCAACTCTAGAAATTGTCCCTAGAATGAAATGGTCAGTTTTTACTTTATTTGGAGGGTCATGAATAGTAATGAGGAGCTCTTCTCTGATTGGCTGTTTCACTGCGGGCTCATTACAGTCGCTCAGAGTGACAGCAAACAGAATTAGGCGTTCAACCGTACATTTTTTAACCAACCAGTTGTTTTAAAGGGGCTATATGTAGTTTTCAGCGGCCTCTAGCGGTGAAGTTTCAGATTGCAACCAATTTTTACAAGAGCGCTCCTGCTCAAACTCATAGACAATACCGTCTATTACGCAAATATCTCGGCGAATACTCGATGGAACCGTCTAGTCGAGCTGAAAAGAACGCTGCAAAATTAAAGGTCCAGCGTGACAATGGAGAGATTAGGCGTTCAACCGTACATTTTTGAGCCCGTTTCAGATTTTGAGGAACAACCAGTTGTTTTAAGATTGGAAATGGACGCTTCTGAGTGGTACGTTTATGTGCAATAAGAACTTAAGTGTCACGTCAATGCTAGAACTTCCACCTAAACGTTAACTAGCATATAGCATTAACTTTACACGTTAGCTCACAATTTCATTTTTAACATGCTAAAAACATGTAAATTATTATAATGTAACCGTATAATTTCACAATGATGGGTTTTTCACGTTGAATCAATAACCAAAAACAGCTAACTGTGTAGCGCGTGAATGTGTCGTTTGGAAATTTTTGGAGGCGTAACTTACATATTAATGATCCGACTGTTATGTGGAGATCCGCCTATTTTTCAGGGGTGTTTTTCAAAAAACAAGATTTAAATGAGGAGAAAACAATGGTGTTTCAGACTCACTGTATGTCATGTCCATGTACTGAACTCTTGTTATTTAACTATGCTAAGATAAATTCAATTTCAAATTCTAGGGCAGCTTTAAGAATTTTAAGCATTTATTTGGTTGTTCATGTGTGAAAGAGTAACTTCTTTTTCCCATCTTCCATTGTTCATGGTTCAACTCACTTTGTGAAGTCAACCAATGGCTTAATTATAGTTTCTGCCTATTAATCTGAGATAAAAGATTGGAAATTTTAGAAAAAGTTTGGAAATGTATTGCACTTTTAAATGAGCCACGGACTTACCCTGAGGGAACCTGCCGACTTTTGGATTTCCTTCAGCGCCGTCTCTCGATCCGTCAACATCTGCTTGGACTCCTCCAGCTGCCTCTGGGAATCATTGGACAACAAGACTCAAGACCATGGCTGTGTCTCAATCAGCTCTCTAGGTTGTGAATTGTTGTATATTGTACACTTATTCGTACACTGGTAAGGTTGCTGGCTCTCTACATATTGGGACACTGATTACTCTTTCCACCGTGCCACCGTCATTACTGCACTGGTAAAATATGTTTATTGTAATTTTAACGGTAAAAGACTTTAAATGCAACGGAAAAAACATGTTAATTGGTTAATGGTATATGTACCCGTACTATATACAGTGAAAAACTGTAATAGATCTCACGGACATTTCATGTAATTTTACAGTAAAATACTGTTAAATGTAAGATTTGGGAAGAATATGTTTATGATGAAATATGAGTAAATTACAGTGTGTGTTTTTAAACATTGTGCATTGTGCAACTTTTTAGGGAGCGAACAGCCCTTAAAATGTCCCATTCCCTCACTGTAAAAGAATTATACGGTTTACGGTTTTTCACGGTACATTTAACGACTTTACTAGATTTAACGGTATTTTACTGTAAAATAACATTCAATGTATGGTTCAATCTAGATTCACAGTTTTTCACAGTATGTAGAGTATGAAAACTCTCTGTTAACCAATTCACAGTTTTTCACTGTAGCATTTTTCTTTTTCACTTCCAAAAACTGAAAATTTTATAGTATTTTACTGTAAAATAACATTAAATGTACGGTTAGATCGATCACAGTTATTCACCGTATATAGAATGAAAACTTCCTGTTAACCAATTAACAGTTAGCATTTTTACCGTTAAAATCACAATCATTTTTACAGTCTTTTACCGTTAAAATAACAATCATTTTTTACAGTGTGGAAATGACTGCGATCATCACAAAGAGACCAGCTGCTTTTAGCTGTGTCATAATAACCAGTTGTGCCAGATAACTTGAACTTGAACTGGGAATGTCTGTCTAATTGTCACACCAGTTGTAAATCACCAGACTCACACACTCTACCTGTTTCTCAGCTCGCTCTGTCGCCACCGACACCATATCATGTCCTTTGTGCTTTATATCCAGCATGCAAAAACAGCAGATGCATTGACCATCAGTGCGACAGTAAACCTCCAAGAGCTTCTGATGTTCACCGCACATCTTCTCCTGGAGTTTTCCAGTGACGTCCACCAGTAAGTGTGTATTCCCAGTGCTCAGGTCGTTGTGCATCTGCAGGTGAGCTTCACAGTACGACGCCAAACACACCAGACAAGTCTTGATGGCTTTCTCCTTCCTACCAGTGCAGGAGTCGCAAGTCTGAAATCCCATCCTTTCCAGTTCCTCTGCAACCGAATCTACGGATTCATCCGGGTCGGTCCCGCACCGAGGACAGGTGTTTTCCTCCAGGTCCTGGAGGCATATTGAGCACATGTGTGTGTCCTTCTCATCTGCCATTTGCATGGACGACAAGGAGCTCTGTGTTAAAGAGACTCGACAAACACTTTCGTTTTCGTTTCTTGTCCTCATGCCTGTAGGTGGAGCGCTCTAATGTGTGTGTGTGTGTGTGTGTGTGTGGCCACAGATAAAGAGAGACAGAACTCATGTGAAGCCTTAATTCAGAGAGACAGACTGTTGCGTGCCAGTGTGTGGTTAGATAAATAATTCCAGAGTAACCAGAAAAACCAGTTAAATATTACAGTACATACACACTGTCATGGTTATTTAAAACATTTTTCTTTTGGCTCTCATTCTTGTGTGTTTGCATGCAGAGCCGAAGTGGCCTGAGGTTAAAGAGATTGTAAACTCTTGTTTTGTCGCTTTTATAGCTGTATTTTTTCTCAGTAAGGTCATATGTGTGGACAGAGTCCAGTTGCCGTGAGTTTGTCAAACACACTGTTGTGTAACTTGATAAGAGAGACAATAAAACTGTATAGGAAGAGCCAAATATGGACTGTTTCATAATTGAATATTTTTTGTTTCATAATTTTATTTTAGGTGTTCTGTTTAAGTAATGGCATGATTCTTTGGTTCATGTAATTTCTCAGTTTAAAGTGTATTAATACAGTATTAAACTATTAAAGAATGTAATGTTCCCCATGAAGTCTTGCTTTAAAGGCTTAGACGTGCTTATGTCGACTATATGAATGCTGATCTTTATATTGTTAATATAGATGTGCATGTGTAGGCTATATAAAGCAGAAGTAACGTAAATAAATGACGAATTGACAACTTTTGTTTCTAACATCAAGATTTGTGTAACAAGATATTTGTACACTGTGAAAGAAAAGTTGCTGCCTTAAATTTTTAAGTACAATCAACTTGGATATGTAAGTCATTTCAACTTAAATCACATTAAGCTGACTTAATTTTTTTAATTAAAAAAGTAGATTTTTGTTGAAGTTGAGTTAAAGCAATGTTAAAACATGTCATAACTTATTGATCATATAATGGTTTTACGGTGTATAAGGGAAGGTGTGTGTTGTAACCGATCTCCATTTCTTTGAACTTTTCACCTCTTCAACTAATTTCACTTTTTCATTTATTTTTAAATGATCCGTTTAGTTTGTCCTGAGCTTATTAGTTTAGCTCACAAGTCAAATTCAGTTGGTGTGCCTGAAGAACTGCCTGTCTAGAAATCAGGCTTTTAATTAAGTAACAAAAAACTTAATACTACTTTAAGGACAATTTAAATGATCTTTTAACAATTCAAATTGTGCCTCGATTTAATGACATTTTAATACATATATATATATATACACTCACCGGCCACTTTATTAGGTACACCTGTCCAACTGCTCGTTAACACTTAATTTCTAAGCAGCCAATCACATGGCGGCAACTCAGTGCATTTAGGCATGTAGACATGGTCAAGACAATCTCCTGCAGTTCAAACCGAGCATCAGTATGGGGAAGAAAGGTGATTTGAGTGACTTTGAACGTGGCATGATTGTTGGTGCCAGAAGGGCTGGTCTGAGTATTTCAGAAACTGCTAATCTACTGGGATTTTCACGCACAACCATCTCTAGGGTTTACAGAGAATGGTCCGAAAAAGAAAAAACATCCAGTGAGCGGCAGTTCTGTGGGCGGAAATGCCTTGTTGATGCCAGAGGTCAGAGGAGAATGGCCAGACTGGTTCGAGCTGATAGAAGGGCAACAGTGACTCAAATAACCACCCGTTACAACCAAGGTGGGCAGAAGAGCATCTCTGAACGCACAGTACGTCGAACTTTGAGGCAGATGGGCTACAGCAGCAGAAGACCACACCGGGTGCCACTCCTTTCAGCTAAGAACAGGAAACTGAGGCTACAATTTGCACAAGCTCATCGAAATTGGACAATAGAAGATTGGAAAAACGTTGCCTGGTCTGATGAGTCTCGATTTCTGCTGCGACATTCGGATGGTAGGGTCAGAATTTGGCGTCTACAACATGAAAGCATGGATCCATCCTGCCTTGTATCAACGGTTCAGGCTGGTGGTGGTGGTGTCATGGTGTGGGGAATATTTTCTTGGCACTCTTTGGGCCCCTTGGTACCAATTGAGCATCGTTGCAACGCCACAGCCTACCTGAGTATTGTTGCTGACCATGTCCATCCCTTTATGACCACAATGTACCCAACTTCTGATGCCTACTTTCAGCAGGATAATGCGCCATGTCATAAAGCTGGAATCATCTCAGACTGGTTTCTTGAACATGACAATGAGTTCGCTGTACTCAAATGGCCTCCACAGTCACCAGATCTCAATCCAATAGAGCATCTTTGGGATGTGGTGGAACGGGAGATTCGCATCATGGATGTGCAGCCGACAAATCTGCGGCAACTGTGTGATGCCATCATGTCAATATGGACCAAACTCCCTGAGGAATGCTTCCAGCACCTTGTTGAATCTATGCCACGAAGAATTGAGGCAGTTCTGAAGGCAAAAGGGGGTCCAACCCGTTACTAGCATGGGGTACCTAATAAAGTGGCCGGTGAGTGTATGTGTGTGTGTGTGTGTATACACTCTTAAGGAGTGTGTATAAAAATTACACAAACAATGTGTAATACTCTAATTTACACATTTTGTGTCAATATTAACTGAAAGTGTGAAGAAAAAAAAATTGTATTGTTCTATTCTGGATAGAATTTAATTGTTGATATTTCATTATAATAAATAAGAGAATCAACCACAGACTTTATATTTATTTTGTCAAATGCTAACGTTTTGTTTAGGATTTTTTATACCTTTTTTAACACAATGTGTGTAGCCAGGGATAACTCATCTAATGTGTTAATGTTACAAATGTTTACACATCTTTATGGTAACCTTTCAGACACATTTAGTGTGTTAAACTCATTAACACAGCGAATTAGTGGAAATTCACACAAAACTAGTGGTCCTGGAGCTCACCCATGATGTGTTCAAATTTAACACAGGTTGTGTCATTTATATGTATGTATTGTATCATAGTGGTTAAATACTGGTAATCCCACAATGCTTTGATATTTGATACCTATTCATTGCCATGATATAGGCTAAGTAGGCTACGCTATCACTGCATGACACTTTAAAAAAAGATCCCTCTTACATCCCGATGATGTTTATATGTAATGCTGATATGCATAATCTATATAAAGTCCGGTCAACACGTGTGACGCGCCTCGTGCTTTATGAAACATCGATCATATCTTACACAGAGCGCGCACGCGCGAGCACACCTACACACACACACACACACACACACACACCCCTCGCATAAAACCAGACGTGCTCGCGTGAGCAGCGGTAGGCTCCTCTTCAGGTGAGTGTGTGTGAATGCGGCTTTTCTCAACCCGTTATCGATTATCAATCGGTATTTTTTCGGTGTTCGGATAAAAACGACCTCGATTGTTCTGGTCTGTGTTGATTTGTGAAGCCCGTCGAAGGATATTTCAACAAAGTTTTGAATATGTTTTGCTTAGATATGAATGAACAAGATGAGAAATGACGTAAGTAGTTATTTAGCTCCTCATAATAAGAAATTCATAAATAATTAATAATTAAAATCAATCATAATTGAGCACTTCTTGCGTTGTTTTTGCATCTCAATGATGACTCGCTTGCTTTAGTCCTCATGTGTAAGTCGCTTTGGACATAGCTGTCTGCTAAATTACTACATTTAAATGATGTAGCGCTGTTATATTTATGACAGAATAAGTTCGATTAGCATATTCGGTAGCCTAATTAGTAAGGCATTTAAAAAAATAACATTGGTGTTCAAAAACCATATTATTTACCTTAAAGTTGGTGTTCAAATGCCGTGTAGGGCTTTTTCAAAAAATAACACCATCATGAGTGTCGAAAACATGATATTTTTTAAATAATCTTATGAGTATGGTTATTGAATTGCAGCTCCCATTTAATTACCATATGACGGCAATGCCTGGGTATGTTTTTAAATTCTATAACAGTAGGCTAGCATTAAAATGCCATGAATGCATGAATGCATGAGTATGGTAATAACTAATGAGTTGATCAGGTATGTTGAGAATGTGTTATCAAACTAAACACCACAGACAATCAACATGGGATAATCTGATACACCGGTGTTTTGCCAGATGAGAAGTTAATCTATAATTCATATTTTTACTATTTTAATGACTTTTATAACTGTATCATCTTTATATCTCTTTTAATTCCTTGATAACACTTAATGAGGTTGATTAGTTAACGTTAGTTAATGTTTTATCTAACATGAACACAATAAGCAATACATTTGTTACAGTATTTATTAATATTTCTTAATGTTATTTGAACAAACAATGGTCAGCTGTATTTTTATTATGTTAGTTCACAGTGCATTAACTAATGTTAACAAATACAACCTCTGATTTTAATAATGTATTAGCAAATGTTGAAATTAATATTAACTAAGGTTAATAAATGCTGTAGAAGTATTGTTCATTCTTAGTTCATGTTAACTAATTAACCTTATTGTAAAGTGTTACCAATTACATTTATAACTGGTTTAATGTTCCTTGCTTTTATTTTGTGATTATTTTTATTCCTTTCTGTGTAAAGCACTTTGAATTGCCATAGTGTATGAAATGTGCTATATAAATACACTTTCCTTATACACTGCAAAAGTATTTTCTTACTTGGTATTGTTATTTTGTTTCCAGTCCAAATATCTAAAAATTCTTAAATCAAGATGCATTTACTAGATGAGTTAAGTGACAAAATATTATGTCCTGTTTTCCGGGCGAATTAATCAAAATTATGCGAGTTGATGCTTAAAAAAAGCAAAATTATCTGCCAATGGGGTCAGAAAAATAATGTTGTTTCTGTTTGAATTAAGATTATTTTTCTGACCCCATTGGCAGATAATTTTGCTTTTTTTAAGCATCAACTCGCATAATTTTGATTAATTCCAAAAAACTGGACATAATATCTTAATTTCATTTCACTCATCTAGTAAATGCATCTTGATTTAAGAAATGTTTGATATTTGGACTGGAAACAAAACAAAAAAACAGAGTAAGAAATTTTTGCAGTGTTTTGCAGTGTTCTGCTCTGATGTTCTTAATTGATGTCCACTAATGCTCCAGATATCGCTCCAGATAACACTAACGCTCCAGATATCGCTCCAGATAACGATAACGCTCCAGAGAACGGTAACGCTCCAGAGAACGGTAACGCTCCAGATAACGCTCCAGATAACGCTCCAGATAACGCTCCAGATATCGCTCCAGATATCACTCCAGATAACGATAACGCTCCAGATATCGCTCCAGATAGCGCTAACGCTCCAGATAATGCTCCAGATAACGCTCCAGATAATGCTCCAGATAATGCTCCAGATAATGCTCCAGATATCGCTCCAGATAATGCTCCAGATAACGCTCCAGATAACGCTCCAGATATCGCTCCAGCTCCAGATATCGCTCCAGATAACGCTATCGCTACAGATAACCCTCCAGATATCGCTCCAGATAACGCTCCAGATAACGCTCCAGATAACGCTCCAGATATCGCTCCAGATATCGCTCCAGATATCGCTCCAGATAACGCTCCAGCTTCAGATAACGCTCCAGATAACGCTATCGCTCCAGATATCGCTCCAGATATCGCTCCAGATATCGCTCCAGATAACGCTCCAGATAATGCTCCAGATAACGCTCCAGCTCCAGATATCGCTCCAGATAACGCTCCAGATAACGCTATCGCTCCAGATAACGCTATCGCTCCAGATAACGCTATCGCTCCAGATATCGCTCCAGATATCGCTCCAGATAACGCTCCAGATAACGCTCCAGATAACGCTCCAGATATCGCTCCAGATATCGCTCCAGATAACGCTCCAGATAACGCTCCAGATAACGCTATCGCTCCAGATATCGCTCCAGATATCGCTCCAGATAACGCTCCAGATAACGCTATCGCTCCAGATATCGCTCCAGATAACGCTCCAGATAATGCTCCAGATAACGCTCCAGATATCGCTCCAGATATCGCTCCAGATAACGCTCCAGATAACGCTATCGCTCCAGATAATGCTCCAGATAACGCTCCAGATAACGCTCCAGATAATGCTCCAGATATCGCTCCAGATAACGCTCCAGATAACGCTCCAGATAACGCTCCAGATAACGCTCCAGATAACGCTCCAGATATCGCTCCAGATATCGCTCCAGATATCGCTCCAGATAACGCTCCAGATAACGCTCCAGATAATGCTCCAGATATCGCTCCAGATAACGCTCCAGATAATGCTCCAGATAACGCTCCAGCTCCAGATATCGCTCCAGATAACGCTCCAGATAACGCTATCGCTCCAGATAACGCTCCAGATAACGCTCCAGATAATGCTCCAGATAACGCTCCAGATATCGCTCCAGATATCGCTCCAGATAACGCTCCAGATAACGCTATCGCTCCAGATAATGCTCCAGATAACGCTCCAGATAACGCTCCAGATAACGCTCCAGATATCGCTCCAGATAACGCTCCAGATAACGCTCCAGATATCGCTCCAGATATCGCTCCAGATAACGCTCCAGATAACGCTCCAGATAATGCTCCAGATATCGCTCCAGATAACGCTCCAGATATCGCTCCAGATAACGCTCCAGATAACGCTCCAGATAACGCTCCAGATAATGCTCCAGATATCGCGCCAGATATCGCTCCAGATAACGCTCCAGATATCGCTCCAGATAACGCTCCAGATATCGCTCCAGATATCGCTCCAGATATCGCTCCAGATAACGCTCCAGATAACGCTGCTGTTCGGGTCTGCTGTTCCTCAGGTTAGCGATGGCAGATACGGTTGTTCAGCTGACCGGAGTCGTGGATCTGGAGAATAATGTGTCCCGAACTCACGTGTCCACCAGCATGTCTTCGTCAGCGTCCCGACGAGGAGCGACCGTGAGCTTTCACGACATCAACTATAACGTGAAGATGAAGAGCGGTTTCCTCTGCAAGAGGAAGATCACGCGCAAGAACATCCTCATTGACCTCAAGTGAGTCCTTATGCTTTCACATTTGCATCTTTTCTTTCTTTCTCACAGTTTTATTATTTTTTAATAATACATATATTCCTTACATCAGGAGGTTACACACTAACATGTCAGGGGCAATAAAAACAAACATTTGGAAAAAATAAAACAAACAAACAATGACAACAACAAAAGAAGAGTTTGAGTATAGTATGAGTATAGTATGAGTATAGTATGAGTATAGTATGAGTATAGTATGAGTATAGTATCAGTAGAGTATCAGTAGAGTGTTAGTAGAGTGTTAGTAGAGTGTTAGTAGAGTATGAGTAGAGTGTTAGTAGAGTGCCAGTAAAGTGTCAGTAGAGTATGAGTAGAGTGTTAGTAGAGTATGAGTAGAGTGTCATTCGAGTGTTAGTAGAATATGAGTAGAGTGTTAGTAGAGTATAAGTAGAGTGTTAGTAAAGTGTTAGTTGAGTGTCAGTAACGTGTCAGTAGAGTATGAGTAGAGTGTTAATAGAGTATGAGTAGAGTGTTAGTGGAGTATAAGTAGAGTGTTAGTAAAGTGTTAGTAGAGTGTGAGTAGAGTATGAGTAGTGTTAGTAGAGTGTTAGTAGAGTATCAGTTGAGTATGAGTTGAGTGTTAGTAGAGTATGAGTAGAGTGTTAGTAGAGTATCAGTTGAGTATTAGTAGAGTGTCAATAGAGTGTCAGTAGAGTGTTAGGGTTAGTTGACTTGTAGTTGAAAAGTTACTCATAGTCAGTAGAGTGTCTGTTGAAGAGCATCATAATAAAGAGTTAGCAGATATTAAGCAGAGAGTCTACTAATACTCTAATGACAGTAAGTTGACATATAGTTGCAAAGTTACTTATAGTCAACAGAATGATCAAAAGGGACCATCAAAATAAAGTGTTACCAAAATATTGCATTAATATATTTATGTTCCAAAGTATTTAAATGGAAGGGAATATAAAAATGTAATGGTGTGCAAAAAATACTGTGGTAATTTTGAAAGCATCATATAAACATCTCTGTTTAGGAATTTCAGCTCCCTGGTAAATGGTCAAAATACTGCTGGATTATTATATAAGATTATATATTATATATGTATTATGGCAATAGCTTATGGTACGTGATGGTAATCAAACAGTAACACGCTGGAGATGTTCCAGCTTAAAACCACAGTATGTTTTGCATTGAAACTCAAACTTTGTATAAAAGTAGTGTAGAGTTACAATTGTGCAAAGATGATGTATGATTTTTGTGTTTGTTTTTTGTAAGTTTTTGTATGCATGGTTTTTGTTTGTATGCATGTTTTTGGATGGATGTTTTTGTTTTTTGTATGCATGTTTTTTTGTGTTTTGTATGTTTTTGTATGCATATATTGTTGTTGTATGCATATTTTAGTTTTTTTGTATGCATAATTATTTTTATGTTTTTGTATGCATGTTTTTTTAGATGTTTGTTTATGCATGCTTTTATTTATTTTTTTATGTTTTTATATTAGTGGTGTAACAATACGATACTCACGATACGATATTATTGCAATACTTGTGATAAGACATTAGATAAAAGGTTAACAAAAAAACTGTGGGTGTAAATGAATATGCTGTAAACCCAAAGCACAGGACAATATAGACACCAGAATAACAATATTCATTGTGACAGCTGATTCTGAAGCTATTTTAGACGAATATGCTTTCACTCTTCACTGAATTAGATATATTTAAAATAATGTGTTTTTTTTTTACTTTTTACTGGAGACGTCAGACATTTGGCATTATCAGGACCCACAATTTTGTATGCATGTTTTAATTTTTTGTATACATATTTTTTTGAATATTTGTTTATGCATGCTTTTATGGGTGTTTTTATATGCATGTTTTTGTTTGTTGTATGTTGCATGCATGCATGCATGCTTGTATTTTTTGTTTTTTATGCAGTATGCATTTTTGTGTTTTTTTGTATACAAGTTTTATATATATTTTAAGTTATCTTTTTATAATAATACTAGTTTTTTCAAGCTGCCAAGTCAAGTCCCCTTTATTTCCATAGCACTATATACAATTGAAATGGTTTCAAAACAGCTTCACAGTAACAAACATGAAAATTAACATCATCATTTATGCAAATATGAGACAATGAATGACATTAGCAGGCTGTGGTTTACACTGTCCTAGAATCTGCTTCATTCTGTGTTTGCTTTGACGTGTCCCTTTAAAAGTCTTCAGTCAGTGTTGTGTTCTGGTGGCCAGCACATCTCTTGCTCAGACTTGTTTTCTGCTTTTCTTCTTCTGAGGAACCTGGAGTCGATGTGAACAGTGGCACGTTTGGCCCTTGCACGAACGAACGAACGAACGAATTAATGTGATGGTAGTATTGGTTATTCTTGTGTTTTCATTCCTGGATTTGACATCCTTTCAGAGGTCGTAGGTCTGAGAACATGTGGACGTGATGCGGGGTAACATGCGCCGTGTGATTGTGTGATTGTGTGATTGTGTGAGACTGTGATTGGGGAAACCACCAGGGAAGGCTTGTGTGAATTGAAGGAAGGAAGGAAGTATGGAGATGTTTCAACAAAACTCCAGTAAAACTTGGGCTCAAAAACACATGTGTTTTTTTCAAAAACACATCACTTTTCTTACTTAGTATGTGTGTCTTGTTTCCAGTCAAAATATACAAAAATCTTAAATCAAGATGCATTTACTAGATGAGTGAAATGACATAAGATTTTATGTCCTGTTTTCCGGGGAAATAAACAAAAATTAAGTGAGTTGATGCAGAAAAATTATCTTAATTAAGGGTTTATTTCCCCAGAAAACAGGACATAATATCTTATATCATTTTACTTTTCTGGTAAATGCATCTTGATTGAATAATTTTTTTTATATTTCGACTGGAAACAAGACAAAAACACAGAGTAAGAAACTAATATTTTGCAGTGTAGAAACAGCATTTACATAGTCAAACAGCAGCAGAAGCATAGTTATAAAAGCACACACACACACCCTGTGATGAGTACACACACACTTTACTCATGTGCATGTTTACCGAACACACACACACACACACACACACACACACACACACACACACACACGTGCTTTCATAACCTGATGATGGCTGTTACGTGTTCACACCCGCTGTGTCCAGGTCATTGTCCCACATGAAAGTCTCTGCAGAACAATAGCGCTGAACTTTCACACGGCGAGGGCAGAAACACACGACATGCTGAAACACGAACACAACTTTACTTCAGTGTTTCTGCGGCCGCCGGCCCTCGACCCCTCGACTCCTCGACGGAAACGGAACACAATTTTCTTTTTATACAGTATATTCATATTTTATTATATTATTTCATATAATATAATTATATATATATAGTATATATATATATATTGTTTGTATATAGAAAGATACATAGCAAAATATTAATAAAAAATAATGTTAATAATATATTAAAATATAAATGATCTATTTAAAGGTGGGGTATGTGATTTGCAAAACGGCCGGCAGATTTTGAAAATATACAACTCAAATGGTCCCACCTTCTTTCCTCCAACGCTGGCCCTGATTCGCTCGAGGGGGAGGGGCGTATGGTACGACCGTTTGATTGACAGTCTTACTGTCCAATGATTCTAGATGGTCTTGGAAATGATTGGCTGGAGTTTTTCGAGTCCTGCCCGTTCCACAGATGATTAAATTGATTCATTTTCATTTCAGTGCTTCTAACTCAGTGGCTGTAAGTGGGTTAGGAATAGGGTTTCAAGTGATTTTGAAAAAATGGACAAAAAAGAGAATCACATACCCCACCTTTAATATTATTAATATCTCAATATTTTATTTCAAATAATTAGGATTTTTTTTTCTTTTTGAAAATTACTTTTTCAAAATGTTCTTTTTGAATACTTAATGAAATCATCTAACTTAATTTTTAGTCATTTAAAATGCTATTTTAAGTCTTCTCCACTGTAACGAGAGATTGTTGTGCAGATATTCTTGTGTCCGGCATGTGTGTGTGACCCTTGTACAGGATTCCTGTGTTTGCTGTCAGCTCATCCGAGTTTGATCATTTACCCATATGTGTGTGTGTGTGTGTGTGTGTGTGTGTGTGTGTGTTTGAGCTGGTTGTATAAGTGCTGATGTTTATTACCTCATCTGAACTTATGAAATGTTTAATCTGTATGGATCAGAGACGTCGGCCCACGTCAGGTGTTTCCTCGAATAACTAACTCTGAGGATTAGGAGGGAATATTCATATTCAAATTATATGAATAATAAAAATATTAAATTGTATTAATCTTAATATTAAAATAGTCTGGTCTCCCAAAAACAAACTGCATTTCACGATTTCACGATCTTCGAATGTGGCTCATCCAATCAGAATCCTGTGTGTGTTTGGTTTTATATTTGGTTTTATTTAATTATATAATGATGAAGAAGAAGAAGAAGAAAATGAGGTGATGATAATTCTTACATAATTCTGTTTGTTGTTTTCTCTAGTGGCATCATGAAGCCGGGACTGAACGCCATATTAGGAGCGACCGGGAGCGGGAAATCATCGTAAGATCTGTCTGTCTGTCTATCTCTCTATATGTCTTATCTCTCTATCTATCTATCTCTCTATATGTCTATCTCTCTATCTATCTATCTATCTATCTGTCTGTCTGTCTGTCTGAGGGCTTACATACACAAGACTAATGAATAGACAAAGGACACCTGTGAACATAATCAAGACAGTGATGAGACACAAGACAAGGGATCACATGGCAGGATCACATGACTAAACCGGGGGATCACATGACAGAGACATGAAACGATACCAACATGAAACATGAACCAAAACACGACGTGACGCTGATGTTGTTTAAATGTTGTAATGCAGGTTCCTGGATGTTCTGGCGGCCCGTAAGGATCCCGCCGGTCTCTCCGGAGAGGTTCTTATAGATGGAGCGCCTCAACCACCAAACTTCAAGTGTCTGTCGGGATATGTAGTGCAGGTATAAACTCACACAAGCAAACAAGCTCATTTTATTTAGATAGCACTTCTCCAAACAAATCAATGCTGTTCACTGCAAAAAAATGCTTTTCTTACTTAGTATCTTGTTTCCAGTCCAAACATGCAAAGATTCTTAAATCAAGATGCATTTACTAGATGAGTGAAATGAAATAAGATATTATGTCCTGTTTTCCGGGGGAATTAATCAAAATCAATTGAGTTGATGTTTAAAAAAAGCAAAATTATCTGCCAATGGGGTCAGAAAAATAATCTTAGTTCAAACAGAAACAACATTATTTTTCTTGTCCCAGAAAACAAGACTTAATATCTTATGTAATTTTATTACTTTGGTAAATGGATCTTGGTTTAAGAAATGTTAGATATTTGGACTGGAAACAAGACAAAAATACTAAGTAAGAAAAGCATTTTTTGCAGTGACTCTTAGTGAAGTAGCAGCAGAGATCTGAGGAATCATTCATTTGCTCATTTTTAATACTCATGCTTGGCTCCAAAACTGACTTCAGCATTTAAAAGAGGAAGTTGAACTCTTTTCTGTACAATACGTAAAATTACGGTAAGATCCTTTAATTTTAAGTGTGTATGGAAGGAAACAAACTAAACTGACACTAAGGGATTTGTGAGATTGCTGACTAAGATTCTAGTAGGAGTGTAACTTTCGAGCAGTTTAGTTTGTTTCCATACACACTTAAAATTAAAGGATCTTACCGTAATTGGCATTGCATTGATGTTTCCATGAAGAACCTTTAAAGTCTTTAATGTTGCCCAGACGGCAACATGTGGATTTAACGCGTACCAGATGTGGGCAGGATCGCACCGACGCTTTAAAACAAACCTTTATTGTCTTTCCACACTGTAAACCCAAATAAGTTGGCAAAACTGAAACGTTTGAGGTAATCAGTTATAACATAAAGTTAAGATATTTAAAGTTGAAGTAAGCAGATTTTTATTTTGTACTCATTTTAATCGCTCTCAACTTAAAATATTTGAGTAAGCTAATTCATATACATATCTTAAAATGATCATAAACTTAAAATGCCCCTGTGGTGAAAATCCAGCTTTTAATGTTGTTTATGTGTCTATGTGGTGTTTTTAATAAGCTTTAAGACACACCATGTGTAAGTTCATAAGTCGACATCATTGCTGAGTATTTTCTGCAGTGAACCAAAGACAGTCACAAAAACACGGTGTGAAATCGCTGGTGTTTCTGACGTCACAAACGACCTTGTAACCAATCAGATCAACGTGTGATCGTCAACCAGTGGATCTCTGAGTGAGTGAGTGAGTGAGTGGAGGCGGGGCTCATTTGCATATTCATACTACCGTCACAATCATGTGACCAAACCTGTCAATGAGAGGGTGGAGATAGTGAACGGGAGCATGTTTTTTGTGACATTAGCAACCCATTATTAGCTGTTCGATAACGTAGTCCAGCAAAAGGCTAATCATATTAATTTCTGTCATGTACTCGACTTGAAGACGAACCTGTATAATTCGCTCTTAATCTTAATCTTCCGAATCAGTTTCTGGTTCAAACAAATATGACTGAATTAAACCAAAGAAAAAATTTAACTTCGTGTAGCGTTTACTACAGTAACGTTGAGCGAGTGAATCAGGTAATCCGAGCTGCTGTGAGTGAGTGGAGGCGGGGCTCATTTGCATATTCACGTGTCCGCGCATTCTAAATTAGGCAAGGGTGTTGAGTTACATTCATATTTTAAGGCATGAGGAAGTTAAAATTGACCTGTATAGAACATTCAAAAACACAGTTGGCCAAAATGCTTAACAATGTCAGGATACACACAAATAAACAACAAAAAAAAAACACCGTTTAAATATGTTATTTTGAGGATCAAAGATGAGTGTTAAGGAATGAGTTTTAAGGAATTAGATTATCGACTGCAGAGGAACTTACAATATACTGTATTGCTTTAAAGCAGCAGCTTTACCAAGAGTGTAAGTACAGTGTAATAAAGTTACTATAAAGTCTGTTTTCTTCTGGAATGTGAATTCCTCTTAATCTAATAACTCTTTAATCTAATCTCAAATCACGCCAACCGTGTCACGAGACACTTTACTTCTGTCTCAAAGTGTGTGTGTTCAGAAAGTGCTCAGTCACTGTATTAAAACTGAAAGTTTGTGTGTGTGTCAGGATGACGTGGTCATGGGGACGCTGACCGTGCGGGAGAATCTGCGTTTCTCTGCCGCTTTACGGCTCCCGAAGACGATCAAACAACGAGAGAAAGATGAGAAGGTGGAGAGACTCATCCAGGAGCTCGGCTTGAGCAAAGTGGCAAATTCACGGGTAACACACACTTCAGGAGTTATAATCATTATATCATAAAAATACATGTGTGTGAGTGAGTGTGAGTGTGGAGAGAGTGAATGTTAGAGTGAGTGTGGAGAGTGTGTAAGTGAGTGTGGAGTGAGTAAGTGTGGAGAGTGTAAGAGAGTGAGTGAGTGTTTGAGTGTGGAGAGAGTGAATGTGAGAGTGAGTGTGGAGTGAGTGAGTGAGTGAGTGTGGAGAGTGTAAGAGAGTGAGTGAGTGTTTGAGTGTGGAGAGAGTGAGTGTGGAGTGAGTGAGTGAGTGTGGAGAGTGTAAGAGAGTGAGTGAGTGTTTGAGTGTGGAGAGTGTGTAAGTGAGTGTTTGAGTGTGGAGAGAGTGAGTGTGGAGTGAGAGAGTGAGTGTGGAGAGTGTAAGAGAGTGAGTGAGTGTTTGAGTGTGGAGAGTGTGTAAGTGAGTGTGGAGAGTGTAAGAGAGTAAGAGAGTGAGTGAGTGTTTGAGTGTGGAGAGAGTGAATGTGAGAGTAAGTGTGGAGTGAGTGAGTGAGTGTGGAGAGTGTAAGAGAGTGAGTGAGTGTTTGAGTGTGGAGAGAGTGAGTGTGGAGAGTGTGTAAGTGAGTGTGGAGAGTGTAAGAGAGTGAGTGAGTGTTTGAGTGTGGAGAGAGTGAATGTGAGAGTGTGTGTGTGTGTGTGTGTGTGTGTGTGTGTGTGTGTGTGTGTGTGTGTGTAAGTGAGTGTGGAGTGAGTGAGTGAGTGAGTGTGGAGCGTGTGTGAGAGTGAGTGTGGAGAGAGTGAATGTGAGATTGAGTGTTTGAGTGTGGAGAGAGTGAGTGTGGAGAGAATGAGTGTGGAGAGTGTGTAGGTGAGTGTGGAGTGAGGGAGTGTGGAGAGTGTAAGAGAGTGAGTGAGTGTTTGAGTGTGGAGAGAGAGAATGTGAGAGTGAGTGTGGAGAGTGTGTAAGTGAGTGTTGAGTGAGTGAGTGTGGAGTGAGGGAGTGTGGAGAGTGTAAGAGAGTGAGTGAGTGTTTGAGTATGGAGAGAGTGAATGCGAGAGTGAGTGTGGAGAGTGTGTAAGTGAGTATGGAGTGAGTAAGTGTGGAGAGTGTAAGAGAGTGAGTGAGTGTTTGAGTGTGGAGAGAGTGAATGTGAGAGTGAGTGTGGAGAGAGTGAATGTGAGGGTGAGTGTGGAGAGTGTGTGTGTGTGTAAGTGAGTGTGAAGTGAGTGAGTGTGGAGCGTGTGTGAGAGTGAGTGTGGAGAGAGTGAATGTGAGATTGAGTGTTTGAGTGTGGAGAGAGTGAATGTGGAGAGAATGAGTGTGAAGAGTGTGTAGGTGAGTGTGGAGTGAGGGAGTGTGGAGAGTGTAAGAGAGTGAGTGAGTGTTTGAGTGTGGAGAGAGAGAATGTGAGAGTGAGTGTGGAGAGTGTGTAAGTGAGTGTTGAGTGAGTGAGTGTGGAGTGAGGGAGTGTGGAGAGTGTAAGAGAGTGAGTGAGTGTTTGAGTATGGAGAGAGTGAATGCGAGAGTGAGTGTGGAGAGTGTGTAAGTGAGTATGGAGTGAGTGAGTGTGGAGAGTGTAAGAGAGTGAGTGAGTGTTTGAGTGTGGAGAGAGTGAATGTGAGAGTGAGTGTGGAGAGAGTGTAAGTGAGTGTGGAGTGAGTGAGTGTGGAGAGTGTAAGAGAGTGAGTGTTTCAGTGTGGAGAGAGTGAATGTGAGAGTGAGTGTGGAGAGAGTGAGTGTGGAGTGAGTGAGTGTGGAGAGTGTAAGAGAGTGAGTGAGTGTTTGAGTGTGGAGAGAGTGAATGTGAGAGTGAGTGTGGAGTGAGTGAGTGTGGAGAGAGTGTAAGTGAGTGTGGAGTGAGTGAGTGTGGAGAGTGTAAGAGAGTGAGTGTTTCAGTGTGGAGAGAGTGAATGTGAGAGTGAGTGTGGAGAGAGTGAGTGTGGAGTGAGTGAGTGTGGAGAGTGTAAGAGAGTGAGTGAGTGTTTGAGTGTGGAGAGAGTGAATGTGAGAGTGAGTGTGGAGAGTGTGTAAGTTAGTGTGGAGTGAGTGAGTGTGGAGATTGTAAGAGAGTGAGTGAGTGTTTGAGTGTGGAGAGAGTGATTGTGAGAGTGAGTGTGGAGAGTGTGTAAGTGAGTGTGGAGAGAGTGAATGTGAGTGTGAGTGTGGAGAGAGTGAATGTGAGGGTGTGTGTGTGTGTGTGTGTAAGTGAGTGTGAAGTGAGTGAGTGAGTGTGGAGCGTGTGTGAGAGTGAGTGTGGAGAGGGTGAATGTGAGAGTGAGTGTGGAGAGAGTGAGTGTGGAGAGAGTGAGTGTGGAGAGTGTGCAAGTGAATGTGGAGTGAGGGAGTGTGGAGAGTGTAAAAGAGTGAGTGAGAGTTTGAGTGTGGAGAGAGTGAGAGTGAGTGTGGAGAGTGTGTAAGTGAGTGTGGAGTGAGGGAGTGTGGAGAGTGTAAGAGAGTGAGTGAGTGTTTGAGTGTGGAGAGAGTGAATGTGAGAGTGAGTGTGGAGAGTGAATGTGAGAGTGAGAGTGTGGAGAGTGTAAGAGAGTGAGTGAGTGTGGAGAGAGTGAATGTGAGAGTGAGTGTGGAGAGTGTGTAAGTGAGTATGGAGTGAGTGAGTGTGGAGAGTGTTAGAGAGTGAGTGAGTGTTTGAGTGTGGAGAGAGTGAATGTGAGAGTGAGTGTGGAGAGAGTGTAAGTGAGTGTGGAGAGAGTGAGTGAGTGTGGAGAGTGTAAGAGAGTGAGTGAGTGTTTGAGTGTGGAGAGAGTGAGTGAGTGTGGAGAGTGTAAGAGAGTGAGTGAGTGAGTGTTTAAGTGTGGAGAGAGTGAATGTGAGAGTGAGTGTGGAGAGTGTGTAAGTTAGTGTGGAGTGAGTAAGTGTGGAGAGTGTAAGAGAGTGAGTGAGTGTTTGAGTGTGGAGAGAGTGAGTGAGTGTGGAGTGAGTGTGGAGAGTGTAAGAGAGTGAGTGAGTGTTTGAGTGTGGAGAGAGTGAATGTGAGAGTGAGTATGGAGAATGTGTAAGTGAGTGTGGAGAGAGTGAGTGAGTGTGTAGAGTGTAAGAGAGTGAGTGTTTGAGTGTAGAGAGAGTGAATGTGAGAGTGAGTGTGGAGAGTGTGTAAGTTAGTGTGGAGAGAGTGAATGTGAGAGTGAGTGTGGAGAGAGTGAGTGTGGAGGGAGTGAGTGTGGAGGGAGTGAGTGTGTGTTTGAGTGTGGAGAGAGTGAATGTGAGAGTGAGTGTGGAGAGTGTGTAAGTTAGTGTGGAGTGAGTGAGTGTGGAGAGTGTAAGAGAGTGAGTGAGTGTTTGAGTGTGGAGAGAGTGAATGTGAGAGTGAGTGTGGAGAGTGTGTAAGTTAGTGTGGAGTGAGTGAGTGTGGAGAGTGTAAGAGAGTGAGTGAGTGTTTGAGTGTGGAGAGAGTTAATGAGTGTGGAGTGAGTGTGGAGACTGTAAGAGAGTGAGTGAGTGTTTGAATGTGGAGAGAGTGAGTGAGTGTGGAGTGAGTGTGGAGACTGTAAGAGAGTGAGTGAGTGTTTGAGTGTGGAGAGAGTGAATGTGAGAGTGAGTGTGGAGAGTGTGTAAGTGAGTGTGGAGAGAGTGAATGTGAGAGTGAGTGTGGAGAGAGTGAATGTGAGGGTGAGTGTGAGTGAGTGAGTGTGTGTGTGTAAGTGAGTGTGGAGCGTGTGTGAGAGTGAGTGTGGAGAGAGTGAATGTGAGATTGAGTGTTTGAGTGTGGAGAGAGTGAGTGTGGAGAGTGAGTGTGGAGAGAGTGAATGTGAGATTGAGTGTTTGAGTGTGGAGAGAGTGAGTGTGGAGAGTGAGTGTGGAGAGTGAGTGTGGAGAGAGTGAGTGGAGAGTGAGTGAATGTGGAGAGTGTAAAAGAGTGAGTGAGTGAGTGTGTAAGTAAGTGAATGTGGAGAGTGTAAGAGAGTGAGTGAGTGAGTGAGTAAGTAAGTGAATGTGGAGAGTGTAAGAGAGGGAGTGTTTGAGTGTGGAGAGAGTGAATGTGAGAGAGTGAGTGTGTGAGTGAGTGTGGAGAGTGTGAGTGAGTGAGTGTGTAAGTGAGTGGAGTGAGTGCGTGTGGAGAGTGTGTGAGAGAGTGAGTGTGGAGAGTGTAAGAGAGTGAGTGAGTGTTTGAGTGTGCAGAGAGTGAATGTGAGAGGGAGTGTGGAGTGAGTGAGTGTGTGTGCTTGTGCGTGCATGCTGTGATCTGTGTCATTTAGTGATGGAAAATATTAGTAATTTAACTAAATCAGTGCTGTAGTTGCTGATTGTGTTCAGAGGGCGGGGTTTTGAATAAGGGCTGCTCTGATTGGCTGGTTCACAGGTGGGCACGCAGCTGATTCGTGGAGTTTCGGGTGGAGAGAGGAAGAGGACGAACATCGGCATGGAGTTGATCATCGATCCATCTGTGCTTTTCCTGGACGAACCAACAACAGGCCTCGACGCCAGCACTGCCAACTCCGTCCTCATGCTGCTGAAGAAGTGTGTTTATATATACTCACTCACTCACTCACTCACTCACTAACACACACACACACACACACACACACTTACCTACACACTAACCCTAACAAATAAGAAATATTGGGGAAAGAATGATACTTCTAAACACGAAACTAAACCACCAGTAGGTGGCGGCAGGTGACCGTCTTAATAAGTGAGTCATTGAGTCATTCATTCAAACGATTCGTTCAAATGATTCTTTCAAGAATGAGGCAGTTGTTTATGAATGAGTCATTGAATCTGTGACTCAAATGATTCATTTACATTTACATTTATTCATTTAGCAGATGCTTTTATCCAAAGCGACTTACAGATGAGAACAATAGAAGCAGTGAAACTAACAATAGGACAACAATATGTAAGTGTTGTGACCCTGCCCAGTTTAGTCTAACGCAATATATGTACTTTTATTTTTATAAATGGATATAGAATAGAAGATAATGTTAGTATTAATGGATCAAGTGTTGCCGAAAAAGATGCGTCTTCAGCCGTTTCTTGAAAATGGTTACAGACTGAGCGGCTCTGGTTGAGTTGGATCATTCCTCCAGCCGGGAACAGTCCAGGTAACGGTCAGATAAAGAGATTTTGAGTCTCTTTGAGATGATGCACCACAATACGACGTTCACATGCAGAACACAAGCTTCTGGAAGACATGCAAGTCTGAAGTAATGAGTTTGGGTAAAAGGGAGCAGAGCCAGTGGTTGTTCTGTAGCTAAGCGTCAGTGACTTGAACTTGATGCGACCGGCAACTGGCAACCAGGGCAATTTTGTGAGGAGAGGAGTGACGTGTGTCTCTTCGGCTCAATAAAGGCGGTCCCAGCACTGAGCCCTGAGGCACTCCAGTAGCTAGATGATAGCAGTGATGGGAAAAGCCATGTTTCTGAATGACAGATCCTAGTGATGACATGTAGATGGAGAAGAGAAGCAGTCCCAGCACTGAGCCCTGAGGCACTGCAGTAGCTAGATGATAGCAGTGATGGGAAAAGCCATGTTTCTGAATGACAGATCCTAGTGATGACATGTAGATGGAGAAGAGAACCGGTCCCAGCACTGAGCCCTGAGGCACTCCAGTAGCTAGATGATAGCAGTGATGGGAAAAGCCATGTTTCTGAATGACAGATCCTAGTGATGATGACATGTAGATGGAGAAGAGAAGCGTTCCCAGCACTGAGCCCTGAGGCACTCCAGTAGCTAGATGATAGCAGTGATGGGAAAAACCATGTTTCTGAATGTCAGATTCTAGTGATGACATGTAGATGGAGAAGAGAAGCGGTCCCAGCACTGAGAACATAAGAACAAAAACAGTCAATATTGTGTATAAAATGTAAGTGATTTCATACAAAAGTTCAAGTTAATATAAAGTCAGTGTCATTTTCAATCATGATGGCATTCAGAAAACAGCACTCTTGGTTGTGTAATGTTGCTTAAGCTTAACTGTATCATATGTTATAAATATTAAAACGAGTATGAGAGTGTGAGAGTGTGTATGTGAAACAGACAGTCTTTTAAGTGTGTGTGTGTGTGTGTGTTTTGAGATTAACATAAACAGACATTCTGTCTTTTAAGCATGTGTGTGTGCGTGTGTTCAGAATGGCTCGCACCGGTCGCACCATCATCCTCTCCATCCATCAGCCGCGCTACTCGATATACCGTCTGTTCGACAGCCTGACGCTCCTGGTGGGAGGACGGATGGTGTATCACGGGCCGGCTCAGGACGCCCTGCAGTACTTCAGTGAGATCGGTGAGAACACACAGACTCTCTCTCACACACACACACACACACACACACACACACACATTCTCATGTCTTCTGTTTGTGTGTCAGGATACACCTGTGAACCTCATAACAACCCTGCTGATTTCTTCCTGGATGTCATCAATGGAGACTCAACGGCTGTCACTCTCAACAAGTTAAACTCTGAGGGTACGACACACACACACACACACCCACACACACACACACACACACTCCCCTTTTGTGTGTCTGCAGTCTCGCTGTATAACAGCTACTTTGCTGCTTTTTTTTTTGTCAAGAACCGCCCATTCATATAATATCTCCATTCATGTAATTACCACAGTGGATATATATTACCATAGTGGCATTTTAATTAATATGTACTACTATATAATATACATCATTCATAAATATCATGAGAAAAGTATTTTTTATTTTCGTAATTTTATTCGTACATTAATTTATCAAATCAATTAAAGTTTAAATAAATTAAAGTTTAAGCGCATATGTAATGAGATTACAGGGGAAAATGCAGATTTTAATATGTTTAAAATTTAGCTTATTTTAACTAATTCATTTGAATTAATATGTATATCAACTATATAATATTTATCCTTCAGAAATATAATGAGAATTTTTTTTCTATTTTTTCTATTTATTTCTATTTTTTATTTTATTAGTAGTTTAAATTCTATTAACTTTCTTATATTCTTTTGTAATTTGTATTAGTCTTAAATTTTTTTAGTTTTAAGTTATTTTTATTTCAGTTTTAGTTTTACTAATTTTAGTACTTCTTAATATATCTTAAACCTAATATAAACTTAATATATTTATTTTAGTTATTTGCCCAGGCAATATTTTGTTGAAGTTTTCCATGTAACATTTATAATGTGTTTTTTTTACGCCTTTAGTTAAAACATTGCAATAGTTTAAGTGAAGGATAGTGAAGTGCAGGATTATGTATGTGTGAATGATTGATGAGTCTCTATATGTGTGTGAATGCCAGAACTGGACCAGGATCAGCTGAGATCAGTCATAATTACGAGATTATGACATATTATGACAGTCAAACATAAGTCATGTGTCAACATTTTCAACTTTTTATGTCATAATTAGAATTTAAGTAAATTTCAAATTTTATTTCATAATTTAGAATGTATGGAAAAAAAAGTATTATGACATACTTCATAAAGTATGTCATAATTTAAACTTTTTATGTCATAATTATAACTATTTGTCAATTTAGAATTTTATTTTCGTAATATAGACTCTGTATGTCATAATTTCAACTTTTTATGTCATAATTCGAATTTAAGTCAATTTCACATTTTATTTTGTAATTAAACGTAGTATGTCATAATTTCAAACTTTTTATTTCATAATTATAACTATTTGTCGATTTTTTTATTTTTTTTATTTCGTAATTTAGACTTGGTATGTCATAATTTCAACTTTTTATGTCATAATTAGAATTTTAGTCAATTTCAAATTTTGTAATTTTATCGTAGTATGTCATAATTTCAATCTTTTTATTTCATAATTATAACTATTTGTCGATTTTTTATTTTATTTCGTAATTTAGACTTGGTATGTCATAATTTCAACTTTTTATGTCATAATTCGAATTTAAGTAAATTTCACATTTGATTTCGGAATTTTAACTTAGTATGTCAAAATCTCATTTTTTTTTATTTCGTAATTTAGTCTTGGTATGTCAAAATTGCAACTTTTTATGTCATAAGTAGAATTTAAGTCAATTTCAAAATTTATAATTTTTACTTAGTATGTCAAAATCTCAATAATTCATAATTATAACTATTTGTCGATTTTTTTATTTTTTTTATTTCGTAATTTTACTTTAGTATGTCATACGGTAATTTCAACTTTTTATGTCATAATTAGAATTTAAGTCAATTTCAAATTTTGTAATTTTAACTTAGTATGTCAAAATCTCAATAATTCATAATTATAACTATTTGTCGATTTTTAATTTTATTTCGTAATTTTACTTTAGTATGTCATACGGTAATTTCAACTTTTTATGTCATTATCAGAATTTAAGTCAATTTCAAATTGAATGATTGATGAGTCTCTACATGCGTGTGAATGCTAGAACTGGACCAGGATCAGCTGAGTTCGTCTCTGAAGGGCATCGAGGATCGTTTAGTGGAGGAATACAGGAACAGCTCCAGCTTCAAACACACCAAAGGTGAACTGGAGCGCATCGCTCAGGGTCAGGAGAACAGCGTTCGGGTCAAAACCAAAACCAGAACCATCACCTACAGCACGTCCTTCTTCCACCAGTTCAACTGGGTCCTCAAGAGAACCTTCCGGAACCTGATGCTCAACCCGCAGACCTCCTTCGCTCAGGTCAGGAGCTCAACAGCTGAACACAGCAAAACGGTGGAATTGTGACGTACTAAGTCATAATTCAGAGACGAGATTGACATTGACATATCGAACAGTCGAACATTAGTCATGTGCCATAATTCCAACTTTTTATGTCATAATTAGAATTAAAATAATTTTTTTGTTGTTGTTGTCATTTTAACTTAGAATGTCATAATTTCAACATTTTATGTCATAATTAGAATTTAAGTCAATTTCAAATTTTATTTAGTAATTTTAACTTAGCATGTCATAATTTCTATTTTTTATGTCATAACATTTTAAATTGACTTAAATTCTAATTATTTCAGAATTTTTTTGGGGTGTCATAATTTCAACTTTTTAGGTCATAATTATAAAATAACTAAGTTGATTTCGTATTTAATTTAGTAATTTAAAATTAGTAGCTATGGTATAATTTCAACTTTTTAGGTCATAAATAGAATTTTGTCAATTTCAAATTTTATTTTGCAATTTTTACTTAGTATGTCATAATTAGAATTTGTAAACTTAGCATATCATAATTTAAACATCTTTTTTATTTTTTTTCATAACTTGATTAAGAACTTACATATAAGTTGATACATTTTGATATAAGTTGATTTAGAATTTTATTTCTTAATTATGTCATAATTTTACTTTTTAATGACCATTATAACTTTTTAAGTCTTAATTTCAAATATTTATTTCATAATGAAAGAAAAAGTAAGAAAGTAGAAAGAAAATGATAAAGATGAAGGTTTAATTGATGTTTCTATATTGATGTGAGTATTGTTCCTCCAGATCGGGGTCATAATCTTCCTGGCTCTGGTTGTTGGAGCCATATTTTTCGGATTGCAGGAAAACTCGAGTGGGATTCAGAACCGGTACGAAACACGTTCATCCAGTTCATCAGTGTTTGAACACAGAACAGAAGCTGGAGCTTCACACTCGTCTTACTTATTTCACACAATATCATTCAGTAAATTGAATTTCATGACACAATGTTGTGTGAATCCCATATTTTTTTTTAGCCTGTGAAAAACTCAAGTTGTTTGTTCCATAATAATTGTGTGTGTGTGTGTGTGTGTGTGTGTGTGTGTGTTTCAGGATCGGTGCCTTATTCTTCATCACTACTAATCAGTGCTTTAGTTCAGTTTCATCAGCTGAACTGTTCATCTCAGAGAGGAAACTGTTTGTGTAAGTACACACACACACACACACAGACACACACACACACACGCACCAGAATATTAGATGTTGAGTGCTTTGTTTATTAGTGGCAGTGATTTTGGTTTGTGTGATGTTTTATGTACAGTTACTATTGTGACTATAATCGAGATATTTGAGTGATTGTATGTCATGTTGTTGTTGTTGTTGTTGTTGTGTCTCAGGCACGAGTACATCAGCGGCTACTACAGAGTGTCTGTGTACTTTCTGTCGAAGCTTCTGTCTGACATCCTCACGCTGCGCACCATCCCTGCCGTCATCTTCAGCTGCGTGGCCTACTGGATGCTCGGTGTGTGTGTGTGTGTGTGTGTGTGTGTGTGTGTGTGTGTGTGTGTGTGTGTGTTGTCTGACATCCTCACTCTTGAGCACCATCCCTGTCAGCTGTGTGAGTGAGTGAGTAAGTGTGTGAATGACTGAGTGTGTGAGCGTGCGTGTGTGTGTGTGAGCGTGCGTGTGTGTGTGTGAGCGTGCGTGTGTGTGTGTGCGTGCATGTGCATGTGCGTGTGCGTGTCCGTGTGTGAGAGTGAGTGAGTAAGTAAATGATTGTGTGAGCAAGTGTGTGTGAGAGTGAGTGAGTGAGTGAGTGAGTGATTGTGTGAGTGTGTGTGTGAGTGAGCGAATGAATGAGTGTGTGTGTTGGAGTGAGTGAGTGATTGTGTGAGCGAGTGTGTTTGTGTGTGTGAGAGTGAGTGAGTGAGAATTGTGAGGGAGTGAGGCGTCTCGTCTGATGCTGTGTTGTGATTGGTTCTCCAGGCCTGAAGGCGTCGGCGGAGGCGTTCTTCATCTTCCTCTTCTCCATCATCATGGTCTCGTACACCGCGACTGCCATGACTCTGGCCATCTCTGCGGATCAGACGGTGGTGGCCATCGCTAACATCTTCATGACCATCAGCTTCGTCTTCATGATGGTAAATGCACACACACACACACACACATTCATACGCATCATAAACTCCCAGCAAAAAATTTTAGGATCTGGGATCGTTTTTGGTTCCCAGAACGTTCCCTTAAGGTTAGGGGAACGTTCCCGTAACGTTCTCCTTAGGTTATAAAAATATAACCTAAAAATAGTTCCTGGAACGTTCTTGTTTCGGTTCCCAAAAAAAGAACCACATGGGAACCATCGGGAACGTTAAGGGAACGTTCTGTGTTTGCTGGGCTAAAACAAGTAAAGGACCATTCACCTCAAGAACGATAACTATAAACATAACTATATTTGTGTCCACACCAACGAACGATATCGGTCTGTTTATTCTAAGTTCGCGCTGCGGTTTCAAAGTGTGTAAAGCGTCTTGAAAAGGGGCTCGACTTGTTGAACAGTGGTGGCTTTTCCTGGACCTCTGCACCAAAATATCGGACAATAATCAGTATCGGACGATAAAAGCAATTATTTTAACAATCGACCATTGACTATCTCTCGTGTGTTGAGTTTAGGGCAAGTTATCGTGACAATAACGCATTAACAGTTAAAAACAAAGGCGTTAAAGCCACACTATAGTCTATTATTTTATCCCTTAAAACTCATCGTAGATCACCAAAATTATGTATTTAAAAGTTTTTTTCCTTCATGCCTTAAAATATCTTGAGTGTAACTCGACACCCTTGCCTCATTTAGTATGCACAGTTCTATGAATATGCAAATGAGCCCCGCCTCCACCCACTCCCTCACTCAGAGATCCACTGGTTGACGATCACACGTTGATCTGATTGGTTACAAGGTCGTTTGTGACGTCAGAAACACCAGCGATTTCACACCGTGTTTTTGAGACTGTCTTTGGTTCACTGCATAAAATGCATGTAATGTTTTGCATTTGTGTTTAGTTTAACATTGTTTGTTACTTCTCCGTGTGTGTGTGTGTGTGTGTAGATCTTCTCTGGGCTGCTGGTGAATCTCCCCAGTGTGGCTGACTGGTTGAACTGGTTGAAGTACTTCAGTATTCCTCGTTACGGTCTCGCTGTGAGTGTCCAATCAGAGCTGGCGTCTCAAACTGTCCATGGCATTCAGTTTCTGACACTCAGCAGTGTCGTTTTACTATCACTGAGAGACTAGATGTAACAATATTTAGAAGTAATTTTTAAGTATATAAAAAATTGTTTTTAGTATGTTATGTTGGCTTGACAAAGCAATGTTAATTCATGCTAGCAACAGGTTAATCATGTTAACAACATGGTAAAACATGTTAGCAATATGCTAAATCATGATAGCAACATGCTGACACTAAAAACATGCTGTTTGATTTGTTCAATGCAGAAGAAATAATGTTTATTTAATGGTTGATGATGATTGTTTCAGGCTCTGGAAATCAACGAGTTCACCAAACTCAGATTCTGTGACACCAGGAACACAACCGGCACGCCAGAGGACGTGTGAGTATGATGCATAGACTGTAAAATAATTTGTGCGTGACGTCACCCGTAGTGTTTCTGAAGACATTTTTGAAGCCTAAAGTGGGCGGAGCCGGTGGTCGCCATCTTGGCAGCGTCACTCCCTGATAAACGGACGTACAGATTAGCTGAGGTGACGCTAACGCTAGCAGACAAACGCTAGTAGTGACATCAGCGGCAATCCACCTGTCACTCAAGTGGCCACGCCCTTAATTATGCAGAACTTTAAGGCTTAATATAATTTAAACAAATGAGTTATAAAAACATTCTCCCCCCTCACAGTCGTCATGAAGGGCAACATTAGCAATATAGACCAAAACCACTTTTATCACCAGACTGTAAACATGTGTTTCTCTGCTGTAAAGTTGTGCATTTTAACATGGGGGTTTCTGGGATTGAGTCTCTTCTGCAGCCTCTAGTGGCCAGTGGAGGAACTGCAGTTTAATCACTTCAGTGTTGATTCAGGAGAGAGACTGTAAGGCTGCCGTTTGGTTTGAAGCCGCGTGACCTGCTGATCAGTGGCGATTTATAAATCCCAAAACTCCCAGACAGAAACATAGAATCGGTCCAGATCCGGCCCACATCTGTGCCGTGTGGATCCATGTGTACCAGATGTGGGCCGACACTGTGTTGCTGTCTGTGTGTGAATTAAATTTGAGCTCAAAATTGGAATATAACACACAATTGGAACATTATATCATGCAATTCTGAGATAAAAAGTCACAATTACCTTTTTTTATTTTTTATTCTGTGGCGGAAACAAGCTTCCATAGGGTTTCCATCCAAAGGTGCAAATTTAACTTGTGCGCAAAATTGGAATATTGCATAAAACATTTGTTAATAAAGCAGTGTTTCCATCTGATGTGTTTAAGTGAACAAAATCGTCACTTCCTGGGAAATTTGCACAAAATATCAGTAATAAAACTGTAAGTTTCTGTATTCAGGCTCTTCTTCCCTCCATCATAAAGGAGTTCATCTTGAAACACAGTAAACGCTGTCGTGTTCTCTGGCATGCGGATGCGTGTTCAGGAACACACTCGTGTGTGAGACGCTTCTGGAGGGAATTAAACACAATCATTCAGATCACACACTTCCACTCCGGCCTTTCATAACACCAAACCAACATCAGCAGTGGCGGCGCCAGGGGGGGTCTTGGGGGGGTCTCAAGACCCTCCTAAAAAACGCTTTGCCCTCCCATTTGACCCCCCCCCCCACACCCCCCCCCCCCCCCCCCCCATCCCCACCCCCACCCCCACCCACTTACTGATTAAAAAATATATCCGGAATAAAGATTTTAAAATATTTCTCTTCAGCAGCGGCGCCGAGCAGAGCGCACGTCAGAATCAGAAACAGAGGGCAGGAGGGTGGGTGTGTGTGTGTGTTTGTGTGTGTGCGCGCGCGGGAGTGCTCATCTGAGCCTAATTGGTCTGTCACTGCTCGTCAATGTCCGAATATTTGAGATGACCAATCAAATCAAAGTAGGCGGGCTTTACGTTCACAGACGCTGCTGAGCGCCAATTTTTGCAGAGCGACTCGACAGTGTACGGTCAAGTGCGAGATAAGATGTAAGTAGCTAAACTAAACATTTCATATTGGACAGGTTTTTTTAGGTCATAAATGTTAAACGAATACCAAAAATTATCAGGCAAACTAATATAGTTTTGTCTAATTTCGCCATTTTGAACTGAAAATAGGCCTATAACGTGACTCATGTAATGTAGGCTAATAATTAGTTTACCATCATTGTGATGGGAGAAGAAACATTAACAAAGCTGTTTTCATCATGTTAGGCACATGATTAATAATGAATGTGTATTGCGTAATGCGTAAATATTGAGAATATAATACAAATTGTAGCCTTTAGTAAATTAAAAAAGCTCAGCTTTAGGACGGGAAGAGAAAGGGCACGATGAGGATACTGAGAAAAAAGAAAGGATGATAGATGGAGATGAAGTGAGAGCAGGTATTGACATCGTCTACTGCCCGCTAACATGGTTTTAAAACTATTTATTATCCTTATCCTTCAAACATCTTGAAATGCACATATCAGAGAAATAAAAAATGTGAAGCCCTTACGCACCTCAAATTTAGGACCTCTTTGATTATAAAGCTCTGTCTACTGCCCTGTATCAGTCATAAGATCAATGTTGTTATCCAATTTTATGGCCTTCAAAACATCTTAAAATGCACATATGTAGATCAGAGAAATAAAAAAAATGTCTCTGGGAAACCCTGAACTCCCCTAACTAACCTGCTTCACATTCGGGACCACAGTGATTATAAAACCTTGACATTGCATGGTAATGAAACTAGTTAATAGTGAGCATTAGACCCTAAACTAAAGTGTTACCTTTTTATTTATTTTTAATTTTTTAATCATAATCATAATCATTGGGGGATTAGCCCCCTAAAATGAAAAGACTAGAAACGCCCCTGAGTAGCAGTAATATGCAGTTATTAGCCGTGTCCACTGTATTTTTTTGTTGGTTTTCATGAGACCCCCCTTGAAATGACCAGGACCCCCCATTGCCCCCCCAATCAAAATTGTCTGGAGCCGCCACTGAACATCAGAGATGCTGCGACGCCATTGGTCCACTGGTTACTCCAGATATCCAATCACAGCTGACGATGAGGCACATCAGCGATTTATTCAGAAAATGTTTCCATCTTAGTTTTTATGCGCTTGTTTTGCCTTAATTTAGTGCATGCAAAATTTGTGCACATTTTGGTGTTTCCATTCCATTCATTAACTCATAAGTAATTATAAATATTTGGATAATTAAAATTTCCCCTGTACTCAATAATTGTAACTCTTAAAACTCATCTTTGATCACACAAATTACATGTTTAAATGTTTTTTCCTTGAAAAAAAATTCTTCATGCCTTAAAATGTCTTGAATGTAACTCGACATTTAGTATGCACAGTTCTATGAATATGCAAATGAGCCCCGCCTCCACTCGCTCCCTCACTCAGAGATCCACTGGTTGTCGATCACACGTTGATCTGATTGGTTACAAGGTCGTTTGTGACGTCAGAAATTGACTCTTTGGTTCACTGCAGTTTTAAGGAGGAAATACTCAGCAATGCTGTCGACTTAAAAACTCCACATAGACACATAAACAACATTAAACCCGTGGAGGCGGGGCTCATTTGCATATTCATCTAGTAGATGAAATGCATGTAATGTTTTGCATTTGTGTTTAGTTTAACATTGTTTGTTACGTGTGTGTGTGTGTGTGTGTAAGTAAGCTGGATTTTCACCACAGGGGGATTTTAATAGAATTAACTTATCAGTATCACAATTAATATTAAATCAATGAACTTATTCATCCAGTGAATTCTTAGTATTAATAATCTATCCTGATACTCACATGTTTGTCTGGTTCTTCTCATTGCAGTTGTACCACAGGCGAGGAGTTCCTGCAGGATCAGGGCATCGATTATTCAGCCTGGGGTCTGTGGCAGAATCACTTGGCTCTGGGAATCATGACCTTCATCTTCCTGGTCATCGCTTACCTCAAGCTGCGCTTCATCAAGAAATTCACTTAAACTCTGATCCTCGTCTTCCTAAAACACTCCAAACTTCATCACGAGACACTGTTTTCACACAGAACCAATCATCGTATACTGAAGTCATACAATCGCCCTACTGACAGAAATTATTATTATTATCAGCATTAACTATATGCTCAGGTGTATTGTTCTAAAAAAAAAAAAAATCATTAATAGCTTTGCCAATGTTTGACATTTGTTCGTTCATTTTGTTTGGTGCATGTTTTTATATATGAGACTATACTAATATTTCTGCAAAGTTAAATTTTTATATTTTGTTCAAATAAATACTTTTTATCAAATGTTCACATTGTTTGTCTCAGTCATTTTAGGCTGTTCATGTCTAAATGGGACAAACTTGCCTTGATCTTATGGCATATAAAAGGTCTTTGTAGCATTAAAACATCCTGCAAGTGTCAGAGATTAAAACGTCCTCATTATAAACAAAGCATTTATTTAATCAAGCGCCAAAAACAGCTCGTTTTGATATTCCTGGATCTGTGACATCACACATTTGCATATTCCCGCCTCCAGAGCAAGACATCGACCAATAGTTACCCATCATCACACCATAGGCCATACTTTTTCAGCATATTAGTTTTTTGTGCAAAAAACTTTAGTAACATTATAAGTGAAACTCATATATAACATAAAACCTTCATTCAATACGTTAAACCAACCTTACAGTAATATTTACTTTTTTGGTTATCAGTTCTGTCATATCAGTGATAATAAATGTTCATGTTTGTTGAGGTCACTGATGTTAGTCCAAAAAAATAAATTACTGATACAATTCTCAAAAGTATTTCACAAACATGATTTATATTACACTATTTCTCAGAAGCTATAAAAATATTTTACATTTAAAAATGAGACCTGACTACATAAATGATTCCCCTGACTGGACCCATAATTCACATCTGAAAAATGTTATCAAAAATAAAAAGGTGAAATTTTATTATAAACACAAACAGCACAATGTACAATGAGACAGAAACCGCTTTGAAAATATAAAAATGTCTTTGGCCAAATTCAGCATGTCCCCCAGTGCAACTGAACATTCACAATAAATAAGAATTACAATCTTTCATAACGTGGAGAGGATCTAGACTGTACTAAACAAAAACAAGTTTAGACAGCTGTGACATTAGCTTTATATATATTTATATACACTTAATAATACAGATATTTTCCCCTTCTATCCAAACTCATCACAGTCGTTGTGAAGTCCCGGTCAGTCTGTGTGGTCTTCAGAGCCGCACGCTCTGCGTCACAAACACACACACACACACACACACACACACACAATTTAATAGATTTGAGGAGTTTTGTGGTTGAAATTTTAAAAAGTAAGAATAACTGGAATGCTTAAAAACACAGAAAAAATACTCAAAATTTGAACTAAAACTTAAACAAAAAATGATTGTATAATGTGTACATGTGTGTGTGTGTGTGTGCAGACTGAAGTGAACTGGCTTTAGGACCCAGAGGAACAGCTCATTATTCCATATACTGATATAAGACCATCTACAGTCATGAAATATCATCATCATTATTATTATTCTCCACATGAGGTCAGCAAAGACACTCAGTGTCAGATATTAGAGCTGAATTAAAAGGGTTATGGTAAATGGTAAATGGACTGCATTTATGTAGCGCTTTCACAGACCCACTGGGCCACCACAGCGCTTTACATTTTGCCTCACATTCACCCATTCACACACTCATTCATACACCAACGGCGGTGTCTGCCATACACGGCGCCATCCAGCTCGTCGGGAGCAGCTGAGGTTAGGTGTCTCTCTCACACACACACACACACACACACACACAGCTGGGGTTAGGTGTCTTGGACACCTCGACACTTGGTCAGGTGGAAACGAGGATTGAACCACCAACCTTCCGGTTTGTAGACAACCCACATGAACCACTGAACCAAAGAATGTGAGGAATGTGCTTAAATGACTATTTTTTTATTGATTGATTGATTAAATCTACTAATTTAAAAGTTTTTTTTTTTTTTTGTTTGTTTTTTTTTTTTTAAGTATATATTTTTTAAACATTTCTTACAAATAAAATCAAAAAGGAAATAATATAAGCTTTCTGGACAAAAAAAAAAAAAAAGTATAATTTTAGGGTTTCAGGTCATTTTGACCCGCGAGGGAAAGATGTGTTGTTCAAAGAGCAATTTTTGCAAATATAATAATTCATGAGGAATATTTTCAATCATAATTTCCAAACTCTTTCCCCATCTGGGTGTAGGATGTGTGTGTTCACCTGTGTGCGCAGCAGCAGATCAGGAACCTGGTCTCGTCCACACCGAAGCGTCCTGAGTCTGGAGGGTCTTTACACTGCATGATGAACGCCTGGAGCTCGGACACGGGCTCTCCGTCCAGACGCTGGTGCTGAACACACATTACTGAACTATCAGTCGCACGCACAGTTTGGACTCAGAAAAAATGAAATAACATATATAGTAAGAAAAGCATTTAAACTTATTTCTTAGCCAATCACAACTGAGCTCATTTGCATAAAACATCCAATGTGATATAAGATTCCAGCGATAAAAACAATCTAAAATCACAGCCAATCAGAAGAGTGAGTGGGCGGAGTCTCTAAAAGCGTGCACCACTCACAAATCAATAAAATTAAATAAAATAAAAATCACAGCCAATCAGAAGAGTGTGTGGGCGGAGTCTCTCTCTCAATGTTCCAGCAGGTCAATAAACTTTTATCTTATTTGACACTCTTATATTCTAGTGTAGCCTGAATGATAAAAGAATAGATTAAAATTCAATAAATATTATAAACTCTTAGAAATATGTAGCATTGGTGCATGTTGATTCAATGTCATAATCATTTGTTAACAAACAACAAGTATGCATTACTTTAATGCAGAAACAATGAGTTCATTGAATGATTACATTGTTTAAATTAATACAATTTTAGCTAACTGTGATTTTATATATGTGCATTTCTGAAATACATAACTTAGTTTCCTCTGATAACAGATCACTGAAAACCGTAATGTAGACTCAGTAATGATGTTTAGCGGCGTCTCACCTTCATGGTGTCGTAGGTGTCGGTGATGAGCGTGATGAACAGACTGAGCACCATGTAGATGAACAGAGACACAAACGTGTAGAGATACAGGCGGCTGAAGAGCCACACCACGTAACTCTTCTGCTGCATGTTCTTAAAGGTGGCGAACATGTCGTCGCCGTTGATGAGCGAGAACAGACTCTCGGAGACCACGTTCAGCGTCCGGAACTGAGGAACAACACACACATACAACACACACACACACCACACCACACACACACACACACACCACACACACACATCAGTAGGGCGGGGCACATTTCTTTTTCTATTAATCGTTTTTAAAAATGTGGTTCTCAAAGGCCTCAAATCGATTTTTTTCCATATTTATTTCTCGATCACCCAAAAGCCAGTATTAGTTTTCCTCCACTGTTCATAGGCTTGCATGTGACTGCTAATGCTGGGAGATTTTATGTGTTTTATCTTAAACATAAAATGTGTTTGATCAAGGCATGCGATTCGTCCAATTTCCAGCATCAATTTTTCATCTTGATTCAAAATCCTGTCTGGTCATTGTATGCATTTGAAATATAGAGTTGGGTTCTGTTTTAAATGTAAGTGTACCTAAAATATATATATATCTTTGTGGCTCTTAAATTATTTTTATTAATTAGCCACTTGTAAACTTGTGTTCACTGTTCTCTTTTATAAATATAGGATTTGTATTAAATCTATATTCATTGAGTAGAATTGAAAATCGAATTTAGAATCAAAAATATAATCGAATCGAATAGTTGACGTGAGTCAACACATCAGAGCAATGCGTGGTGTTACCCGGGTGTTAAAGACACTTCATTTTTAAAAATTCATAAAAAGATGCTAAACAAATATTTAAAATATACTGTCTTTATGGTGTTTCTACGTTAATTTGGAGATTAAACGTGAAATTATTACTATATAAAAAACTTTAATGTTAACGTTTGATTAATCACGATCAAATTACAGAAATATGTACAATTAATTCGGGGCGGGGGGGGGGGGGGGGGGGTTATCAATTGACGGCAGCACTGTGTATATATCTGGCATGGTGTGGCGTTGCGTTGCGACGTTCGTCTGTTATAGGACAAATTAGTTTGAATAAACGAGCAGACACTGATTAGCTACTTGCTCTACGTTTATGTAAAATTAACAGCAAGAGAACTAGCAGTGAATGTGCTTTCCATTAAATTAATCACACACAGTAAACAAGAGTCCTGAACAAAAAAAGAACAGGCCTATTCTGGTGGTGTGGTGATGCGATGGTGACGCGTTCATGTAGCCTAACGTAAGGGTGGCGCTGCCAATAAAGCTCCTAAAATCTGTCACAAAGAACCGGCAAAAGTAATGATTATGATTATGTAAAATATAGCAAGGAGATATTTTAATTATTTATTAATAAACAAGTGTTTTCTGTGTCAGTGTCGGCTGCAAAGATGACGACAGTGACTCGTGATCTTCAGTTGTGAACGCCAGAGAGAAATGCAGGTTTCATACGGATCATAAGCAGAGATCAGTCTGTGTGTGTGTTCTGTCGTTGTGAATTGTTCTGTCTAAAAGTAGACATGTCCGTGAGAGAGGCTTCCTTATACACTGAGCTTCGGTTCATTTATGAGACGAGCTCCAGTTCACGCGCCGGCGCCTCCGTTTCGTGATTATCCATCATCTGCTATATTTACTCCTTATTTATTAAAATCCAGGCAATTGGTTGATGGAACATTGATGATACAATTAATACAAAATGAAATTCACTTTAAAGAAAGGTGCTTTCTGTTTGAAGTTTTAAAGCATCTTTTAGTGTCGCTTTCAGAGCGCTCAGGTCCGTAACATTGTTTTTTCCTCATAAATGCGAACACGAAAAAAAAAAAGAATATTTTATGTTCTGTGGAGCCTACAGTTACTCATAATTTGTATTCTGAATACGCAACGCCGGTACATGTATTCTGTTACTCCCCAACACTGATATTAGTATATAATCTGCAAGATATTTTAATAACACGATTTTGGCGGTTATAGAGTTCTAATGACAGTGTTGAACTATAACCGTGGGTCTCACGGTTATATAATAACTGGCACACCCCTATCCGTCCCTTTAAATGCAAATGAGCTGCTGCTCCCAGCCCAGGGGGCGGAGCTTCAAGAGCTCGTTCTCAGCTCATGTTCTCAGCTCATGTCCCTTTGTTGCAAGTGGGGTTTATGTAAATTTTAGGGTTAGTGATGTCCCTAACCCAGGAGGAAGCTTGTGTACTAAAGTAACTAAAGTTAGAAAAGTGAAATGATAATCAAGCACCCCTTTAAAAGCCAGTGTGACCCAGTGACCTGCCTTGGTGTGGTAGGGTCCCAGCACGATCCACCCGCAGAAACAGTAGCCGAGGTAAATCATGGCGGCACAGCAGCTGAAGCGGATGACGTTGGGAAACGCCGCTCGCAGAGTGATGATGAGAATCTGACCAATCAGATACAAGCAGTTACACATCACAGTCAACAGAGGGCGCAATCACTTACACCAGCAGAACTACAACTACATCTGCTCGTGCTGAAGGAACGAATGCAATACACCAGCATACTGATCAATAGACTGAAATAATCTATGGCAAAAAATTGGATAAAACAATTTTTCACTTTTTTATAAAACATTGATAATAGAAACCTTACAATAAGGTCTAATTTGTTCAAATGACTTTATATTACTAGGAGATGTTGACATTTTTCTTAGTAATATACAATACTACAATGGATTTCAATAGCTGTATTATAGTAGTATTGTATATTATTAAAGGGTACCCCGACTAGTGTGGCATGTTGGGCTTATAAGATTAACGTGGGCGTCAGCTATAAAAAGGTGATACAAAAACACTCCAAATGTTTTTGATTTTATTAAAAAAAGACAAAAATCCGATCACTCGTAGGCCGCCATAGTTATTTACGTCTCAATGCATTCTGGGTAGTGACGTGTAAAGGTTGTAGCTAGCCAAGTTTTGACAGTAGTGAGATGAACACGTCTGCCATTCAGCCTTTTCAGTTTGAACCCGAGCGCACAGTAGGCTTAAATCAAGAGAATAACGCGGAAAACTATAGGCCTACTCAAGAGTTACATGAAAATGAAGATTATCAGAGAGTTGAGGAAGCGAGAGTGGGGCAAAATAGATGGTGTCTGCGGCAGTTTGCCAATGCCAAGCGAGAACGAGAGCGTTTGCTGTAGAGCTCCACTTTTTGTCAGCAGCTGTCCTGGGTCGGCTAAGTATAGATCAGACGATCGTACTATCGGTATAAATAATTTAATAAGTCATACTGCCGTCGTTTGCTTTATTTTCCCTAAGCAGTCACTATGTTGAACGCATAGAAATACCCTCTCGGACCTTGTTCAAAATCCTGCCGCGCCACACAGCACCATTTACATAGTTTTATATTAAATTTACATTTATTTGTCTCAAATCGTTGTTAATGAATATACTGACTGACTTCACCCTGCGCAGCAATATAAGTTTAGTTTTACATTCATTTACAGAAATAAGGTTGAATGAAAATTGCTGATGTTACCGGATTTTGAGCAAGTTAACGGACGCTCTGAGGTAAAGTGAATTCAGACTGCAGACTAATAAGCAACGATTGTATTTAATTGTACAGTACAATCATAACATAGTACTACAGACATGATCTTAATTCCATAATGTCCTTAAACATAACAATATTGCTGGCCATAAACTGACAAAGTGCGCGTCCGGTGTGCGATACCTCGAGTTGTCAGAGACGCGGCGCTTCTCGTCCGGACCGGTGTGCCCTTTTACACTGAACAAAGTCAACACTATTCTGCTCATCTACCTCATGTACATTTTCAATCTTACAATTAAAGCATTAATAATTACCATTCCACTAAATTGCCGTGCACCACATATTTAAAATATTAAATCTCAGACTATACTGACTATACTAATCTCTTTACAGCAAACGCGGTCATTCTCGCTTGGCATTGGCAAGCAGTTGCCGCACAGACACCGCGTTATTCTCCTGATTTAAGCCTAAACCTCCTGAACCTTAAGCTCGGGTTCAAACTGAAAAGGCTGAACGGCAGACGTGTTCATCTCACTACTGTCAAAACTTAGCTAGCTAGTAGCCGGTACGTTGGAAAAACAATAAACGAAGCGGCTACAGCGGCTAGGCTCAACCAACTACAACCTTTACACGTCACTACCCAGAATGCATTGAGACGTAAATAACTATGGCGGCCTACAAGTGAACGAATTTTCGTTTTTTTTAAATAAAACTAAAAACATTTGGAGTGTTTTTGTATCACCTTTTTATAGCTGACGCCCACGTTAATCTTATAAGGCCAACATGCCACACTAGTCGGGGTACCCTTTAAGAAAAATGTCAACATCTCCTGCTGAGATATGGTGTGTGTTTACATCATATTTAAATGACTGTAATGGGGTTTTGAGTAGTAAAAAAGACTTAATCTTGTGATGTGTAATAAAAACGTTCATGTTGCAGGAAGCAGAAATGTGACCCTGGACCACAAAACCAGTAACATGGGTACATTTTTTGATATTGAGATTTATACATCATATGAACGCTGAATAAATAAGCTTTCCATTGATGCATAGTTTGTTAGGATCGGACAATATTTGTCTGAGATACAACTATTGTTAATCTGGAATCTGAGGATGCAAAACAATCGAAACATTGAGAATATCTCCTGTAAAGTTGAGCATTTATGTTCACGATTGTGCTGCATTCACTCACAAAAATAAATGTTTTATATATTTACATTGGGAAATTTACTAAACATCTTCATGAATCATTATCTCTACTTAATATGCTAATTATTTTTGGCATAAAAGAAAAATCAATTATTTTGAGCCATACAATGTATTGTTGGCTATTGCCACTAATGTGTGACTTGACTGGTTTTGTGATCCATGATCTTAAATATCCAAACCAATTATTTGTCTTCATAGTCCTGAAAACTGCAGTGAGAAGTGAGAATGAGAAGGTCGTACGTTGTATTTTTTTAAGTATCCCATGTAGCGCAGGACCCCGATCCACACGAACATGGTGCCGGTGCCCAGTAAGATACTGCACAGGTCATAGGTCGCCATGGCCTGAGGAAACACCAGCAGAAGAGTCCTTTCACGGATTAACAATGTTAAAGATTCAGAGGTTTAGATTGATGACGTCAGCAATTAACACCATTGCTGCCTTTATTTGATAAAAAAAAAATACAGCAATATTGGGAAGTACTATTGAAATGTAAATCATCTGTTTTCTATGTGAATATATAGTAAAGTGTAATTTATTCCTGTGATCAAAGCTGAATGTTCATCATCATTACTCCAGTCTTCAGTGTCACATGATCCTTCAGAAATCAGGATAATATGATGATCTGACGCTCAAGAAACATTTCTGAATATTATCAGTGTTGAAAACAGCTCATATTTTTGTGGAAACCGTGATGCATTTTATTTTCCAGGATTCTTTGATGACTAGAAAGTTTTAAAGAACAGCATTTATTTAAAAAGTAAATACGTTTATAAACTTCTAAAAGATTTCCAGTCAATTTAATGCATCCTTACTGAATAAAAGTATTCATTTCTTTTACTGGCCCCAAATCTGCCTGTTTAGACATGTTTATTTAAGAAATAAAAGGCAGTGACGTGATCTTCTTTAGGTTGTGTTGGGATGTTTCTCACCTTGAGCTGGATGATGATCTTCAACAGAGAGCCTGTGATGGTGAGAACATCACTGATGATGATGAGGATATACCAGCCGTTAATGAACTCCATACGGTCGGAGAAGGACACGCGCTTGCTGTAACGACTGGAGAAGAACGCCGTGTATTCCTAAAGCACAGATGAACATTACTGTAGAATTCTGATGCTCTGCAGATAAAATGATCACAAAGTTTCCAAGGCCTCAAAAAAAAAAAGACCTACAATTGAAATGCATTTAATAGTTCCATTCATTTGGCGTTTTAAAATAAACAAACTTAATGCGATTAATTTTTTAGAAATTAAACAGGTACTATTGTGACACTCAAACAAATCATACCAAAGTTTATTATTTACATATATTTGATTCTATTTAAATCATATTTTCAAATGGCTTAGAATCAGCATAAATCTAGTCATTGAGAAAACTTAATTTATCCAGGTAAATAAAAGTAAAAGTAATTCAAGTGTGTGGATATTCAAGCAACATTTAAGTAGTTCAAATGTATGAGATTGAAATACACGAATTGAAATGATTTAGTGTTGATAAATACACTGCTTTTAGTGGATTTAAAACACTCTCAGTTTATTAGTGCTATTTCAGAAATCCTTCATGTATGATTGACAAATACGCATTCCATTAATCATTTATTTTTTGTAAAACTGTATTTTATATGCAATTTAAAGCTGAGTGTGCCCTATATTCAAAGTTACTCAGAGAAAACATAGCATTACTAGGAATATAAACTTTTATGACACTTTATGGCAAGTTTTTGTCCTTTTTAGAGCTTGACCATATAAATCGCCTTCCACTTTTATTGTATAAAAACAGCAGCTCAGACATTCAGACATGCACACTACAAAAAATACTGTTCTTGCTTAGTATTTTTGTCTTGTTTCCAGTCCAAATATCTAAAAATTCTTAAAATCAAGATTTTCTAGTAAAATGACATAAGATATTATGTCCTGTTTTCTGAGGGAATTAATCAAAATTAAGTGAGTAGATGCTTTAAAAAAGCAAAATGACACACTCACGAACTGCAGCAGGACTCCAGCCTTCAGCGAGCGCACGCAGAGCAGCAGCGACAGCAGCAGAATCAAGATCACCGATACGTCAAACAGAACCATAATGTACATGTCCCTCGGGGCTACAGACACAAAACACATTCATTACAAAAATCAGTCTGAAGTGCATAAACACTTTTCATAACAGGAAAGAGAATATCCAAAATACACATTTAAGTGTTTATTTTATTGCACTTTTTCTATTTGCATCTGTAGATTTCGATTACGATACACATCTTTAAAGAGTTTTTCCTCCACGTCTGCATCAGTTATAAACACCAAAATTTAGAGATTTATTCCTGTCTATATTCTGAAGGTTTTTACTGAGGGGTTTGTTCATATATCATTCACAGTGGTTTATGTAACATTTTATTCCTAAAACATGCCGAAAATGTTTCTTTTTTTGTTGGTCGACAGTATTTTCGGATTTATGGAATGATAAAAAGAGATATGCAAAATCCCCTCAGTAAAATCCTTTAACTCTAATATGTCGACAAAAACAAACAATAATTTTAAGTCTGGCTTTATACAATGTTCAGATTTATGTTCTGGAAATGTATGCATTTAGTGCATATTTCACTAGTTAATGCATCATTTGCAACACAAAAAAGTTTGTAAATCTTAAATGTAATTATCAATCAACTGGGGAAGTATGATGATATCTGTTTTTTATATTCAATCTATTCATATGTGGTGTCTTAAAGATGACAATGCTTAGGTAGATTTATCACAATCAAGGGAATTTTACATTAAACTTGATTGGTTGGAGCGAATGTTCATTTTTCATGAAAACATTCCAGTCCAACATCAAGCGCCTTAACTTTTTCCATCTGGTTTATTTTTTTAAATCACTGTGTCAAAATAATCAAGTGATTATTAAAGCTTTTATTAAAATGAAAATTTTCTCCAAATCTGCTTTACGTTTCATAGGAATACTTTCTTAAATGACACACAAACTTTTACTTTTAATAATCGTTTTGCACAACATACTGTAAATGAATCTTTGTTAAAAAATAAATAAAATAAATAAATTGTGATTTGTAAACATTGGAGAATCCTGGGAAAGACTCACATGCACCAGTCACGATCCAGTCTCTGCATTCATAGATCTGCACATCGTTGTCCAGGTCAATCCCGATTCGCCCACTGTGGGGCTTGTTATCAAAGGTGATCTGCTCATAAAAAAAAATAATAAAAAAAAAATAATAATAATAATAATAATAATAATAATAATAATATATATATATATATATATATATATATATATATATATATATATATATATATATATATATATATATATATATATATATATATATATATATATATATATACACATACAAAAACAGATGTTTATAGCTCTTTATTTATATTTACACAATCATTCAAACGTTCGGAATCATTAAGAATTTAAGTTTTTAAAAGAAGTCAGCTATGCTCAACAAAGCGGCATTGGATTTAAGATTTTTAAATATTGTGAAATATTACTGTTTTTCTCAATTGCTAACACACCATAACTGGTGTAGTCGGCCCAATTTCACAAAACATTCATTCAGTTCTCGATAACAAAGACATGTTTTTCAACAAGTTTCACACAAACGTTCCAATTTTTCTGCATAACTCCACACAAAAAGTCCTCATTTGCACAGGTTGTCATTCAGAAAACACACACACATAATTAACTTGAGTGTCACACTGTGAACTCAGAGCACACATTTATCCATGTATAAAGATCAAGCAGAAAAACTGATGACACAATCAGAATCTCAGGATATTATACGTAGAGCCAAATATGATTACCATATGATATGTGCAGGAATGATCATGAGGGAAGTTGATCTACAGGGTTTTACACTACTTACACAAACAGTATAATTACAGTAACAGCAGTACTTTAGATGAGACCACTTTTACTATTCTGTGTACTACACATGTTGTCCTCTCTCCAACTCAGAACTGATTTGTAGCCAAAAACTTCTAACACATTGTATATTTGCAGAACAGAGACGACTACCAAGACTTTTCTGAAGACTAAAAAAAACTGTTATACTATGTCAAATATGGTCATTATCAATACTGTAATGCAATTGACAGTATATTGTTTTGTATTGCAATTTCAAGTTCATATTCAACTCTTTTCTTTTCTAGTACTTTTCATCTACTGCAAGATCTCTTTACAGTAGTGTAATGAAAATATACTTTTCTTAAAGCTTGTTGGATTTTACTGTATCTGCACCGCTCTATTTATCTTGTATACTGTATTAGACATTGAGCTGTAAAATAATTCCTGATTGACAAACAGAGGTTTTTATAAAGCATTTTGAATTGATCTCTCTAGTGTGTAAGACGTGTTGTGTGTGTGTGTGTGTGTGTGTGTGTGTGTGTGTGTGTGTGTGTGTGTGTGTGTGTGTGTGTGTGTGTGTGTGTGTGTGTGTGTGTGTTTTTGAGGGCAAAGTTGGGTTTTGAGTGGAAAGCTTCGTTTAGAGTTTCGAAAAAGGAGTTATAATTTCGTTATAAATGCGTTTAAGCAATCGAGAGAAAATATTACAATTTAAATCAGCTGTTTTCTATGTAAATATATTGTTAACTATTTTATTCCTGTGATCAAAGCTGAATGTTCAGCATCATTACTCCAGTCTTCAGTGTCACATGATCCTTCAGAAATCAGGATAATATTATTTGATGCTCAAGAAACAATGTAGAATGAGTTTTTCTGGAAACAGGGTGATGGTCACGTGTTCAATAAAGGAAAAACCTGCAAACTTTTCCAGCTGAGAATCCTTCCCACTTTATCCCACTCATGAGTTTATGAATGTAAGAGGAAACGGAGATGAATGTCAGAGATGAGCAATAATGTAATAATAACTGGAAGGTCATGTGACGTACCATGATGTTGAAGAGGTAACAGTCTGGGAGCTCGTGATACTCAACCGTCTCCAGGTTAATGGATTTCAGAGTGAATTTTACAGTCACTGCCAACAACCTGATGAACAAACACACACACACTGACTCAACAAACCACATTTGGGCCTTTTCTAAAGATCTGTTCTAAAGTATGTGGAATATTTACATATATATTTGATTTAATACAGTGCTTTTTTACTATAATAATGCACTAAAAGATGCAAAGACGTATTTTAAATTACCTGCCATATATAAAGATATTTTTTTAATTTGCCAAAAGATGCAAAAAATGGATTTTAAATTGTATGCCATACAGTATATAAATATTTATATTTTAAAGTGAACATAAGATTAGATTAAATATATAATATATATAATAATTATCTGTTTGTGAATAATAAGAAAAAACTTTTATATAGCGCCTTTAAATGTTACTTCTCAAAGCGCATTACACAGAAAAGGATACAATGTAAAAGTAAATGCATAATTAACATTAAAAATGAAACATAATAAAACATTACAACAATAAACTAAACATACTGATTTTGTAGTGTACTAGTATATTGTATTTTGAATACTGTATCACTGATATACTATTATAGTTTGTAAATATTTTCATATTTAATATTTTTTATTAAGTTTTAGTTATTTTAAACAAAAAATAGAGATGTTGCCTTGGCAGCTATCTGAAATAAAATAAGTTTATTGTATTTTACTTCAATTTCAATAAAATACTGATTTTTTTTTTCTGGTTTAGTTTTAGTTAATGATAACAACCCTGCATCATAAAACATCTTTTCAATAGAGGCGATTTTTAGTATCATTGATATACTATAATAGTTTGTTAATATTTTGATATTTAATCGTTTTTATTAAGTTTTAGTTATTTTAAACAAAAAATAGAAATGTTGCCGTGGCAGCTATCTAAAATAAAATAAGTTTATTGTGTTTTATTTCAAACACTGAACATGTTGTTTGTTTGTTTTTGTTTTTAGTTAATAAAAAGCGTGCATTATACATGTGTTGTACAGAGGCGATACCTCTCGAAGTGCAGAGTAAAGTTGAGTGGGTTTGTGGTGACAGTGGAGAAGGGATGGAGTGGGTAAATCAGCAAACACTCTGGAAGAAACCGACAGAAGATGCAGGACTGGTTATGTACATATTACGACACGACACACACACACACACACACACACACACACACACACACACACACACACACGTCACCTTCGTCCACATGACTGTCGATGTGAAAGCTCTCGTTGGCCGGTGAGAGGCTGCCGTTGTGGTAGAACTGCTGGCAGACGCTGAGAGGACTGTAAACATCACCGTTCTTCTCATATTCATGGTTGCCCAACGTTATGCTTGGCAACGATAGAAACTGCAAGGGGGAAAAAGTGAAAAATCAAAAAAAAAATTTTTTTTTTTGAGAATCTTGAACTTTGAAAGGCCAGTGTGAAACATGCATTTGTTGAAGCTTGACATCAAGGATCTACACACAAATCATTATATATATATATATGGCATGCAATTAAAAAAAATACTTGTGCAATCTAATCTTTTGTGCACTTTAAAATATAAATATGAATATACTGCATGTATGGCATACAATTTAAAATCCATTTTTACATCTTTTGGCAAATTTAAAAAAAATCTTTATATATGGCATATAATTTAAAATACGTCTTTGCATCTTTTGTGCACTTAAATATAAATATTTATATACTGTATGGCAAACAATTTGAAATATTTTTTCCATCTTTTGGGTACATATAAATAAAAATATTTATATAAATCTCATGCCATTTAAATTTCATTTAGCATCTTTTGTGCACTTTTAAAAATAAATATTTATATACTGTATGGTAAGCATTTTAAAATATTTTTCTAGCTTTTGTATACATTTAAATACAAATATTTATATAATCGAATCCAATTTAAATTTCATTTTTGCGCACTTTTAAATATTACTATTTACATGGAATCCAGTTTAAAATACGTTTGTGCAATTTAATCTAATCTTTTTAAATGCACTTTAAAATATAACTATTTATATACTACATGGCATGCAATTTATAATCTGTCTTTTGCATCTTTTGGCAACTCAAAAAATTTTTTTTATATATGGCATGCAATTAAAAATTAATTTTTGCTTCTTTTTCTTTTGCAACTTATAAATATACATTTTTATATACGGCATGTAATTTAAAATACATTTTTGTTTGATTTGTGCACTTTTAAATATTCATATTTATATACGGCATGCAATTTAAATACATCTGTGCACTTTTATCTAATCTTTTGTGCACTTTAAAATATAAAATAGAATATTTATACACTATATGGCATCTTTTGGCAACCTAAAAAAAATATTTATATATGGCATACGGATCTTTTTCTTTTAGCAACTTCTAAATATAAACATTTCTAAATGTTCACCTGCTCCACGGTGTAAGCGATGTGTGTGTAGACGTCATGTTTGGTGTAAACGGCGTGTGTGTTGGCGCTGCTCCTGCTGAAGTTCTTCAGGAACAGATGCCTGAACGTCATGAGGTTCTCCTCCTTAAACTGAACCACCATCTGATTACTGAGACCAAACGACACCAGCTACACACACACACACACGAGAAAGCACACATTTTAAAGCTTTTTTATTCTGCTTAAATCATCATTTCTGACTGTACACTAAAAAATGCAGGGTTGTTTTAACCCAAAATTGGGTCAAATATGTACTAACCCAACCGTTGGGTTAAAAAAATCTACGTTAAAAATGTAACCCAGCGGCTGGGTATGTCCATATTTGACCCAAATGACCCTGCATTTGTTTGGAGTGTACCTGTATGGTGACCACAGCGATCTTCAGGATCTGCAGGATCAGCTTCCAGGGCTTCCTTCTGCGAGCCGTGTATTTGTCACAGGGGTTCATGAAGAAATACTTCAGCTTCCTCCTGAACTCCTCCTCCTCCTCCTCCGGGTCCAGGACAGCGTGGGCTTCAGGACCGTTTCCGTTGGGATCATTAATGCATAAATACGCCTCAGTGGAGTGGTCCATGTCTGAAAAACCAGAGCAATCATCTGAACATTCACCGTTCTGTTTCCTCACCTAAAGCACATACGATAAAATGCCAAGTTGTTTGTACACTTATGTAGCATCCAAGATCGGATTCAGGATGAACTATGGATAGGATAGGACAATGAAAAATATTTTAATACATCAATAAAAGTAATTTGGTGTAAAAATGGCCAAAATATTATATATATCATGATTAATCGGATCTAACACAAAAGTTTATGTGTGTGCATACACACACACACACAAAGTGTTTTTTAGATTAATTAGATTAATTGATTTGTGTGATTAGATTAATTGATTTGACAGCATGAATATATATAAGATATATATATATATATTTTTTTTTTTTTTACCAAAAACTGATTATTAAAAGGTACTATTATATAAATTATATCATATAAATTGTCATCTTTTTTTTTTTTTTACACAATGAAAAATATTTAATTGTAAGTCTCTCTCATCACTTTGTTTGTCTGTATTCTAGCAGATCATTTAAAGTGTTATTATGATGATATTTTTGTGCATTAAATACAAAAGCTGCTGTAAACAATGTGCTTTTATAGGTCACATTCATTTAAATTTGTTTAATACAAAAAATAAATAAATAACATAATAATATTTGGCCAAAATGAGAATTATTTCAAATGTACTGATTACACTCAAGAATAAAAAACTTTTTTTTTTTTTTTTTTTAGTTACGACAATTTATATTATAGTTGCTTAGATAAAAAAATAGTACCTTTTAATAATCAGTTTTTGGTAAAAAAAATTAAAAAAAATTATATTATCTTATATATATATTCATGCTGTCAAATCAATTAATCACATCTAACAAAAAGTTTGTGTGTGAGTGTGTGTGTGTGTGCGCACACACAAACTTTTATGTTAGATCCGATTAATCACGATATAAATATATAATATTTTGGCAATTTTTACACCAAATTACTCTTATTGATGTCATGGTATATGCTGTTACATATACATATTTGGTTCATGTTGTTGCATATGGCATTAGCCCCTATTTAGCCTATGTTTTTACATGTTAAAGTAAAAGTAAAAAAACATCAACTCCAGGAAGCAAATAGTGGTTCATGCTGGAAACCACCGATATCTAGTCGGCGTATATCATATAAATCTATCAGAAATCTTTGAATCAGCCAAAAGAACATATATGAGCTTTGTAAAACATCACTAAAACTTCACATGATCATATCAACTTGGATATAAACTCAAAATGACCCATTGAAGGGAGAAGTTTTAATACAAATATGGTGCAGACGTGCAGTAATGTGGCTCTTCCACTTCTGATGACTGAATCCAGCTCACCTTCTGATTAATTGATCCACATTCCTGACTGAGTCACGTGACACTCGTCATGGTTTCCAGCATGAATGTCTATTTGCTTTCTTGAGTTGATATTTTTCACTTTATTAGAGTTTTTTTGTAACATGTACAAAAACATGACCTCGTCACGTGACCTCATCATACCTGCGCCATCAGAGTGATGACAGCAAATCACGGTTACTCACATTTAAAAGGATTTATGGCACATATAAAATCATGCTTTTGTAAAATGACATAAAAACTCTAAATTATTATGACATATTGAAGTCATAATTAGGATATAAAAAGTCAAAATTATGTCATAAAAAGTCATTAATATGACATAGGCCTACTACGTAAATATTACGGCACACTACCTAAGATTTGACTACTAAGTCTTAGTATTTCATAATTTCGCCTTTTTATGTTAAAACTGATTTATATTTTTTCTTATTAGGTGGAAATGGCCTTCAATAAGGATCTGAAGTGTTTTATCAGAGGTCTGTAAATCAAAGCATTAAGTTGCATGTACAAATCAAACCAAGTGCAACTGTTCACAGTAGAATAGCTCAGTAAAATCATGATTTCATCAGTAACTCACCAATTACAGCAGATGGAAACGGCATCAATAGTTCTCAAGCGGCGAGAGCTGAGCACATTTATTTCTTTATTCTGAGATAACTTCTATAAAGTCGATGAAAATCTAAAATCAATTCGGATTAAAGCGAATTTCCACTGAAATGAATCGCTTTGTGCTGTGCTCAGTGCTGACAGTCAACAGGTGAAGGGGGCGGGGCTACCGTTAAACAACGCGAGGATTGGCTGTGCGGTCTGTCAATCACACGAGTCTCCGCCTCTGTAACCAATAGTAACCGTCTGTGATTCCGGATGCTTAGAGACAATTCACGCTGTTTACTCGGAATAATGTTTTTATTCTTTAAAGTGTGACCATAAAGCTTTTTTTTTATTAAGAGGTAAGGTTTATGAGTCATACTAAGATAATTTATATATTTAAAAACATTGCATGTGGTAAGTTAAATCGTAATGACGCTGTGTAAATGTATTAAATCTCGCTCGCTTGTGTGCGAGTGATCATGTATTTACTTGTTTTAAGGTTTTATCTGTTTATGCTACGTTTAAATCCCCAAATTCTATATACCATGGTATATGTATACTGTAATCATTCAGTATCATTGTATTACCTTCTCCATCACTGTAACAGTGCAGTTTTAGGATTAGGACTTTTATTTAAAGGGACAGTTCACCCTAAAATGCTAATTCTGTAACGCTAATTACTTAATAACCCTCACGTTGTTCCAAACCTGTAAGAGTTTCTTTCTTCAGTTGAACACAAAATAAGATATTTTGAAGAATGTTGGTACCAGACAGTTAATGCACTCCATTGACTTCCGTACTAGGAAAAATAAATACTATAGAAGTCAATGTGTGCCGTCAACTGTTCATTTTTGGGTGAACTAGGCTATCCCTTTATGTCACGTTTAAATCATGTTGGTCTATATATGTGTTTAATGATTTTCATTTTACAGTATTTTTATAAATGTAAAAAAATATATGATCCTGTAATTATGTTTGCAAGTCATGTTTGAAAGCAAAAAGAAGTTACACATTTTAAAAGACTAAAGCTGCATCCAAAATCGCAAACTTCCCTATTATATAGTAGGCGAAAAACAGTGTGTGACAACAAGAGAAGTACACAAGTTTCACAATCCTCATAAAAGATCAGGCAAACCGCACCTGGATAACCTACTGGAGAGATTCATCTTTTTTTAATTGCAAATTTTCACAAACTTTCAGACAATAAACAAGTTATAGTTCAATAGTCAACAAGAAAAAAAAAATACAAAGAAGCCTAATTTATATTAAAAATAATTATTTGCCAAGAGATGTAAAAGAAAGAAAAAAAATATACAAGAGGGGCCACAAAAATGAATAAAAGCATATTATGAAAGAATAGTAAACATGGCACAAATTCTAGCTTTATTATTTACAGACATCGAAATTGTATTTAAGTATAAATTCAATTCTTGTTTGAAGATGTCACAGCGGGTTTACTTTTTGTATAGTTACATTTATGGATATAAAACTCTCCAATGAATAAAAGGAGGTTAATACAAAAAACTTGCTTTGATTAGATTCTTGTCATTCATATAAAAGCCCAAAAGAATGAGTCAAGGACAATCAGGGCATTAACATTACTCCAGAAAGATTGAGTACACTTGTTTTGAATAAGTGATCACTTCACAACTGCTAAACAAGTATGTTCTACATGAGTGTGTGTCCTTTTGCTCAGTCTGTAGTGTTGAAGCCCTGATTGTCCTTGACTCATTCTTTTGGGCTTTTATTAATGACAAGAATCTAATCAACGCAAGTTTTTTGTATTAACCTCCTTTTGTTCATTGGAAAGTTTTATATCCATAAATTATACAAAAAGTACTATATAGTGAAGTATGCGATTAAAATGATTTTTCACCACCAGATGTCGCTCGTGTGTTTTTTCGCAGTGCACATCTCACTGTACACTGAATAGGGTGTAGCCTATACTATGTTGTATGTTTCCCCCCAAATGCAGTATGTAACAAAACAATTCAATTTACACAGAATTGTTTTCATACCATGTCCAGTTATGATCTTAGAAATAACAACGCATTTTATTTTTTATCCAAATGTGTGTTCAGCACAGTGCATTTCAACAAATTAATGTCATTAAGCACACTTCATGCATACTGTACATTTACACACTGTGATAGTGTTATTCTGTTCCACTCATAGACTCTTCAGATCAATATCCCATAATATCCCACTGAAATCTTACACACTGACTGCAGACATGCCTCCAAAGAGACCCAAGAGCAGAGCGATCAAGGAGAAAGGTACAAGTATGAACCATTTCTTATTATTATTAATATTCCTTATTTCTCTCCTGAGACAGATGTGGCACTGTTGTCATTGTTTATAGATAAAATCAAAATAATGATTCACTCTCCAATGCATCTTTTGGTTTCTCATGTCTTACTTTTTTATTCTTTGCAGATAAAAACATTGAAACCCCAGATGAAGGTGTATCAGAATCTGGCAAGTGTCTCATATCATATCACTCTTATAGCATCATATTCAGCACTTTTTTTTTTCCAATGTCTTGCACCAAAAACAGTCATAATCAGATTCTCAGATCTGTTTAGAGCATGTGTCCACTCGTTCCCTTCCTTTCAGCCAGTGTCTGTGATCAGATAAAAGACACACACACGCACGCACGCACACACACGTAGCCAGACCTGCTTTATCTCGTCTTTTGTTCCCAGAACCCAATTTCCCCACTTGTCTCTGCACTACTGTACAGGTGATGGGAATGTTCAAGACACTACATCATAAAAATGCACTTTGACACCTGTTCGTATTCTGTTTACATTTGCATTTAATAACATTCACTTTTAGGCTAATACATTTAAAAGAACAGAAAGAAAGCCTTCACAAACTGTTTATTTGAGATAGCCTGACCTCTTCTGGTCAAAACAGGTTACTGCATCATCTATTAGTAAAATTTGTCATAAACCGTGTTAAAGGGATAGTTCACCCAAAAATTTAAATTAGCCCATGATTTACACACCCTGAAGTCATCATAGGTGACAGAGTTATATTAAATAATGCTCTGGCTCTTCCAAGCTTTATAATGGCACCGAAAGGCTGTTTCTGTTTAAAGTCCATAAAAGTGCATCTATCCATCATAAAAGTGCGTTTTGATGGATAGATGCACTTTTATGATGGACAGATGCACTTTTATGGACTTCAAAACAAACAGCCATTCACTGCCATTATAAAGCTTGGAAGAGCCAGGACATTTTTAATATAACTCTGATTGTATTTGTCTGAAAGAAGAATGTCATTTACACCTAGGA
>JAULUF010000006.1:1585000-1647500 GCA_031834385.1 Semotilus atromaculatus | reverse complement strand
ATCTTTACTTAATATCCGAATGATCTTTGGCATAAAATAAAAATGTATAATTTTGACCTGTATGTATTGTCGGCTGTCGCCACAGATATCCCCGTGCGACTCGTGACTGGTGTTGTGATCCAGAGTCACAAATCGTCTATATTTTCTATGATTGGCATGATGCGCTGAGAGATGGTCACATGTTTCAGGAAACACCCAAAGAACATGTGCACGCAGTACTCGCCCCGAGAGCTCAGCCCTGAGGAGAAGGACCATCACCTGCGGTCGGACAGCCTGAGGACCTTCATCACGTCTGCGGCCACGAGGTCTCTGGATCCACTTCTCTCAATTTAGTTATGACCTGCAAAACATGCTGTTCTTACTCAGTGTTTCTGTCGTGTTTTCAGTCCAAATATCTAACATTTCATAAATCAAGATGCATTTACTGAAGTAGTGAAATTATATAAAATATTAAGTCTTGTTTTCTGGGGAAAGAAATAAAAACAAAGTGAGTTTTTGCCTAAAAAAAGCTAAATGATCTGCCAATGGGGTCAGAAAGAATAATGTTGTTTCTGTTTGAATTAAGATTATTTTTCTGACCCCATTGGCAGATCATTTTGCTTTTTTTAAGCATCAACTCACATCATTTTGATCAATTCCCCCAGAAAACAGGACATAATATCTTATATCATTTCACTACTCTAGTAAATGCATCTTGATTTAAGAATTGTTTTTAGATATTTGGACTGGAAACAAGACACAAACACTGAATAAGAAAAGTATATTTTTTTGCAGTGTGCCATAACATTTGGTTCTAGTTGTTCTCTCAAATTCAAATTCAAAATTGCTTTATTGGCATGCCTGTAAGTAATAATACAATATTTCCAAAGCTTGGAATACATAGAATAATACTAAATTTTTATATATTTATTATTTATAAAACGTTCCGCACTTCCCTCAGGTTTGAAGTGTCCCTGCAGCAGAATGTCCTCTCGGACGTGTTCTGTGACGGCTGGACGGGGCTGTGTGAGGACGACGGCGTGCCGGCCGGGAAGACCGAGACTCAGCTGAAGGAGTATCAGTCCTTCATGGACCTGCACTTCAGCAGAGACAAGAGCATCAGCCACGTGCTCTGGCACCCCTCCATCAGCGGTCCGCCGCAACACGCACATCAGAAACACCTTCAATACATCCTTTAGGAGAACATGGCCACAGTGCAAAGTTAAACAAAATAATAAAACAATAGTCAAATAAAATATCCACAGTGCAAAATGAAATTAAATAATGAAATAATAGTCAAATAAAATAAAATTGCCATAGTGATAAATAGAATTATAAAATAAAACAAAATAAAATAATACAAAAATAAAATAAAATAAAATAGCCATAGTGCGAAATAAAATAAAATAATAGTAAAATAAAAATAAAATATCCATACTGCAAAATAAAATAAAATAATAGTAAAATAAAAATAAAATAGCCATAGTACAAAATAAAATAAAATCTCCACAGTGCAAAATAAAATAAAACAAAATAAAATAAAAATAATAATAAAATAAAATATCCATAGTTAAAACGTTAAATAAATATCCAAGTGCTAAATAAAATCAAAATAAAATAGTCTTAATGCAAAATAAAATAAAATAATACTAAAATAGACATACAGTAAAATGATAAAATGTGTGTTTTTTTATTGCATTAATAAAGAGTGTGTTTTCAGGTGTGATTGCCGTGGCCATGACGGAGAGACTGTCTCTTGAGGAGCGGATCGATAACTCCACTAAACTCCTGTTAAACCCGTCATACATTCTCTTCTGGAGCTTCACTGACCCCATAAACCCACAAGTAATCATCATCATCATCATCATCAAAAACCAACAGTATATTAAGTATACAAAAGTTTCCAGTATAATGTTTACTGCAGTTTGTAAATAGCATGTATACAAAATGCACAATCATACAATGCACTGCAAAAAACGCTGTTCTTACTCAGTGTTTGTGTCATGTTTCCAGTCCAAATATCAAAAAATTCTTAAATCAAGATGCATTTACTAGATGAGTGAAATTATATAAGATATTATGTCCTGTTTTCTGGGGAATTAATCAAAATTAAGTGAGTTGATGCTTAAAAAAAGCTAAATTATCTGCCAATGGGGTCAGAAAAATAATCTTAATTCAAACAGACACAACATTATTTATTGTTAAATTATAGTTAAAACATAGTTTTAAGCAAAAACTCACTTTATTTGTATTTATTTCCCCAGAAAACAAAGACTTAAAGGAGAACTACGGGCAATTTTTAAGTTAATCTTGATCGTTAGACCTTTGTGAGTACTGTCTATAGAAAAAAAAACGAACCGGATTGGTGCTTGCGACGCGGAGCTGCGACCGCGAATGCCCAGAGCTCCCACTCAGCTAAAACGGCTGCTCTGGGGGCATGTACATAAAGAGCGTTTTTGAGCCTCTTAACAGACACATAATGCAATTAAAATATCTGTCCAACATGAACAGGGGCCTTACCTGTAAACAAGATGCGTTTAGCAACTTAGCCATGGTTTAAATTCACCTAAATAGTGTTTTAGACGGCAAGCTGTAGTCTCGCGCTGAAGTCTCGCTCCTCCCACCTGGACTCACGTGGGAACTCAGTTGTAGCCGGGATTGGTAAATAGTGTCCAGGTGGGAGGAGCGAGACTTCAGCGCGAGACTACAGCTTGCTGTCTAAAACACTATTTAAACCATGGCTAAGTTGCTAAACGCAACTCGTTCACAGGTAATGCCCCTGTTCATGTTGGACAGACATTTTAATTGCATTATGTGTCTGTTAAGAGGCACAAAAACGCTCTTTATGTACATGCCCCCAGAGCTGCCGTTTTAGCTGAGTGGGAGCTCTGGGCATTCGCGGTCGCAGCTCCGCTTCGCAAGCACCAATCCGGTTCGTTTTTTTTTCTATAGTCAGTACTCACAAAGGTCTAACGATCAAGATTAACTTAAAAATTGCCCGGAGTTCTCCTTTAACATCTTATGTAATTTTTCTACTTCAGTAAATGCATCTTGATTTAAGAAATGTTAGATATTTGGACTGGAAACAAGACACAAACACTGAGTAATAAAAGCATGTTTTGCAGTGTGATCAGCGTTAAGAACATGTATTGTGTGCCGCTGTGATGGAGAAACGTGAGCAGAAGAGCAGATGTGAGCTCAGTCTGTCTGTCCTCTGTGTGCTTTGCAGTTGCAGCTTGAATGTCCTGAAGATGTTCTTTGTTTCCAGTTCTGTCCGTCAGACCCGAACATCATCGCCGGCGGCTGCATAAACGGCCAGGTGCACAATCAGTTTACAAATCTTCTCTGTTCTTTCTCAGCTTCACCTTCCCCTTACGCTACTTTAACTGTTCCACTCTTGTATTGTAAAGTTGATCTCTTATGCATCTGTTTTGATTATGTAAAAAATTTGTTCACTTTTAAAAAACTTTTGCTGATAATTTCCTCCCCCCATGTCATCCAAGATGTCCATGTCTTTCTTTCTTCAGTCGAAAAGAAATGAAGGTTTTTGATGAAAACATTCCAGGATTTTTCTCCATATAATGGACTTCAACAGGACCACGTCTGGTGTTTAAACGACACCAGACGATGAATAAGGGTCTTATCTAGACAAACCATCGGCATTTCACAAATAAATAAAACAGTTTCAGTGTTATAAGCACAAATGCTGGCCTCGCTCTGTTCTGTGATGCGCGTTTGTGACTCACGTAATACGCAATTACGTTGAAAAGGTCACGCTTCTGTCCTGACCAAAATGTTCTTTTAGCCTTTTTAACATTAAAATACCCAGGATACGCACACGAAATGGGCATTTAAACGATAAACTGACACAAAGACTATGTGTACAGATGAATATGTGTATATGGTCCTCCTTCCTCACATTCGTAAACACTGACTCGGTACTTCCGCCGACGCGTGATCTTTTAAACGAAACTGCGTATTACATGAGTCACGAACGCGCATCACAGAAAAGAGCAAGGCCAGCATTTGTGCTTATAAAACTTAAACTGTTTTATTTATTTGTGAAATGCGGATGGTTTGTCTAGATAAGACCCTTATTCATCGTCTGGTGTCGTTTAAAGCCCTTTGAAGCTGCACTGAAACTGTCATTTGGACCTTGAACCGTTTGGGTCCTGTTGAAGTCCATTATATGGAGAAAAATCCTGGAATGTTTTCATCAAAAACCTTCATTTCTTTTCGACTGAAGAAAGAAAGACATGGACATCTTGGATGACATGGGGGGAGGAAATTATCAGCAAAAGTTTTTTTAAAAGTGAACTAATCCTTTAATGATAATTTTAAAGGAAAGCCAGTATAGATGAATAGGGTAAAATTTTAAAGTCTCCCTGAAGTCAATGATTGTATCCCTTAAAACTCATCTTTAATCACCAAAATGACATATTTAAAAAATGTTTCCTTCTTCATGCCTTAAAATATCTTGAATGTAACTCGACACCCTTGCCTCATTTAGTATGCGCGGTTCTATGAATATGCAAATGAGCCCCGCCTCCACTCACTCCCTCACTCAGAGATCCACTGGTTGACGATCACACGTTGATCTGATTGGTTACAAGGTCGTTTGTGACGTCAGAAACACCAGCGATTTCACACCGTGTTTTTGAGACTGTCTTTGGTTCACTGCAGTTTTAAGGAGGAAATACTCAGAAATGCTGTCGACTTATGAACTTACACATCGGTTGTCTTAAAGTATAATCAATCAATCTTAATGTACTCATAATAAATCTGAGTACATTAAGAAAGTATTGTATACCAAGTTTTTCAGAATGTTATGTTTAAATGTGCAAATGAGCCATTGTCTAATTAAACATGCACTAATTTGTATACACTTCCAGAACATAAATCTGAAGCCAGGATCAAAATATTATTATATACTCATACATTTATTATATTCATATTAGAGTTAAAGGTTTTAACAGAGGGGATTTTGGATATCTCTTTTTACCACTCCATAAATGAGAAAATACTGTCAACAGCCAGAAAAAAAAACACATTTTCACCATGTTTTAGGAATAAGATGTTATAAAAATCAGTGTGAGTGATATATGAACAAACCCTTCAGTAAAAACCTTCAGAATATAGACCGGAATAAAACTGTCAAGTTTGGTGTTTATAACTGATGCAGAAGTGGAGGAAAAACTCGATATGTAGATCGTTATTGGACTCTACAGACGCAAATTGATGAAGTGCAATAAAATAAAGATTACATTTTCTTTACACTAATCTGAAGAAAGACATTTTATGGAGGCAAAATATCTCATAATCTTAAAATTGAGCAGTGCATGAAAAAAATGGCTTTGCCTGTTGTGACTTTTTATGTAAAGCACTTTGAATAACCAACGCGTGTGAAATGTGCTATATAATCAAACTTGCCTTATGATGTACTCTCAGCAGAAATGAAGGAAAACAAGATTTTTAAATGTCTCCACAAAGACCTAAAACAAGCCAAACACATTATTACATTCTGGTTATATTAATGTTCAATATAAGTATATTTGCATCTTCTGCAACGTTAACATACTGTTATACTTTCAACTCATGACATGCAGTATTTCGGCTAACTTTTGTTTTGTTCACAGGTAGTATTATGGGATATTTCAGCACATGTGGAGAGACTTCAGGACACCCGCAGTGGCTGTGAAAACATATCGAACAAACTAGTGAGTCACACACACACACACACAGCTGTTATGTGTGCAAACAACAGTTCACAGCGGGTCATGTGACCACCAACAATCTGTTTAAAGCTCATTTAATGAACTGACGTTTAACTGATACCTTATATAAACACACTTACACAAGAGCATGTGTGTGTTTGCTAGCAATACTTTGGGAACCATATTGTGTCCAGATGAGCTAAATGTCACAAAACCTGGCTTTGATGACATCCTCAAATGTAAAAATTACATCTAATAAAGACTGTGTTATTATTATTAGCTTTATATGAAAACAATACTAGATTATGGTAAGTGCTCATTCAGATACATTGTAAACAATTACTGCAATTTTTCATTCTTAGTTCATGGCACTAATGTAGTAAACTAATGTTAACAAATGAAACCTTACTGTAAAGTGTTACCTTTTTTATTTTTTTTACACTATGCAAATAAAATATGTGCATTTTTTTCCAGGACAAAAACAATGTAATTCCTGTGGTCCGGTACTGCGCTGTGTCTGGGATAGAGAGCGGACACAAGGCTCCGGTCACAGATGTTCAGTGGCTGCCAGAAACATTCGAGGTAAATGACGGGTCAACTGTCCTGTCTTTAAAAACAGATATATACAGTGGTTACACGCAAAAAATGCTTTTCTTTCTTAGTATTTTTGTCTTGTTTCCAGTCCAAATATCAAACATAAGATATTAAAGGAGAACTCCGGGCAATTTTTAAGTTAATCTTGATCGTTATACCTTTGTGAGTACTGTCGATAGAAAAAAATAACGAACCGGATTGGTGCTTGCGACACGGAGCTGCGACCGCGAATGCCCAGAGCTCCCACTCAGCTAAAACAGCAGCTCTGGGGGCATAACATAAAGAGCGTTTTTGTGCCTCTTAACAGACACAAAATGCCATTAAAATGTCTGTCTAACATGAACAGGGGCCTTACCTGTGAACAAGATGCGTTTAGCAACTTAGCCATGGTTTAAATTCACCTAAATATTGTTTTAGACAGCAAGCTGTAGTCTCGCGCTGAAGTCTCGCTCCTCCCACCTGGACACTATTGACCTTTCCCTTCTACAACTGAGATCACGGGACTTCAGCGCGAGTCCAGGTGGGAGGAGCGAGACTTCAGCGCGAGTCCAGGTGGGAGGAGCGAGACTTCAGCGCGAGTCCAGGTGGGAGGAGCGAGACTTCAGCGCGAGACTACAGCTTGCTGTCTAAAACACTATTTAAACCATGGCTAAGTTGCTAAACGCATCTTGTTCACAGGTAAGGCCCCTGTTCATGTTGGACAGACATTTTAATTGCATTTTGTGTGTTAAGAGGCACAAAAACGCTCTTTATGTATATGCCCCCAGAGCTGCAGTTATAGCTGAGTGGGAGCTCTGGGCATTCGCTGTCGCAGCTCCGCGTCGCAAGCACCAATCCGGTTCGTTATTTTTTTCTATAGACAGTACTCACAAAGGTATAACGATCAAGATTAACTTAAAAATTGCCCGGAGTTCTCCTTTAAGTCTTGTTTTCTGGGGAAATGAATAAAAAGTGAGTTTTTCCTTAAAAAAGCTAAATGATCTGCCAATGGGGTCAGAAAAATAATGTTGTTTCTGTTTGAATTAAGATTATTTTTCTGACCCCATTGGCAGATCATTTTGCTTTTTTTAAGCATCAACTCACATAATTTTGATTAATTCCCCCAGAAAACAGGACATGATATCTTATATAATTTCACTACTCTAGTAAATGCATCTTGATTTAAGAATTTTTACATATTTGGACTGGAAACAAGACAGAAACACTGAGTAAGAAAAGCGTTTTTTTTTTTGCATTTAAGAGTTTAATATTTCAATTTAAATCACACTGCAGCATTTATGTTGATCAACTTCTCGCTCAGGTGTCCAGATTAGGGATTCCAGTGGAAAACCCGAGTGGCATCTCCGTTCAGATGGTCACGTGTGCTCCTGACTGGTGCTGCGATCTACACTAGACACACACACATGCTTATGCTCATGTTTAACATCAAACTCACTCCTCAATGTGTGTGTGTGTGTGTGTGTGTTTCAGCTGTGTGTTATTCTGGGATCTTCGACCTCCTCGTGCCGTGCCTCAGTCCCTCACGGACGTGAAACAGAAATCGGAGGAAAAGCCCCTGGAAAACCCTCATGGTGTACCAAATACATTCAAACACCTCAATCTGACCTGGAAACCCTTTATCCGAGTATGTGAGGCACACAAACACACACATGTCTGGGGCTTTTCACACTGCACTTCAATTATTATTATTTTTTTCATTTATTCATTCTTATATAGCACAGTTTAATGCAACACGGTTTGCCCAAAGTGCTTCACAATAAAGAAGAAACGTCAATAGATAAAAATTCAGATGTGATTTTCGCCTTCATTTGAAAGTAATTATAGATTTGGCTGATCTAATTGAGATCTAATTCGGGAAGAGTTTTGGACCCACTCGTGAGAAAGCTCTATCGCCGTTATGTTAATATTTTGTCCTGCTGACACACAGAAGATGCTGATTCTCTGATCACAAAGATCTGGGGGAGTGTGTGTTGACAACATGTTGGACAGGTACAAAAGTTGGCATGAAAGTGAAGTTGTGCTGGTCTTTTCTTCTCTACTGTGTGTCGTATATCCGAGTGAAACGCTGCTGGAACAAGAACAAATGGGGGCGGGGCTTGATTTAGTCTGTGAGGAATTGATTGGATGGTTGTGGTTTGCTATTGGTGGATCTCGTGTGAGTGACAGGTTATGGCCCCGCCCTCATCATCAGAGAACAGGAACTTATTCTGATTCAAGATTACCAGGAACATGAAAACAATAATGATGTGCACAGATAAAACCTTTAATTTCAATATTCCATAAAAAATAAGAATTGTCAGTTTATGGTGACTTTAATTTAACTGGATCATCACCAGTTTGCTTCTCGAAATTCAGACTTTTTTCTTTATAACACACAATTGGGAGATATAAAGTCAGAATTGAAAGATATAAAGTCGCAATTACGTGTTATAAAGTTCGAATTGTGAGATATAAACTTGTAATTCTTAGGAAAAAAAGCAGTTTTTTCCCCTTAGAATTGGACTTTATAACTCGCAATGTTTTGCGAAAAGATGTCAGAATTGCGAGTTTATTTAAACATTAGAATTAGAAGTAGAATTAAACATTTAAAAAAAATAATTGCTACTTTTTATCTCACAATTGCAAGTTTAAGTCTCACAATTCTGACTTTATATCTCGCAATTCTGAGAAATTAAGTTGCAATTATCTTTTAAAATGTTTAATTCTGTGGTGGAAACAAGCTCCATATCGCAATTGTGACATTTTCTTAAACATTTTTAGTAAAAATTTTAATAAATAAAACTACAAAGGGAATAATGATATATTGTCTTTTTAGAGCTGCTTCACAGCAGAAATTAAATTAAAGTTATTTTCCTGTTTATTACTGTGAAGCTGCTTTGTTTTATATAAAGTGCCTTTAAATCAGGATCACTCTGTCTACTGTAGGTCTCCTTACCAAAGATCGGCTCTGGTGGGGAATACAGTCCTCTGAAGTTCAGCTTTCGGGACAATACAGTGGACTACGTTACAGGTGAGACACCAGCACTTTTTTTGATTGATTCGGTTTCTATTTACAACTTGTTTTTGCAGCGCTGAGCTATGTAGCCAATCACAGACCTATCTGTTGAGCGCATGAACCCAAAAGAGTTCTGCACGCTTGCGAATCCTTTTATTATAACCAACAAAGTTGAAACACAATGTCAATAAGAGATTCATTGTACAATGTAAACAGCTTAATTAATTATAACATTCCACTGATCTACAATTAACCTTCAATTCAAATCTTGATTTTGCACAAATTTAAATTTGAAAAATATATATTTGTTTTTTTCATTCAAAAAAATTGTTTAGATGTTTTTTTCTGTATATACATGAAGCATGTATTGTATATGTATAAAATTATAAAATTATAATGTATAAAATTAATAATAAAATAATAAAAATGTTTAGTTTAATCTAATAACAAAAATCAAAATAAAAGAATTACTAAAAAGAGGAAATATTTTATTTGAAATAAATTATAATTGAAATAATCTTTAAATAAAACCAATCAAAAATATAGCTGCAAGCAACGATGACGGGCCCTATCCCTGACGCCACCGGCCACCGCGCCACTATGACTGATACACAACACATCCATGAGATCATTTACTTTTAAATAAACTGCATGTGTCACGATGTCATAGGTCTGTTTCAAGTGATTACAAATTTATAATTTCAATCTTAAATTTTGTACTTCCAGAAGTATTTGTTAAGGTCAAGTTTATTAACCTAATGAATAACTATTTATATAAAACTAAATGATCAGTCACAATTAAAATAAATTATTATAGGATAAAAAAATAATAAAAAAAACACTAAAAAAGATTAAATATTTACTTTAGAAAAAAAGAAATAAGTAACTAGTTTTAAAAGAAAACCAATCAAGATAATAAAACTAAATATTTTATCTTTACTAAAAACATTGTATTTGTTTACGTGCATGTCATGTGACCATTACCTGATATAAGAGAACCGCGATTGATTCATGATGACAGAGTTTTAATTTCAGGGTGAAATAATGCATTATTGTGCGACTCCAAAAAGCGTTCAGTCAATTTCTACTCACCTTTAATGCACACGTCTTCTCTCTAGGGGATAAACCCCCACAGGACACGGATCGGGAAGAAGTGTGTGGATTCGCGCAGCTCCGGGTGCCGTCGGCCAAACAGCAGAAACCCCTGGAGAACATCAGCACAAAACTATACGTGGGGACGGAGGTGAGGCGCTTATCTCTACGCAAGCCCTGAACCGCAACGGGAAAAAATTTATTAAATAATCCGTAAAAAATGTATACGTCTAAAATGTTGAGATTAAAGAATAGGCCTAAAGTCTAAATATTTCAAAGTTTAAAGTCGTAATATTTTGAAAATAAAGTCAAAATTATGAGATTTTTCTTTTAGTAAAGAAATGCGCTTGTGAAGTCAAACTGCTTCGGACATGGATCTAAATATAATAGAAGTTTTTACTTTTATCTGGGCTTGCCTTTCGACAAAAGGAAATTCTCCAGGTGCTTATCTAACAACGTGGCATTACCATTTGTCTTAGGCCGGAATAGACTTTATTTGATTGGATACAGAATTATGCACCGAAAATGTATCCAGAATAGAGAAACCCTTTTAGACTCTATTCTCGTAATTTTAGATTTCATTTTTTTTTACGTTGTGGTTCAGGGCTTCCGTAGATCTCTGCACGGGCAAAACAAGCTTATAAAACACACATCAACCCCTTTCCATCCACTCATATATTATGGCAGAAGAATAATGTATTATGATTGATTTTTAGGCTATTGATACATTTATTTTAGCATATTATTTGTTTTTTAAAAGCAGCAAGCCACAAAAGGCAGTGTAGCAACACCCTAATGCACAACCCCTTGTGTGTTACTGCTTTATTTTACTCTCTCGTAATGAAGCTAAAATAAAATATCTTGTAGAGTAGAATTTTGAACTCTTGAGCCTCTTTTAGGACGGAGAACTCGTTTATACCGACTGGAAAATGGAGAAGGACAACGACTCAGGACGACTGTTCAGTAAGAAACATCCAAACAACACATTTGTACACATACGCAGATCAAAACATGAATGATTTAAGATGTGGGATTCAATTCAGAGGTCAAATGTTTGAAGTGATAGTTCCCAGCTTGAGAAAAATCAAGATTAAATATTCGATACATTATTAAATGACATATTTTACTCACATTTGATTCGTTCCAAACCTGAATGTCGTTTGGAGAATCTTCACTGCTCTTTTCCATGCTAAACTTCATAGTGAAGAATTAACTTTCTGCATAAATATTTATTTTGCATACATTTAATTAGAAAATATATATTTTGATGTCATACAAAAAATTATTTAGCTGTTTATTATCCTTATTATACACATGCAGAAAACACAAATTTCTGGAGTTCAGGAAAGAAAAAACCATCATCATAAAAATAAAACACACTAAAAAAGATTAAATATTAAGAATAAAAACAAGGGTAAACATGCTACAAAGCTAAAATATTTTATTCAAAACAATTTAAAATAAATAAATCAATAATTTGAAAATAAAAATATTTAAAATAATTATAAAAATGTATTGAATAAATACTTTTAAAATAGAAATAATTAAAATAAAACATTAAAATATAATATTTTTCATTTTAAATAAATTAAAACTAAAATAAATAAATATTTTGAAAATAAAAACAATCAAAATAAAACACTTAAAAAGATTTTAAAAAATATATTTAATCTAAAATTAAATTATATATATAATTTGATAAAAACAATAAAAATAAAATATTAAAAACACATACATCTGGATTTCATGTGACCTTTAACGTAATGTGAATGTGTGTATATACTAATAATAAGGTAAATTCTCAGGGGGGCTTCAAATAAATATTTGAGCTCTAAATACAGTATGTTAATTGGAGAATCTTCATTCAACTCTTTTCCACACAAAACTTCATCTGAGCACGTCCGTCACGCTCCAAAGTGGACAAAAACAGCATAAACGCAAGATTAAACACCTACCATATTACTGTAGAAGCTGAAGATCTCCAGCAAACAGAACTACACTAAATATGCGATTAATGAGCCACTTCTTAGACGATGACGAATGTCAATAAATCAGGACTTGTGAAACTCTGAATCATTCGTTGTTCATCACTTTCAGAGAAACACTGAGCTCATCGTGAAGGATTCTGGCAGAGATCGAACATAATATGACCAAACGGCCACCTGTAAACCGAGGCAATTACAGAGTGATTTCCATAAATATTACAGGATATTAAGTTTGATTAGTGCAGCGTGTCTGAACGCATTTACTGTGAGCGTTCGATCTTACTGAAGCCTGTCATTTCTTTCTCGTAAGTCCTGTTGTTCATCTCTTCTCCTTTTGGCACATGCTTTTCACACACGTATATGTGCTTGTTGTCTATTACTGTTATATTTACACATTGAACATTTACATTGAACATTGTTTTTTCTGGGAATCGAACCCATAACCATGACCATGCGAAGTTCGAGTGACAGCACATGATATACGGACATTAAAAACTCTGTTTCAAAACAATTTTGAGATAAAATATTTACTTAAAGTGCCAAAGATTTTAAGTTACTATCTCAATAATTTAACACCATGCCACACCTGCAATGCTGATAAAAAATGAGGTTAAAGAAAATCCGAATAAACATTTTTTTTATTTTGCACAAATTCAGTGAGGGGAAAAAAGCATATTTGTTTGAATAAAAAAATTATTTTGCTGTTTTTTCTTGAATTCTACATACAAAAAAACTTGTATGTAAAATAAAACACTAAATAGTAAAAAGATCAAATATATTTTAAAATATATTTAAATTAAAATAAATAATTTGAAAATAAAAACAATCAAAATAAAACGCGTAATAAAAAGAAAAACAATCAAAATAAAATACTAAAAAGGATGAAATATTTTATTTAAAAAAACGAATTAAAAATGTAAATTAGTTAATACTTTTAAAAATAATACAATCTAAATAAAACACGTACAAAAAATAGGAAATATTTTATTTGAAATAAATTAAATTTGAAAATGTATTTTTAAATAAAACTAAAAAGTCAAAATTAAAATTTACTAAAAAGATAAAAATATGTTTGGAAATAAATAAAATGTAAAATAAATCATTTGAAAATAAAAACAATCAAAATAAAATACTAAAAAAGATGAAATATTTATTTGAAATAAATGTAAAAATGTTATACATTTAAAATAAACGATTCTCTGAAGGTAAACAAATGAAACATCTTTTTTAATATGCGTTTTATTTTGATTGTTTTTTATTTTTAAATTATTTTTTTATTTTGCAGTTTTTATGATTAAATTAATTATTCGTTTTTCTTCAACTCACAAAACATGAGACGCGACACGTAACACACAAATATTGGGTAAAATTTGTAATTATATTGCACTATTTTTATCAATACATCTCAGAACTGAAATATATTTATAAATAACATTTCGACTCAATTTTTGCACTGATCTTGTCGCAGTGCATTCTGGGACTGCATTCTCTGTAGATTTTTTTCTAAAAGAAGATATTTTAAGAAGTGTTTTTTGTCAATGTTGTTTGAACCCCAGTGTTCTTCAAAATATATTTCAAGTTCCACAAAAGAAAGACGTACAGGTTTGAAACCACATGAGGCCGAGTAAACGATGACAAAAACCTTCATTTTTGGATCTGATGGTTTACTTTTGTTGATTTTATTATTATATGTTTTGTGCAAAAGTTATTTTTTCATGTCTGTTTTGTGGCAGGTGCCAAACCCACTCATCAGTTCCTCACACACCACACTCTGGTGAACACCGTGAGCCGCTCTCCGTTCTTCAAGGACATCATCCTGACGGTGGGCAGATTCAGCTTCGCCATCTGGAAAGAAGGGGTCATGGTGAGGTCACGGCACCAGCACTGCTTATCCTTTCAGGGCCCTAATTAACGATCTAAGCTCATGGTCTAGAATGCACAGCGCAAGTGTCCGAATCCACTTTTGCTAGTTTGACGATGGGACAAACGGTCGGTGGTGACGGATTACAAATTTAAGAATATGATTCATTTAGGCTCCAACACCAAGTATATAAACTGAGAATGTTCTGTTTGTTGAATTTAGCATTTTCAGGTTAGGATGTTAAATGATATCAGCTGTGAAACAGTTTCCAGCAAGAGAATCCTGTCTTTCTGTATTTGTCAGATTACTGATACTCTTAATTGCTTCTTCCTGACTGTCCTGTTTCCCTCTATTGTTATTTGATTTCCTAAACCTGTTTACATCATTCACATGCTTTGTAAGTCCCTCCCCTTTTAAGAATGTTATAAATGTAAGGAAATGGTTTCCCTTAGTCAGACTCGCGACAACGCTTGGAAGAGACTACATCAACGCCACACGCGTGTTTCGTCACTGTGTTGTTCTTCGTGTAGAGAAGCTGCTAAAGTCAGCGGATAAAACACTGACAATGATGAACAAGTCACAATAATATTCACAATAACATATCGTTTTACTGAATAATTAAGTAAACTTTATTTCTTAATTAATCTTTGTAAAGAAACCTCATCGTTTAACTGGCTACTCTCTGCCGTCTCAGAGGACGACATCACTTCCTGTCGGCCGCTGTAACTTCTGTTCGGTGCAGTTCACAACCTCACCACTAGATGCCGCTAAACATCACACACTGCACCTTTAGTACATGAACTAATGTTAACTAAAGAAGCTTAGTGTAAGGTGTTCCGCTTTAGCTTATACTAGAACAGGCAGTAGTTTACCATGTGCTGAATGATCTCGCTTCTGTTTTCAGAGCGGCCCGATCCTCATGTCGGCCTGCTCTAAGATCATGTGTACGATCGGCCACTGGTCCCTGTCCCGGCCGGCGCTCTTCTTCATCGGGAAGGAGGACGGGAACATCGAGGTTTGGGATCTGCTGCAAAACACCCACGAACCGTCCCAAACCCAGAACATCAGCACCGCCTCCATCACCGGCATCAGATCCAGCAGCTCCTCCGGTAAACAAACTCCTGAAGGTCAGAGGTCAGGGTTCAGCAAAGAAATGAAAGGGGTCATGATGTGTTTTTTTTAACTATTGTAATGTTTCTCGAGGTTCACTTATATTGTTAATCTTTTTTTTTTTTAATGTTTTTAAAAGAAGTCTCTTCTGCTCACAGAGCCTGCATTTATTTGATTAAAAATTCAAACAGTAATCAAAATTACTCAAATTATTCAAAAAGTAATTAGAAAAACAGTAATTAAATGCATATAAATGCAGCCTTGGTGGGCAGAAGAGACTTACAGGTCCAAAACTTTTGACTGGTAGTGTATATGCAGAAAAACTATTATTTTCAACCCTGTGTCTGAAATGATCCGTTTTTAATGCGCGGCTCCTTTAAGGCTTGTTAGTATACGCCCACTGTTATGATTGGTTAACGTCACTGTATTGGAAACAGTCTCAACGTCCACTTGGTTTTGCACAGGAGTTACGGCCTGTTCACACCAAGGATGATAAATATAAAGATATAGTTCTGAAAATCGTTCTCCATTTTAAAGAATAGCAGAGTTCACACCACAGCTATAACGATAAATATAGGAGGAACGTTGCGATCACTTTCAGAACGAGTTTTTCCCCAGCTGTTGAACGATAAAACATTGATATAACATTGATCCAATTTATGAATGGTGTGAATGGGCCTTAAGTGTTCTGAAACATCCATATAAAACAGATTATTAATCATTATGAATCATTTTCTGAGGGTTTGTGATGCAGCTTCAGAGAAATAAACTTAAAGGCAAAATAAGATGATTTGCCTCACCTCACTGACAGATATTTATTCTTGTTTTAAGCCGAAACGCGATGTTAAATGTTAAATGTGTCCTGATTTAAGAACGTTTAGATATTTGTGCTGGAAAACATGACAGAAACACTGAGGAAGATCCTCATGTTTTACAGTAGAATATTTGTATGTAGTTAATGTAGTTAACTAATGGTAACAAATTAAACTTTATTGTAAATTTTTCCCGAAATTTCTTGACAAATTTCAAGAATATTTTTAAGAAGCTTTCAAATATTTTCTTAAGAACACTTTTTGTCACGTTTTTTAATGCGCTGTGTTTGTTTTTAAATAATTACACTGAAGAAAAAAAAATGGGTGTAGAATTTACTAGTCAATTTCACAAAGTACAACGAAACAAAGAAGAAACACGTTGAATTAAGACTGAAACAGTATTTTTGTGTAAAACATACTCCAATAATATAATTTTTACAGTGTACTTTAAAAGAGCCCGTCTCAGAATAGACCAGTCTGTTTCATTCATTTGAGCTCTTTGAACAAAAAACGATTAGATTTTTATTAACTAACATTAATAAAGATAAAAAAATATATATTACTCATTGTTAGCTAATGCATTAACTAATGTTAAAGTCAATAATTGTATCCCTTCAAACTCATATTTGATAATTAAAATGACATTTAAACATTAAGATTTTCACCACTTTAACTAATATTATTGGGAATATTTTTTTTCTCTCTTATGTACAAAAATAGCAGCAGAAGAATTGTATTCTGAAGAATGTTTTGTGAACGGAGCCTAGGACAGATACTGACGTGTCCTGTTTCTGTCCCGTAGGAAAGCATCATTTTCTGGCGGTCTCAGATCGTATCGGGACCCTCCACATCCTGCAGATCCCATGGACCCTGCGCAAATCCTCCAACAACGAGGTGAGATGTCCTCTCATGTTCAGCTGGACAACTATCAATGCTGAATAAAATACATCATTCATTTATTCGGTTCATGGACCCTTTTCACAGACTTATGACGCATATCCACAGTTATTAACCCTCTGGAGTCTAAGGGGTTTTTGAGGTCTGTGAGATGTTTTGACATGCCCTGACATTTGTGCTTTTTTCAGTTGCTTATAAACATATTAATGGCAAAGGTGTAATTACACTCTATTTAGCACAAATAGGGGTACCATAATATGCGAGCAACATCTATTTACATATTTGTATTTTTGAGGGAATAATGTTTATGCATGGTTATTCAAAAAACTAAAAATTAAAGTTTCTGAAATAAGGCCACAAAACACATACTTAATATGTGTCCACAAGACTTTTGACTAATGGATGTAGTTGCCTAGTGTTTTTGCTTCAAAATTATCTGAAAATCACCCTGCCTAATCATTCACATAAAACAATACATTGATTTAAATTTTTTAAAACAGTTTTTGCTTCCAAAGGCAATATGCGCAGGGGCGTGACTTGCTGTGATTCACACCTGAGAAGACAAAGACCCTGCATAGTAATGAGCCTGCATACTAATGAGCCTGCATACTAATGAGCCATTCATTCAGGTGTGTCACACAAGAAAGAATGCGAGGACAAAAATAAATAAATAAATTATATATATATATATAAAATACAAATATAAATGAAAGTCAAAAGCACATTTTTAGTACATAGTCATACCTGGAAACAAATCCTGTTCAAATAGGCTATATGGACCATCCTACAGAATTAGTTAGAGTTAGAAAGTTAGAGTTCTCAGAGAGGAAAAAAAGGTATTTTTTCACAAATTTTTTATACATTCAAATTGTATAATTTCCAAGGTAAACATTTCTAGTATGCAGTTAATTCTCATACTGTATTTTCAGAAAGTTTTGGAATCTCCTCAAATGTGTCACTAATAAAAAACAATAATATTAAGTTTTTTTTTACATCTATCTTGTCTTTTTTTTTTTTTTTTTAAGTAGGCCTATAGCCTGGATTTTATCATTCATATTTCAAAGTTAAGGATTCATTAGTTTGATATAGTCTACATTGGAACAAACACTATAATAACATCTTAGATTATGAGCTTATTTTTGACAAAACATTCTAACGTTATATATTTAACATATGAGCAGAAACTGGTTAACTAAAGCTTATTTGATGTCTATTTTAGAGTAAAAATCTTTATAATCTATCCCAAACTAGTCAACTAAATGTTGTCTTTCATATTTCGTCTGTAACAACAACAGTGCGAATTCCGTTCATTCATCACACAGAGAAAGACACGCGATTCATTTTAAAACAGTATTCGCGATTAGAACAAAGAATAAACTTACTATGATCCTGGATCCATGGCTCCTCGAAGTGAAATTAATCCAGCACTGAGGTAAATTATCCAGAATTATTCCTCAAAGCCTCGAAAAACGACACAGACTACCGGTACATTAATCTGAACTTGGTGTTTTATCGAGCTCGTGTGGGCGTTGGCAAGTTTCAGATCATTTGCGTTTCTATAGCGCGTGCTCTCTGTGGGCGTGGTCACATTAAAAGATAATTAGCTGAAATGAGAACGCCTGGCATCTCTCTCTTTTTATATAGATTACATAAACACAGAATATTTGTTTTAGTTTTGAATTAGATAATTTAAAAGTACACACTTAAATGATTATAAAGATATATTGATCATGCCTGTGTGACTAGTATTTGCGGAGTTTTGTTTATGTTAAGAGACGTGCTCTAGAAAAAAAGTTCACGGAGACGGAGAGGCAGAAGGCACACCCTGTTTATTTTCTTTATTTTACAAAAGCACAATATTTTATTTCGATTGTAAGTGGACCCATAAAAAAGTAGACATTTAATAGTTTATTTTTTCATATTTCTTAAGTGTGTATGACCAAAGGTGACTGAGTATTTTAAGTCTATTTTGCTGCTATGTGAAAAAAATCGCGCAAAACGCGCCGGCGCGTTTCTCGACTCCAGAGGGTTAACATCATACATCATAATGATGTACATTCATTATAATATTTTGGCATTAGAGGTGCAGTAAGCGATTTCTGAGGAACGCGGCTTCGAAAGCTCTTGCCTGATCATAACCCTTCTTTCAGTGATATTCCTCTGTCCTTTTCCTGTTTTGTAATGTCTCTCAGCCATCTCTCTTTCTACAGTCTTTCTTCAAATCTCCCTCTTGCTCTCTCTCCTCCCCCATCATGAGTGGACACACCCCCTACTGCTGATTGGCTCACTCTCTCTCCTCCCCCATCATGAGTGGACACACCCCCTACTGCTGATTGGCTCACTCTCTCTCCTCCCCCATCATGAGTGGACACACCCCCTACTGCTGATTGGCTCACTCTCTCTCCTCCCCCATCATGAGTGGACACGCCCCCTACTGCTTTTTGGAGTGTTTGGATTGGCTAAGAGAGTGTAGTGATCGGTCTGATCCTATTTACGCAGCCAGGACTTTTGTACAAACACAATATTCATTTTCAGCACACACACAAAGAACAGACATCTAGCAAATATTCACAAAATTGTTTGTCTAGGTGTTGAAAATTTCTTCTAAGAAGCTCGGAAATGTGAAAATAGTCCCACTTCAATAGATTCTGGGTTTAGGATTAAAAGAGATATTTAATGTTGACTTGCTCAAAATTAGGTATCTGCATAATATTGCCAGAACAGACTTCACATTGTGAGCATGACTAAAAATGCAATCACTGTAGGACTAGGATTTATAAGTGAGATGCATGTTTAACACGTTCTCTACAGAAACAGAATGTGAGGAAGTACTTCGAAAAGGAAGAGGAACGGCTGGAGTACTTTGAGAAACGGCAGATCAAACACGAGAAGCACAAGAAAGAGATGGAAGCTGAACAACTGAAGAAGAAGAGGGTGAGAGAGGAACATTTTAGACGTGTTTAAACGAACATTTACCCGGGGTTTTTTAATAGTTAACTAAAACTAAAATCATAACTCTAATGAAAGAAGAGGGAAAAAACAGGTTTGGAACTTAAGGGTGATGAAATGATAATAAATGTTCAGGTGAATTATTCCTGTTATTATTTTGGATTATTTATCGTCTATTTCTATGTGTTTTGAGATTTTGTACACTCAAAAAATATTTACATTTATGCATTTGGCAGACGCTTTTATCCAAAGCGACTTACATTGCATTTCAAGGTACACATTTACATTCTCATCAGTTCTTGCTTTCCCTGGGAATCAAACCCATGAGCTTAGAGTTGCGAGCGCCAATGCTCTGTTGTTTGAGCTACAGGAAAGCTTTATTTAAGCAGATTTAAATGGAATACATAATTCCCATCTATTTGGATTACACAGTTTTAAAATAAACAGTCTAATAAACTTAATGTGATGCATATTTGTCAGTCATACATCAATGAAACGGGTAAGATTTATACTAAAAAAAAATCATGGTATAGTTTATTATTAACTATTTGGTTTCATTTGATTACATTTAAATAATAATATTTTTTGTATTCAAATTGCAAATAATTAGCATAAATCTGTTAACAATTACATTTATTCAGTTAAAAATTATGAACATGTTTAAAAATATGGCTGTAATAAAAACAACATTTCAATTAAAATATATGACATTTAAACAAATTGGTTTTGTTGATGATAAATACACTTTTTATTGTGTATTTAAACACATTCAGTTTATTAGTTTCATTTACGTATAAATGACATGAATCACACCAAGTAAAAACTGTAACACAAATGGATGGATTTTCTGTTAATGCAATTCAAATACATAAATCTTAAAAGTCCTACATTTTGAAAGTTTTTTTTTACTTAACCATATTTTGTGGACAAATGTGTACCCAGAGGTGAGCTAAACCTCCCAAAACCTGCTTTGTGGGACATCCTGATTTGTAAAAACTGCATAAAAAAATAAAGTAACATTTTTTTCTTGTAAAAATGCAGAAAGTTTTCGGTTCGGGTTAGATTTTAAGTATTTATAACAAGCTGCTTATAAACAATAGAAGTCTATGCAGGGTCCCCATTTAGATAGCTGTGCAAACGTGTGTTTAAGCTCACAGCAAACACAGATGAAACCCGCTGGAATGTGTGTGAGGGATTCCAGATCTGCTCAGACTTGCTGAATATATTTACTAAATATGAAAGTATGCTGCTGTCTGTGTCTCTGAGGGTCTAAAACACACACGTGTGTGTTTCACACCCCGCGGACACATGATGCTGGAGGCTCTGGAGAGATTTCAAGACAAACACTTCATGTTTCTGATTAAAGGCAAGACACTACAGGCCAAACTATTGTTTTTTTCATGTACTGGTCAATTTTGAGATTCTGGGGTATTTTGCTTCCATAACAGTGGACAGCAAACATCCAAAACACACATTTAAGTGTTTATTTTATTGCACTTTATCCATTTGCGTCTGTAGATTTCAATTACACTACAGATCTTTAAAGAGTTTTTCCTCCACGTCTGCATCAGTTATAAACACCAAAATTTACAGTTTTATTCCGGTCTATATTCTGAAGGTTTTTACTGAGGGGTTTGTTCACATATCACTTACACTGATTTTTAAGATATTGATATTTTATTCCTAAAACCTTTTTCTTGAATTCTGACACTAAAAGCCATTGTGTTTCATGCTCTGGTCAATTTTGAGATATTTTGCTTTGCTTTTGTCTTCTTTCAGATTAGTGGAAACAAAACATTTCAGATTAGTGGAAACAACACATTTACGTGTTTTTTAAAATTATTATTACACTTTCTATAAGCGTCTGTAGATTTTAATTATGATACATATCTGTAAAGTCTGTGAGTTTTTCCTCCACTTCTGCATCAGTTATAAACACCAAACTTGACAGTTTTATTCCTGTCTATATTCTGAAGGGTTTGTTCATATATCACTCACACTTATATTATTTATTTATATTATTTGTATAATTATTATTTATATTTATTTACTTATTTATAACATTTTATTCCTTATTCCTTTTTGGCTGATTTATGGAGTGATAAAAGATATATTCAAAATCCCCTCTGTAAAAACCATTAACTTTAATGTGTCAACAAAATCAAATTTTGTTCAGATTTATGTATGTAAATTAGTAGTGCGGATTTAATTTGATTGCATATTTAACATTCCAGAAAACTTGTAATACAAAACAATTGTACTGTGATTAATCAACTGGGAAAATACGGGGATATCTATTAGTTAGAATTATGATCATATTCACCACTCTTGCCTTGAATGCTCATTTGTGTTTTCCTTCCTATGTATTCCTACTGCAGGTCTCACACTGTAAAAACTGCTAATTTTTGTCTTGTTGTCCAGTACACATTTTTAAACATTATTAAATCAAGGTACATTTACTTGAGAAGCAAATGATGTATTGTTTTCTGAAAATTTTGAAAAAGTGGTTATGATTACAAGAAAAATATCTGCCTGTGGAGTCATAAATATAAGCTATTTTATAATATTACGTTTATTTACCTGACCGCATTGGCAGATATTTTTCTTATTTTAATCACAAACACCTAATTTTAGTACATAAATGTATCTTAAATGTGGTGTTCTTCAGTCATTTTTTGGGAAAAAAAATTACATTTGTTTTTATATTTTTACTCCATTGGAATGATATGAAACTTGGTAAAGTTTTTGCACTTGCAATGTGAAAACACACATACACACACACACACACACACACACAGAACAGACACACACACACACACAAACAAACACACACACACACACAGTACCATAAAATCCCCTAAAAATAGAACATATGAAATAAAAAGGGTTAAGAATGTTGCTCTGGAACACAAGACAAAATCAGTTTTTTTCAGTGCACACCGCATTTGATTGCTTAGTCTAAACGTACTGACGACTTTAATAAACCACATTAAACGCTGGACTGTATAGAAAGCTGTAGTGTGAAAGGGCCTTAACTTGTGTGAGTTGTTGTTCATCAGGAGCCAGTGGTGCCACTGAAACAGGACGAGGAGCTGGAGGCGGAAGCGCTGAAGGAATATGAACAGTTTCTGGCTCTGGAGAAGATCATTCTGAAGAACATGGGCCTCCTGACTGAAACGACAGACGAGTCAGACCTGTGACGCATTAGAGACATCCTCATCATCATCATCACCATCACCATCACCATCTCCATCATCACCATCATCCTCATCACCATCACCATCATTATCACCATCATCACCACCATCATCACCATCATTATCACCATCATCATCACCATCATTATCACCATCATCATCACCATCATTATCACCGTTATCACCATCATTATCACCATCATCATCACCATCATTATCACCATCATCATCACCATCATCATCACCATCATTATCACCATCATCATCACCATCATTATCACCGTTATCACCATCACCATCATCATCATCATCATCATTATCACCATTATCACCATCACCATTATTATCACCATCATCATCATTATTTATCACCATTATCACCATCATCATCACCATCATCATCACCATCATTATCACCATCATCATCACCATCATTATCACCGTTATCACCATCACCATCATCATCATCATCATCATTATCACCATTATCACCATCACCATTATTATCACCATCATCATCATTATTTATCACCATTATCATCATCATCATCCCGCTCTCGAACAAAGTACAAGAACCTCGAAATTACAGCTGAGTCATATGTTCTAATAACAAGATTTAACACTGGTGTAATTAGTTAAGTTCTTTGAAAAATAAAACACATCTAGTTTGTCATTCGATTAAACAATATAAATCATTCAGTGTTATTCAGTGTAAACTTGCTTTTCAAATAATTTTAACAGAATGCTAATGGATTGTTTGGAACAACATACCATAATAATTTGAAATAGATTCTAAAGGATCAAATAAGAATCAGATGAGGTCAGAAATTCGGATTGATTAGTTTCCAAATATTAAACAAAATATTAGCAAAGCATTAGAATCCTTTACTTTTTGACTATAGCTAAAAAAAACGGTGTGTATTAAAGGTTTTCTAAAAGTAAAACATTAAAACCGCAGTGTCTTCAGAAGGACGGTGTGTTAGGATACTGTTAGCTATAAGCGCAGTGACCTTGAGTATTGATTCTTCCTCCGGTTACTCGTCTGAGTTCATCTTTATTCCCATCAGTGCTGTAATCAAACACAGCCGACAGTCATCTGGTGACATGAGCACATTCGGGCACTTAATGTACAGTATTGATCAACTCCAGCCCGACTCGACACACACACACACACTAACTTCCTTCTCAAGAACGTTCGTGACAGGAATCAATCCACATAATGCAGGTTTGGTCGATGTTCACTGACTTTCATAAAAGTGCAATGTTATTTATTTATTTTTTTTTGTATTTTTAATCAAATAAACGCAGCCTTGGTGAGCAGAACAGACTTCTTTTAAAAACATTAAAAAATCTTACAGATCCAAATGTTGCAGATAATGAGTCAAAAAAGAGAAATCACATTCCTTACACTGGAAATGAAGGTCAGATCGTGCAATGCATTATGGGATGCTGTTTTTCATGCAGTGTGCTGTTAATATTCTGCATCTCTTGAATCACCTTATTAGTGTGTGCAATAACACTAATTCACAAACTCATATATTTTGTGTGTCTGTTGCATGAAGTCTATAACCCGAACAATCACGTCTTCTGTTCATTATCTCATCGTTTTCTCTCCTTAATCTGTTCCTGTTGGCCAAACAAAGGCAGTTTTGACTAAATCTGGCCGCGTGTCAACACTGATAAAGCTTTTTTTCCTCCTTTAAGCTCCGTCTGATACTCTTATAGACGTGTAATTTGCAATCTGCAGATTTGACAGTATAAATGTTAAATGACATCAGAAGGATCACCTCAACGAATCGCACGGCCAATCAAAGGTCATCTCTTCCAGGCAGCCAATCACAACGCTCGGTTTCACATCAAAGGGATTTGACTGGGCCAATCGCACGTCTGAAGTCAAGCCAAACGCTGAAAGACGGAATGGATGTTTATCGTAGAGAGCAAAGCACGTGTTTCTGGAGATGAACATCTGGATGAGACTTCAGACCCACTGAAGGACATTTACCAAACACATCTTACTCGGATGAACGTCTGTTACTTGTCGGATCACACTGTATTCTGCACAAACTCTGCGACAATAAGTGAGCAGCATGTATGTAAATGTTTGTAGTTTTCAGAAAATGACATTTATGCGTGGTTTGTGAAAAAACGAGCCAATTAAATAAGGCCATATCTATAGTTTCACTGAATCACGTACACTGCAAAAAATGCTTTTTGTCTTGTTTCCATTTCATAAATCAAGATGCATTTACCAAAGTAGTAAAATTACATAAGATATTCATATATTTTACTACATATGATTAAGATATTGTTTTCTGGGGAAATAAATAAAAATAAAGCGAGGTTTTGCTTAAAGTAAGCACAATTATCTGCCAATGGGGTCAGAAAGAATAATCTTGTTTTTGTTGGAATTAAGATTATTTTTCTGACCCCATTGGCAGATCATTTTGCTTTTTTTAACCATCAACTCACATAATTTTGATCAATTCCCCTGGAAAACAGGACATAATATCTTATATCATTTCACACATCTAGTAAATACATCTTGATTTAGGAATTTCTTTTGATATTTGGACTGGAAACAAGACAGAAACACTGAGTAAGAAAAGCATGTTTTGCAGTGTAGCCGAGAATTTTTGCTTCAAAACTATGTGAAAATCATCCTGCCCAGATTCAGATAAAACAATATATTGTTAAGGCTGATTGCGACGAAGGACAAAAGCATCCTACTTTTCCTGGGCCGTGAAGGATAGAACGAGTGGATCCTTCACAGCCTATCCCAAAATTCATTGCATGCCAGTGGTTTTTTTTTTTTTTTTTTTGGCAAAGACTCACCTGATATCTCAGACTGATGATGCCTGAGCTGCCGTGACAGATAATGTTCCAGTGACAATTACAGGAACCGAAATGTGAATCCGCAGAGGAAAACCGTGACTCGCTGTAGCCTGAGCTTGCTTCAATCACACGGCCATCTGTGAATATAAGCTGCTAAATATATCAAGACATTTAAAGAAACACCGTTGAGTCATCAGGGGCTGCATGAAAAAAACTTTAATGTGATCATATACTTCTCAATATCAGTACAAATAATATCTGCTTTAGTCGCACGTTCATCTTAGCACAACCAGACTTTTACAAAAACCGCAGCAGAGACAAAGGAGAAAAACAGGAATGTTTTTATCAAAGCAGCGATACAAGTTTCCTTCTCGCTGACCATGGATCAGTCGAAATCCCTGATCTCTGTCTGATCCCAAATCAGGCTTCAGGAAACCAGATTAAACACTCGAAAGGTACGGCCACACTGGATTTGCATCAATACACATTTAAAAGCATGCATACTGAAATCTGCAATCTGGAATAGAGGAATTTAGCATTATATTTATTATTCTGTGAATGAAAAGTCCATATGCAAAACATCATATCCAATTTATATAGAAAAACAAGTATGTACATTCTTTTTCATACTTTTGCATACTTAACATCTAGTGTGACCGCCTTACTGAGAGACGACTGAGACCACGGCCACCGAACAAACCTCCAGTCCACTGCTCTTATTCGCTGGATTTGGTGATGTTTGGTGACTCAAATTTATTTTCTGTGTAACAAATCCTTTATTGATGTCTTTTATAATGAGATTTTCAAGCAGACTGTAGCATTTCAATCTGTGGAGACCATTGTCAGGCGAGAAGCACGATCAGAAAACGAACAGCCCGTGTACAGATTCAGTCTTGGATTCACAAGAACTGCAAATTTACAACCGAGCCATAAATGTGAGCAGCTGCCAAATGGAAAAATAATAATAAAATAACTAGAATTTCACTGTAATTAAAATGATCTCTATCTACACGCATAAATACATCCCACTGTAGGATACACTGAGAAACACATTATTTTTGACCGTAAAGCTTTTGACCATGCAATGCTCAAATTTCCTGCACTTTTGTGACCACAAAATACTCAAAATCCATACTCATTCTGTGACTGTGGGTTATATCATTACATAGACCCAACAATATATATATTTAAGGCTGATCTACAGGCCAAATACTACAAGGTAGCTGACGAACATTTAAATATGCACAAACTGAAGTGTACGTCATTGAAAATACATATTCCAACTATATTCCTATATACATACATGTGTCTGTCAAATACTGATGAGTTTGTATCCCTGGACTGCTGAGAAAGATGCATTTACAAATATAATGATGAAAAGAGGGACTGCTGTCGTCATGGTGTTATCGTGTTACCATGATTATCACAGAGGCCATTTCATTTTTAAGTTAAATTTTGTGTTTAGCCCATCGAAAGCAACATAAACATCAGCAATTTTAAATGATATATATATTTTTAAATTTCATCCTTAAAGTTCTGCCTAACTATTATTAAATATTAAATTTACTATTTGCTACAAGCATATTCATTTTCCGCTGTCCATAGCTTGTTAAGCAGGATGTTTGAAGTAATTTTACAGGGAAAAAAGCCTCAAACAGCTGCTGTTTTTATCTCAGACGACTGCAACCAACTAGACCAGCAGCGTTAGTCGCTCCCTGAATGAAAGGGTGTCTGTGACTGCTCTCAGAGAGCCACCTTCCAGCAAAGTCTATCTCCAAAACATCTACCTGAACGTTAAAAGATTGGATTTAAAGGACAACTCCGGCGCAAAATGAACCTTTGGTCTAATTACACATTGGCACATAGTCAACCGTTCTCTGAGATTTGTTTTCATGATTGTCGAATGTAAAGAGTTTTATCTCTAAAAACTGTTTAGCTTATAACGCTAGTATATAGGGCATAGAGTAATGAAAAAAAATCGCTAGTTAATACCACTAACAAGGTTCAAAATAGCCCAACACGAACACGGTAGCATAATGAGGGTCCCAACCTGCAAACTGAAGCATTGAGAACGTTGTAAGTGTACAGACAGTTTAATAAGATATTTTATAAAGACAGTCCAATTCGCGTACACAGGCAGGAGCCGTCTTTGGAAAACAGTCTCGACTAATCGAGCTTACAAATCTCAGAGAACGGTTGACTATGTACCAATGTGTAATTATACCAAAGGTTCATTTTGCGCCGGAGTTGTCCTTCCTTTAAAGACCTTGATTAGAATTAGGTGCATTTAATTAGAGCTGGAGCTGAAGGTGGTCTTCCAGGGGCAGGACTGAACACCTCTGGGTTAGGGTGTAAGTGTTAGAACAGGGTAAGGTTAGGATATAACATCCAGAGATTACAAAGTAAGGTGCAGGGATCTCAAATTACTGGCTAACGCTATCTCAGTAGGTAATTTGTGTTTGAAGGCCCTGGTGACGAGTTCAGGGTCATTGGGTTGAGGTTTGGGCACTCAATCCCGGTCCTGGTGATCTACCTCTTTATGTGATCCCCAATGAGCTGGTTAAAGTGTGATTGGATGGGAACATTAGTCTATAGGAAGCAAGATCTCCCGGAGCAGGACTGAACACCTCTAGAACAGGGTAGGCTTCGGATATATGACATTCAAAGTTGAGGGTCTAGGGCGTAGGGATCTCAGACAACTAGGTAACACCACCTCACTAGGTAAGTTGAATTTGAGACCCCTGATGTAGGGTTCAAGATCGTTGAGGTTTGGGCGCTCAATCCCGGTCCTGGTAATCTACCTCTTTATGTGATCCCTAATTAGCTGGTTAAAGTGTGTTTGGAGGGTTTTAACTTAAGTCTATAGGAAGCAAGATCTCCAGGAGCAGGACTGAACACCCCTGGTTTAGAGTGTAATAAAAGGATTAGGTTTCGGATATGACATTCAAAGTTGAGGGTCTAGGGCGCAGGGATCTCAAACTACTAGCTAACACCACCTCACTAGGTAATTTGCATTCAAGACCCCTGATGCAGAGTTCAGGATCATTGGGTTGAGGTTTGGGCGCTCAATCCCACTCAAGGAGATCTACCTCTTTATGTGATCCCCAATGAGCTGGTTGAAGTGTGTTTGGAGGGTTGGAACTTAAGTCTATAGGAAGCAAGATCTCCAGGAGCAGGACTGAACACGCCTGGTTTAGAGTGTAAGAAAAGGATTAGGCTTCGGATATGACATTCAGAGTTGAGGGTCTAGGGCGCAGGGATCTCAAACAACTAGGTAACACCACCTCGATAGGTAATTTGAATTTGAGACCCCTGATGTAGGGTTCAAGATCGTTGAGGTTTGGGCGCTCAATCCCGGTCCTGGTAGTCTACCTCTTTATGTGATCCCCAATTAGCTGGTTTAAGTGTGATTGGAGGGCTGGAACTCAAGTCTATAGGACGCAAGATCTCCAGGAGCAGGACTGAACTAGAACAGGGTAGGCTTCGGATATGACATTCAGAGTAGAGGGTCTAAGGTGCAGGGATCTCAAAACACTGGCTCACTAGGTAAATTGCATTAGAGAATTCTGTCATCAATAACTCACCCTCATTGTGTTACAATCCCATAAGACTTTTGTTCATTTTTGGAACACAACTGAAAATATTTGTAATAAAATTCAATTTCTGTCCCTCCATTGAAAGTCTATTGACCTAAAAACTCTCACGTTTCAAAACGTTTATAAAGAGATTGTAAAATAATCCTCCTTAACTCTGTGGTTTAATCCAAGCCTTCTGAGGAGACACGCAAGAACCAATGAGGTTTGTTCTCACGCGTCAAGCAAGTACAGTTAAGCTTCGGTTTATGTTAATCTTAATCTTAATGGATTTGTAATGACATGCGGTGAGTAAATGATGACAGAATTTACATTTTTGGGGGAACTATCCCTTTCATTTGAACTGGAGCTGAAGGTAGCCTTCCAGGAGCAAAGCTGGACTCTCCTGGTTTAGGATAAGGTTAGGATAAAACACTCATACTTTAGGAAGTAGAATGCAGGAATCTCAAACTACTCATTAAAATCACCTAACTAGGTAATTTGCATTTGAGACATCTGGTATAGGGTTAGGGTATGGTGTTCATTCCTGCTCCTGGTGATCTACCTCTTTAAGTGAACCCCGAAGACCTTGATTAGCTGGTTCAAGTGTGTTTGGAACTGAAGTCTACAGGAAGCCGGATCACCATGAGCAGGATTGAGTTCCCCTGGTTTAGGATCTGGGATGTATCTGTAGTACCTACTTTTCCCACCGTAAGGCTTTACACCTGTACCTGAACTAGCCATGCCTCTAACAGCAGGCCCCATAAGTGCATTGGTTTTCATCGTAATGTTTTGTACCTCTGTAGAAAGTAAAAAGCTCTTGCTGTCGTAAGCACCACCTTGACACAATGAAGGCACCTGGCGCACCCCTCAGGGTTCAATGAGTTCTTCTCATAAGAAGAAAAACAATAACGCGATCAACAACATGGAGACCAGGAGACAAACAAAAACACAAATCAGAAGTGAGGAATGTCTTCTTGTACATGCATACCACGTGTGCATGGGAGCGAGAACGTCCCATAGCGCTTAAGTCTGTAGGGAATAACACCATATTTCCACTGTTCTGGTAAAGAGTCAATAACCTACGTTGAGCTTGTTCTTGTTGAGCTCCCTCTCCAGGTTGCCAATGAGCGTGTCGATGCTCTCCTGCAAGTCCCGTAGGTTGACCCTGTTGCTTAGTACTGGGCTGATCTCCTGGATCTTCATGTAGGCCTGGTAGGTGTGCTCTTTGGGTCTGTGCTCCTCGTAATCGGGGAGGATCTGATCGCAGGGGCTGATAGGTAGAGGTTCCTCTACTTGTAGCCTATCCAACTCTCCTGTATCCTCTTCCTCACTCAATTCCTCCTCTATCTGCATTTCCTCAACCCTCTCCATTGCCTCATCCACCTCTGGAAACTCTTGTTCAGGGACCACATCTTCAGTACCCTTCGGTAAATCCTCCTGTCCCACGTTCAGAGGTTCTTCGCTGGGAACGTCGTCATAGTCGGCCTCCTCCAGGCAGCTCGGTTGGAGGTAAGTTTCCCGGCATCGGCTCCAGTCCCCAGCGTAGCGGTTACTGGGACTGTCCAGACGTCCAGGTCTGGGTCGCAAAACTCCAGCCATGTCCGCCTCAGTTAAATTCAACACCTGTGGACGCTCTTTTCTCCTCCTTACGGCAGCCGTCACCACCGGGAGCGACTCCATCAGGGCAGGAACCGGAGATGAAGACTTACCCTGAGCGTCCACAACTAAAAGAGAAAGAAAACAATGGGTTTATTCACTTGAATACTAATTAATGACACATTTCAGATGATGAGAGAATATATGGAATAACCAGTTTTGGCGAATGTACTTTGACGTATTTATTTTAGTAGATTGAAGCTATTAAAGGAGGCAATATCTTTGTACACATTAAAGAGAGAGAGAAAAAAAATTACAAAAATGAATGGTACTTTACTAGCACTACTTGATAAAGAGAGGAGAATTTAGGCATTTAGACTTTTAGTTAGTTACTCCCCAACACTGACAATAACATATGGGTTTTTTTCAAAAAAAAACTCAAAGCATGCAGAACAAATGAGACAGATGCCATAAGACCCTAAAAAACTCAAAAATCTGACGCCAACCCAATTTGACTAAACCTCAAATACTTTTTGTTGAACTCTGCCCCCCAAAAACACAACCTTTGTTATATAACTCTGGTGGAGGAAAGTGGCACAATCCCGTTTCCCTGCCCCGATCTGCCCTCTAAACCCTCTGGTTTTTAGCTGCGGCCTACATGTGATGGGGCGGGTAAAATAAACAAACAGACAAGCAAAAATAAATATACAATCTACAAATGAGAGCTAAATAATTACATTTGTTGCTCTGAAGTCCGGAGTATACTTGATACTTTATATTTTTGCTATCTCTTTTTGCAACTTGCAACTTGCAATTTACAACATAATAATGAATAATAACGAGTGTATTGTTCTCACCGGGCCACAGCTGGAGCAGATAGTGGAGCACCTCGATGTGCTTCTTGAAGTGCAGAGCGCTGGCCAGCTCCTCGGAGTCGATGAAGACCCGGTTCCCGTGACACGACGCCTCCTGCCTCTGGCTGAGCAGAACCGGCCCGAAACACACCGCCAGGTTCTGACAGGTCATCTTATTCACCTCGTGGTGAGACGCCACACGCTTCAGGTGATCCAGGAGCTTACGCAGGGTCGCCTGGTGGGCAGAAACCACATGTGTAGAGAAGACCTGAAAACCACACTTCAGTAAAAGTAGTACCTTACGGCAAAAATAACTAATAAAAATAAAATATTCAAATATTCGTTTATTTAACGAATGTGTAGTTTAAGAGAAATACTTTATTTTTTAAGTTTACGTTTTTTTGTTTGTTTTTGTCACAATTTCTGAACAAGCTTACATTACTATATTTGGACTTTACATTATTATAATTGGACTGCAGTACCTATTTCCACCACTAGCTGTCATTCTTACAGACAGCACCTTTAAGTACAGTAACTAATAACATTTAATAAAATACTTTACACCCCTGGCAGAAACACACGCGTGAGAACATGGACAACAGACGCTGCCAGGATATTCCTGTACCTTCTCGACTTCGGGCAGGATCTCCGTCAGGCTGACGGCGTGATCCGTGTCGGCCGGCTCGTTCTCGCACACGCCGGTTCCCATGAGCAGCGGCCGCTTCGACATCGACTCCAGAACCGACTCGTACAGCGGCGGAGTGATCAGAGGATGAGGAAGCTCTCGGAGGAAATCCTTCAACACGCCTGCGCACACACACACACACACACACAGATCAGCGGAGGGAAACAGCGGACAGAAGTTGGAGGAAAATAAATAAAAAGATATACATAAATAATAAACATAAGATTTAAATAAATAAAAATAATAAACAAATAAATAAATGTAAAATAATTGATAAATACAAATTTAAAAAATAAATAACTAAGAATTAGAAAAAAAAATACGAAAAATCCATCAAAGAAAGAAACGTAAATAAACAAACAAAAAATTTTAAAAATATAAGATTAAAATTTTATTATAAATAATCCATAAATAAATATAACATAAATGTACAAATTATAAAAATAAGAATTAAACCAATCAATAAAAATAATATAATAAAATAATAAACCAATAATAAAATAATATAGATAATATTTAAATAAATCATAAAATAAATAAATAAATAAATTTAAAATAATTCATAAAGATTTAAAAATAAATAATAAAAACAAGATTTGAATAAACAAATAAAAATGTAAAAAAAATGAATAACTGATAAGAATTAGATTAAAATAAATTTGATTAAAAAAAAATACATAAAAAAATTAAATAAGCAAACAACAAATAAAAATGTAAAAAATATGACAAATAAAAATTTGATTATAATAAAGCCATAGATAATAGATAAAGGAGGAGGTCCATCCAACACGCCCACAGACGGAGAAACACACCGGAGATCAGCAGAGGAAACGGGGGCCAGAAATTGTAATTTTTTTAATTAAAAATATTAATAAAAATATCAATAAATAATAAAATAATAAAAAATTTGTATACTGTACAAACTGTAGATTCTCTCCCCTTACAATAACTTTATAACAACGGTCTGTGTTTTTACATCTTCAAAAAGCCTCCTTCTGTGTGATCTATAAGCTTGTTTCCTCATGGGGACCAAACAAAGTTCCACAAGGATTTCAGATTTAGTGACAGAGAGATTTTCCACCGGCCAATTAACAGTCTGTAAATAGAAGTGCTAATTCAGTCAGAAGTGACCTCTGACCTAGGAAGTGTGTGTGACAGCAGCAAGTCAGCAACTGAAGACACAAACACACACATATGCATGAACGCACGCACTCACACCTTACACTCACAAAAATACACACACACACACACGAACGCATGCACACGCACACGCACACACACACATATATTTGCTCAATAATATTGATATGTAAATGTGGGCTATATATAGCGGACTGATTGGCTGGCTGGTGGCCAGATGCATGATGGGACATTGAACCTCACATTGGTTTACAAGGCAAATAAACACCACCTGCTCATACAAAACAACACAGCCGGCATCAAGCTCACACAACACACACACACATACGCATCAATGCACGCACTCACACACACAAGTCTCTTCTGCTCACCAAAGCTGCATTTATTTGATCAAAATACAGTATAAACAGTGAAATATTATTAAAGTGTAAAACAGCTTTTTTAAAACAGCCAAATCGCACACATACACTTTGAAATTTGTTCCTTCTGTGTGTGTGTGTGTCTGTCTGAGTATGTGTGTGTGTCTATGTGTGTGTGTGCCTGAATATGTGTGTGAGAATTTATGTTTCTGAGTATGTGTGTGTGTGTGCCTGTGTATGTGTCTGAGAATTTGTGTGTCTGAGTATGTGTGTGAGTATGTGTGTGTGTGTGAGAGAGAGAGAGAGAGAGAGAGAGAGAGACAGAGAGAGTGTGTGTGTATGTGAGAGAAAGAGAAAGAGTGTGTGTGTGTGTGTGTGAGTGACCGTGTCATACGGCAATTGGGAAGTTTGAATGTTGATTATTTCCTCATATTCTCCATTGTTGCGGCTCCTCTCTTCCCAGTCTGTCAGTAACGCTCTGTTTACTTCCTGTCTCTATGAAGCCCCTCCTCCTGAAAAGCACACTGTGCTCTGATTGGTCAGCTGGAGCAGTGTGTTGTGATTGGTCGAGTGCTTCGAGTGTGTTTGGGGAAACGTCCCGCCCCTTACCATAACCACCAGTTTAACACACTACTAACTAACTCACCCAGGCCCCGCCCCTTTATTCTGCGTATGAATTATTATAATGAGGAATATTGTGACGTGTTCGTTCCCGGAAGAAACTCAAGACTACAATGGAGGCGTTTCAGGAGTTCAGAAACACAAAAAATAGGCATAAATAATGTGTAAAATGTGACACACACGCCACACGTGTTCATACCTGTGATGACGTTGATGTCCGGGTAGTTGTTCTCCGAGAGCTGGACGCTGTGACTGTCCCTCTCGAACGCTTCCCGAAGCTCCTTCTTCACCGCAGCCGAACCACAGAGCCGATACAGACCCACCACCTGTCAATCACACACCAGCTGTCAATCACACACCAGCTGTCAATCACACACATCACCTGTCAATCACACACCAGCTGTCAATCACACACCTGCTGTCAATCACACACATCACCTGTCAATCACACACCAGCTGTCAATCACACACATCACCTGTCAATCACACACCAGCTGTCAATCACACACCTGCTGTCAATCACACACATCACCTGTCAATCACACACCAGCTGTCAATCACACACATCACCTGTCAATCACACACCAGCTGTCAATCACACACCTGCTGTCAATCACACACATCACCTGTCAATCACACACCTGCTGTCAATCACACACATCACCTGTCAATCACACACCAGCTGTCAATCACACACGTCACCTTTCAATCACACACATAATCTGTCAATCACACACATCACCTGTCAATCACACACAACCTGTCAATCACACACAACCTGTCAATCACACACATCACCTGTCAATCACACACATCATCTGTCAATCACACACACAACCTGTCAATCACACAACCTGTCAATCACACACATCACCTGTCAATCACACACATCATCTGTCAATCACACACACAACCTGTCAATCACACACACAACCTGTCAATCACACACAACCTGTCAATCACACACACAACCTGTCAATCACACACATCACCTGTCAATCACACACATCACCTGTCAATCACACACACAACCTGTCAATCAAACACATCACCTGTCAATCACACACACAACCTGTCAATCAAACACATCACCTGTCAATCACACACACAACCTTTATACGTCACAGCAAAACCATCACACAACGCTAAACTACAATAACTATAGTGTTAATTAAGAGGAAACGTGTGTGTGTGTGTGTGTGTGTGTGTGTGTTTAACTCATTTAAACAGACACATACACACACACACATGCAGACACACAGACACACACATACACACACTCATTCATAAATGAGTTCTGCTTTGGGCGGAGCTAAGATCGGAGGGTGCCAATGAGATTCAGCGCCTGCATCACACACACACACACACACACACACTATATATACTGCATACTAATTGTACAGTATGCATTCAGCAATGACAAACATTATTGTCACATGACATTCAGTCATCATCTCAGAAATAAATATGATAATTAAGCATTTTTTAATGCAACTTGATGCAAATGTGTCAACTTTGGTCAGAACACTGAAATAATTAGTAATGAAGTAGATGTTAAACTACGCTTGACTGCTTTCGGTTCATACATCGCTGTCCATGAAAGGTCAAGGTTATATATATATATATAATATATAATTTTATATATTTGACATATGTGTTCTGGTTTTATGTCACATTTTGGCAAGTATTTTCATAGACCAAACTTCTAGTTATTACTTCTGTGCACAGTGTGCCCGGTTTCTGTATACACAGAATATCTTTAATTACCTGATACTTTTGAAACATACCTACACTTGCTTACTTATATATTGCAATATTAAACATGCAGTGAGGTCATGTGACAGCAGTTTAACATACTACCATATTAAACATTCATAAATGCATAAATAAATGTACGAATAAATAAATTCACGAATAAAGAAATGCAAGAAATAAATAATGCAAAAATAAAGAAATGCATGAATAAAAACAAATAAATTAAATATAGAAACTTTTATAGTTCCAAACACAGCTCCGCACATCAGCAGATCATCAGAACACAGGAGAGAACAACAACTGTGTGAAACAGCAGCGACTCAGACCAGCGGTGTGTGTGTGTGTGTGTGTCTGTGTGTGTGTGAGTGTCTGTGTGTGTATGTGTGTGTATGTCTGTGTGTGCGCGTGTGTGTGTGTGTCTGTCTGTGTGTGTGTGTGTGTCTGTGTGTGTCTGTGTGTGTATGTGTGTGTATGTCTGTGTGTGTGTGTGTGTGTGTGTGTGTCTGTCTGTGTGTGTGTGTGTGTGTGTGTGTGTGTCTGTGTCTGTGTGTGCGCGTGTGTGTGTGTGTCTGTCTGTGAGTGTGTGAGTGTCTGTGTTGAGTGTCTGTGTGTGTGTGTGTGCGTGTGAGTGTCTGTGTGAGTGTCTGTGTGTGTGTGTGTGTGTGTGTGTGTGTGAGTGTGTGTGTGCGTGTCTGTGTGTGTATGTGTGAGCGTCTGTGTGCGTGTGTCTGTGTGTGTGTGTGTGAGCGTCTGTGTGCGTGTGTCTGTGTGTGTGTGTGTGTGTGTGTGAGCGTCTGTGTGCGTGTGTCTGTGTGCGTGTGTGTGTGAGCGTCTGTGTGCGTGTGTCTGTGTGCGTGTGAGTGTGTTAAACTCTAAAAATGTCAACCAGAGGAAATAATAGCTTGTTATAAACAGCGGAGTTGTTTCCTGAATCCACCAAATCCTTCCTCTTCTCCTCCGCTACAGACGCACACGTCCTCAGTTTAGCTCCGCTGTGACTCGTGACCACAGACTCCAGGCCAACGCTAACGTGACACGCATTAAACCAAACCAGGAATTTCTCATTTGGGCCGCAGCCAGACGTCTCCACGAGACTCTACAGGTCAAACTGTGGAGGTCACAGGATCATGCGTGAACATCACATCAAAATGAGCCATAATTCAGAAATCTGAGGTACATGAAGAATCTTTTTAAAGAGTATTTATGAATTCAAAGGTACAGTTCACACAATATAAAAAATATAATATAAATAATCATGCAATTCTGTTGTATGGTAAAAGAGCATCTTGTACATCCAGCCTATAAGAACGTAAATAAACAAGAGCGCGAGTAAGAGAGACAATGATGCATTTTTAGATGAACTTTTCCTTTAAAAGGTTTAAAATCTGGTTTTGAAATTTTTTTTTCAATGAAAGGAATGTACTATATTTTAGTTTGATAATGTTTGTTATTTTGTATTTTTAGGGGATTTTATGGTACTACATTATATTTACGCTGTATTTATAATCCATTTATTCACTTTTTGAGCATAGACCTGAACATTTTATTTCCAACTTAAACTGTGGTAAATCTCTTTTTAAAGACGACACTTGGCAGATTATTGCTGAAGTGAATTTAAAAAAAAATAGTGAACGTAAAAAAGTTACAGAATTTTTATGTTATGAAAAATGCACAAAAATACTATTTTCAATTGTTATATGAAATCTATATTTTCAAAAACACATTTTACTCTAAAACTGCAAGAAAATCAAAGCCATAACTCTAAACAAGCCGTGTTCCAAAGTTATCTTGATATCTCCCAAAATGAGCTTCAGTGAGAGTGTGTGCGGCTGCAGTACCAAACGCTTCCACTAGAGCAAATCCGTCTCACGTTAGTTTCCAAAGCGCTCGTTTCTGACCACGTGTGTGACTATTGGTTTCAGGACCATTTAACCTGTTCCAATCATGTCCATGGTGTTTTTGTGTGTGTGTTCACACAACAAGTGCCAAAACCTTTACCATGTTTCGTACTATTCTGATAAAAAAATTAAAAAAACGTAAAAATTTTCGGTCAAAAATGACTAAAGAGCACCGGAGGGTTAAACAGGCTGGGGAAAAACCCTCACGGCACACGGCCAATCATTAACCCACACAAACACACACTGGGTGGATGTTTTCCCTCGGCCGTAGTTCATAAGAAGCATTCCTTTAGCAAACGTGACCTTCATATGTCGTGCGTCTCAAGACAAACTATAAAAGCTTTAGTGAAGTTCCCACACACAATGATCACAAGTTCACTTATTTCAGTTACCAAGAATATTAGGCTATATTCATATTAGCTTTTAAAAAGCAGTGAACACAATTAATGTCTTAAACTGTGGTGTGCTACATTGTTGTCACATGGCCAAGCATATTCACATTAATAGAAACATCTAATTATCGTCTCAGAAATAAATGCAATAATTGCACATTTGTGCATTTCTGGTACAGTGATACCACAGAAACACAACAGTGAAAAATGGCCGTTTTAGCATTAGTGTAGGGTACTTAAATACTGCACAGTATATACTGAATACAGTATATAGTGCAAAACAAATGAGAAAAATCTGAAAAATAGTATGCAAAAGTATGAAGTATGCAATAACCAATGTTTTAAACTAGTATGCTGCACTTGTCACATGACCTCATTATGTTGCATGAATCCAGGAACAACTCTTGTTGGTTTTGGATACAAATGTAGTTGTTCCTTCAGATGCTAACAAATCTTAAATCTTAAATTTTGGCCGATACCGATAACCGATGATTCTTTATATTTGAAAGATGATAACCGATATATTGGTTATACACTCGATCCAAAAATTTGTATAATTTTCGAGAGCCTAATTACAAGAACAAAAGTCTCACCATTAAAAGTCATGTTGCAAGCACACAATTATAATGTTCTCATTATAGTTTTATGCAGCTTATTTGACAGACTGCAAATGCTGCAATTAACTGTATTTTCCTTTCTTCCAATCATATTTAAAGCAATTGAAAATAATCCATTACACATTGGCTTTAACATATCGGCCAAATATTCTTATCAGGCCGAATACGATAACATTAAAAATGAACATATATCGGCCGATACCGATATGGTCACCGATATATCGTGCATTCCTAGCTACACAGTTGTCACATGACCTTGGTAGGTTACATCATCTAAAAAAAATACAAATAACTTCAAAGAAGCGCAAGAAAAACATGCTAAACTTGATATGCGGATATACTGTGTGTGTATATACACTACCGGTCAAAAGTTTTAGATCAGTAAGATTTTTTATGTTTTTAAATGAAGTATCTTCTGCTCACCAAGGCTGCAACGATTTGATAAAAAATAAAATAAAAACTGTAATATTGTGAAATATTATTACAATTTAAAACAGCGGTTTTCTATGTGAATATATAGTGAAGTGTAATTTATTCCTGTGATCAAAGCTGAATTTACAGCATCATTACTCCAGTCTTCAGTGTCACATGATCCTTCAGAAATCAGGATAATATGATGCTCAAGAAACATTTATGATTATTATCCATGTTGAAAACAGTTTTTTACATTTTTATTTCAGGATTCTTTGATGAATAGAAAGTTCAAAAGAACAGAATTGATCTGAAATGGAAAGCTTTTGTAACATTAATCACTACCATTCAAAAGTTTGGGGTCAGTAAGAATTTATTTTTTATTTTTGGGGGAAAGAAATTAGAAAATACTTTTATTCATCAAGGATGATCAAAAGTTGAAATTGATCAAAAGTTACAGTAAAGACATTTAAAATGTTAGAAAAGATTATATTTTAAATAAATGCTGTTCTTTTGAACTTTCTATTCATCATAGAATAGAACTGTTTTCAACATTGAAAATAATAATTTATGTTTTTTGAGCATAAAATCATCATATTAGAATGATTTCTGAAGGATCATGTGACACTGAAAACTGGAGTAATGATGTTGAAAATTCAGCTTTCAAATTACATTTTAAAAATATATTAAAATAGAAAACAGTCATTTTAAATTGTCATAATATTTCACAATATTACTGTTTGTCATTTTTTTTTTTCATCAAATAATGCAGCCTTGGTGAGCAGAAGAGACTTCATTTAAAAACATAAAAAATCTTACTGATCTAAAACTTTTGACCGGTAGTGTATATATCAGATATATGGGCTTTAGCTGTAGAAATAGCATTCGGGGGCTATTAACACTTCACAAAAGGGTCATCTGAGGTAAAAACAGCAACTTTAAAGCCTTCCGAAAGGATCTACTTTACACCAAAGGGCCTAAAACTTTCTCAGCTGGTCCAGAATCAGATTGTGCATGTGTGTGTATTGGGGTACATCTGATCTGAGAACAGCAGACAAGAGGGTTGACAGCAGACACACTCGGTGGGATGAATGGACAGGAACAACATTAAACTCTGGGTGACACTGTAACAGAGACAGATTGTGTGTGTGTGTGTGTGTGTGTGTGTGTGTGTGTGTGTGTGTGTGTGTGTAACGGAGATGAATGGCTAGAACTTTGGCAATATGCCTATGCACACAAACCATGGAGATGCCTTGCTAAGCTTGTTTGTGTGAGTGTGTAATGTCCATGGACAAGGACTTTAGAACGGTTGGAGAGCTCACTTTAACCAAAGCCTAACAAATGACAGAAGACACTCATACACTTCAAGGCAAAGTGCGTAATTTCTGGGCAACCAAGCTACATTCATACTGCAAATTTTTTTGTTTAGCTGTTCATAGAATTTTTAAATGCGGTTAATATCAGATTTGAGTGTGAACGATCTTGAACTGACTCGCATGTGCAAAAGATAAACAAAGATTTAGCCACAGCCATATCACCATATAGCCGAAGACTGGTCACCCACTGAAGCTAAGCAGGGAAAACTCTCTCTTGAATCCAACACAGAAGTGACTTAAACTGCAATTCATTGACTGGCCACTAGAGACCAAAAGAGAGTCAATCCCATAAACCCCCATGTTAAAATGCCCAACTTTAGAGCAGAAAAAAAACATGTTTACAGCCTGATACAAAAGGTGGTTTTGGTCTATATTGCTAATTTTGCCCTTCATGACGACTGAGAGGGGGTGAATATTTTTATAACTCATCCGTTTAAATTATATTAAGCCTTAAAGTTCAGCATAATTAAGGGCGTGGCCAATTGAGTGACAGGTGGATAGCCTGCTGTCTGTTAGCATTACGTCACCTCAGCTAATTAGCCTCCCTGCACATTTCCATTTATCCGGGAGTGACGTGCTGCCAAAATGGCGACGATTGGCTCCGCCCACTTTGGGGTTCAAAAATGCTCTTCAGAAACACTACGGTTGACATCACAGAGACTACACCTATATTTATTTTACAGTCTATGGTCTTAACGTCCCAGTATAGTAATGGGAACACTATACTGTAACAAGCACCATTCTTCGGATGAGACATTAAACCAAGGTCCTGACTCTCTGTGGTCATTAAAAACCCCGGTAAAACCCCGGTGTCCTGGCCACATTCCCTCCAATGGCCCTTATCAATAATGGCTTCCAAATAATCAATTTAAACTCAATATGAAATGCAAACATGGTATGCAGCATGCTGTCATACAAAAGTAAACCTGGAGGTAGGGCTGCACGAATAATTGCAATTGACATGAATTTGAGCCGTGCTGCACTGACAAGCTGCACATAAAATAATCGTAGCCTTTTCGATTAATCGTGCAGCCCTCCATTGAGGCCACTGAAGTCAAGGTTTACACATTCATTTATAAGATAAAGTGGTGCAAATTGGTTTGAATGCACTAAGAAGGATCTAGAAGGATGAGGAAAAAAGAGAGTAAAGTTTATAGTTTTGCTTGTATAGAGCTGTCAAGTTTGTAAGACCTCACTGTCACTCCACTGACTACCTTGGCAGCTGTCTTCCATATTAATATGGAATATCGGATATGGGACATTTCGCCTGCAGTCTGAATCTAGCCATGGAGTTACAAGAGTGCGTTATTACTAGTGGGATTAAATTAAACCGCAAAACTCAAGCAAGTTTCACAAACATTTCTACTGTTCTTTCACTGGTAGACCCATTCCAAACTCTTCTAGGACTCTTTTGAAAGTGCCACCTTGTGATGCTGCTCATAAAGTTGACATATCAATGACTTATTTATAGTTACACTGTTACACATTAAACTGGAACAGGAGAACTTTGTAGCAAGTAATTTGGCATCAAAATAATTACACAGTTCCCCTTTAAATTGGATATTTGATTAGGAACTGCATGCAGGTTAAAGACCCTGAAAGATCTGCTCCCCTCACTCACCTGACAACCCCTCCTCTCGATCTCAGAGATGCATTTCTCGATAAGCAGTGGAACCATTAATCCAGACGCTTCCCGTTCCACCACACGCCGAGCCTCTACGCCGAAAACATGCGTTTCGTGATCCCCCTCCGGGCCATCGAGAGAGTTCTGCCTCTGCTCCATGAGACTCAGCTTCACGTAGATCATCCCACGTGGTTCCAGACGGACCGCAAGCTGGTGTGTCTTACTTACACGAAACAACGCCGGGAGAATCACGGATCCATGGCAGCACACCCGGTTCCGTCGTGCCGTGGATTCCCAACTGAAGACAACAAGTTTGAGGTGCTGAGCGTTCTCCAACTCAATGTTAAAGGTGTGGTCCATGTCTAGAAAGGCGGTGCGACAGGTAAGCAAAGCCGTACGAGCTTTATTGACAGAGTCCACCTGAATGGCACAGTAAACATTGCGGGAATCGACCCGCGGTGGCTTCAAGTCCTCTGCACCATAGAAGTGCAAACTCATTAGTCCCGAGATGAACGTTAGGCACTTCGGCTGCTCGGAGAAACTGTACGACCGGAAGGCATCGATATCCAACTCTGTGCCGAGGAGCTTCGGACTTCCGCCATTCCCATTGGGATCTCGGTTCTTACAGTTCTTTCTTTCCGAGTTCCCGTGTTTCCCCGACTTGGCCACGAGTTCAGGCGAGTCTCCGTCACTTAGATAACCTCCCTTACTTGCCGATTTGGGAATGCCGCCACAGTTGCTCCTTCTTTTATCAAAGTTGTGCTGAGTAGAAACACTGCTGTCAAGATGGTACCGCCAAATCACATTACCACTCGCCAATGCAGTCGTAACACCCGACGGAGACGGTCTGGGCCGGGAGTGGCCCAGTTCTGCAATCCCATTGGCTCTAGGTGAGTGGGCCCTTGGTTCTGATTGGCTGTTGCTGATGGACACATTGCTAGGGTTCCCTTTAACGCTAAGCTTCCGACTAAGATCAGGCAGTTTCTTCATCTTCATAGAAAGTTTCCGGACAGTCCGTGGTGACTTGATTTTATCGGGAAAAGACCAGTTGATAGCTGTGCTCCTTTTAGCTGGGTTTGGACTAGAAGAGGGAGAAAGTCCACCAGTGGATTGCTCTGAAGGATCTATGGGAAGAAAAGGAGGGTTAAATTAGTAAATTGCCCCTAGTCATTGTGAAAAACCAACCTTAAGTCTTGTGGGAGTACTTTTTGAAGTCCATGCAGTGGTGAAAATCCAGCTTTTAATGTTTATATGTATATGTGGTGATAAACTTTAAGACAAACAATGTGTAAATGCAGAAGTCGACAGCATTGGTGAGAATTTTCTCCTTAAAACTGCAGTGAACCAAAAACAAAAACACGGTGTGAAATCGCTGGTGTTTCTGACGTCACAAACTACCTTGAAACCAATCAGATCAACGTGTGATCGTCAACCAGTGGATCTCTGAGTGAGGGAGTGAGTGAGTGGAGGCGGGGCTCATTTGCATATTCATAGAACCGTGCATACTAAATGAGGCAAGGGTGTCGAGTTACACTCAAGCTATTTTAAGGCATAAAGACATTATTATCAAGGAAAAAACTTTTAAATATGCAATTTTGGTGATTTTGGTGACAACAGAAGTACTTTAATTAAATCATTATTAAAGAAACATATTTAAAAAAAAACAGTAATTTTTCAAAGTAATTTTTTAGAACTGAAAGCCAAATTCTTTTCTGAAATTAACAGCGATTTGGGATGTTTAAAGCAAAATACTTAAAATACTCTTGGACTGCACTACTTCTGATTAAGGACTGTAATTCGGTGCAACTGGTGCTTAATAGTTCAGCTGCACATATTACCACTTCTTACATCTACAGTTATTCAAAGACTTACAGTCAAACCAAAATTATTCAGACACCTTCAAAATTTCTCACATAATCACGGTTTATTTGCTATAGTTTAGAAAATGTTCATAAAATATTACAAGAACTTTTTAGAAGTTATCAGATCAGTTGATATTTCCCTGGTTTTGTCCGTCCTTCTGTTAGACTCTTACACATGAATTATGTTGAATATCTGTCAGCTGTTAAATTTAACTACACAATTAGATAATACCAGTTTAGCTCAACAAGTGACCAAGCAATACTTCATGTTGTTCAGTCTGTGTGTAAAAAGAGCATTACTAATTACAGAAAAAACACTTTTCCAACAGTGTCTGAATAATTTTGATCTATGTTACTGGTAGTCACTGTATGAAGAATATTTGGGTATAATATCTCACAGTTTACTTTATTTTGCTCTCCTCACTTACATAAATGAACTATAGTGTCCATTTTTCCATACTTAAGTAATACCCTTGTTGTGTGCCTAAAACAAGCCCAATAAATAAGACAAGCTTGACCCATTATGAATAATTCCTTCCTATTCCTTCTGGCCTGTTCACTCCTGTTTAGTCCACAGGATTCCCCCTTTGCTCTGCACACACATACAGTACATACATAACTTAATAACTACATATATCCCAAAAAATTCCCTTTCCAGCTCAGCCACACACATCAAAAACACGGAACATCTGTGGAAAATTCCAGAGCGGAGCGTTTAACCAGACCCTCCTTTGGCCGAGAGCGTAGTGGTTAAAGGGGGGGTTGATTATGATTTCACTTTTTTAACTTTAGTTAGTGTGTAATGTTGCTGTGTGAGCATAAACAACATCTGCAAAGTTACAACACTCAAAGTGCAAAGCAAAGGGAGATACAACAAAAGGTTGATAGGGACTACAATGAGCTTCTTCGTGGGTTTACATAAGCCCCGCCTCCGGGAACACGATTTATAGATTATCATGACAGAATATGCTAATCAATGACTAGAAGATAGTTAACTCCACATCAGCTACATAAATTCATCAACTAACTATTCAGAAACGTCCTGTTGCTTCTACATGTTGTCACTTATTCTTGAGTCTCTCCATCTTTGTTGACTCTGGAACAAAACATAAAAGGCTAAACGGGTTTGAAATTTTCAGTGTGTGTGTGTGAGCAACTCCAATTACCTCACACACACTGAAAACATACAGTTTTATGTACACACACACACCAGCTCTTGAAGCTCCGCCCCCTGTGCCGGGAGCAGCGGCTCATTTGCATTTAAAGGGACACACACAAAAACGGTGTGTTTTTTGCTCACTCTCAAAAAGTTACACTTTTAACATGCTATAAAAATTATCTGTGGGGTATTTTGAGCTAAAACTTCACACACACACACACACACTCTGGGGACATCAGAGACTTATTTTACATCTTGTAAAAAGGACATTATATCACCCCTTTAAATCGCTCCATCATAATTCGCTCTCGATCAGTAGATTCCTTTAACGAGAGACTTCTGGCCCTTGGATGCCGTTATCACCTCCACATCACTTCAGATTTCTATTAAAGTTGTATATTAGCCTCATTTCTCTACCTTTCCCTACACTCTTTCTCTCTGATCACACGACATGTCCGTCTGCTTTACTACAACAGTGGCTCTGTTGCCGGAGTTTAGCCTCCTTCAACACCCAGCGTTTGATGTGGTACTAACCCGCCCAGATAAAACAAAGAGCCGATTCTGTTAGAGAGAGAGAGAGAGAGAGAGAGAGAGAGAGAGAGAGAGAGAGAGAGAGAGAGAGAGAGAGAGAGAGAGAGAGAGAGAGAGAGAGAGAGAGAGAGAGAGAGAGAGAGAGAGAGAGAGAGAGAGAGAGAGAGAGAGAGAGATGCAACGGAATCACACTTCAGCGTTGCGGTCCGAAAGAAAGCAGAGTTTATTTAAAGGGACAGTTCAACCATATATGAAGATTTTGTCATAATTTACTAATCACCTTATGTTGTTCTTTTACACCAATTACACACACAAACAAACACACATGCACACACAAACTCACATGCAGTCACAGACACACACACACACACACACACACACACACACACGTATGCACTCAGAAACACACATGCACTCAAGAACACACACACACACACACACACACACGCATGCGCACTCTCACACAAACACACTCACACACTCACAAACACACACACAGACACACAGTCACAAACACACACGCACTCAAACACACACACACGCACAAACACACATACTCATTAACACATTTACTCACACTCACACTCAAACACACACACTCACAAACACACATGCACTCTCACACAAACACACTCACACACTTTCACAAACACACACGCACTCAAACACACACGCACAAACACACACATACTCATAAACATTGACACACACACACACACACACACCTCTGCTCTCGTCCACTCAGAACACAGCATCTCTAATCAAGACAAAAACACACTAGATTTATTTAAAGGGTTTATATCATGAAAAAATCCAATTTCTATTAACATTGTAACTTGTAAAAGGTTTTTGTATATACATTGTGTATCACACACACACACACACGACTGAAGTGTTTATCTGCGATAGTGAAGTCTGATATCATGGACTGTGTGTTGAACTGATCCCAGATCTGCTCTCTCTAAATTATTCAAAGGCTTCATTCAGAGCCACATAATAAAGCTCAATTACACACACACACACACACACACACTTCATTAACACTTTAAGGCTCTAGTTTAATTCATGAGTGTGAAGTTGAATTGAACTACAGGACGCTGAACTAGAAGCTGAATAATAATGACAGGAATTAACTGAATCAAAACTGAAAAACATTCAAACAGAATGACACAAAAGAGAAATCTCATGAGCGCCACAATATAAATAATTAATTCATTTTTACGTCTTTATTCCCTGAGTAGGAATGCGTTTTTTACTTCATAAGAAATATTTGCATGTATATACCACATATATATATATATATATATATATATATATATTTATACATTATTTATATTATATATAGATATTTATATATTCATAACACATTTTCTTTAATATATACATGCATGTGTGTATTTATATATACAAAATAATTACACACACACACACACACACACACACACATACACGACTGCTGCCTTTCGCAATGTCACACTCAGATCCGGTTACCTGCCACCCAGGGGATTATGGGTAATATTAGCGTCTCGATGTCATCAGTGATGTAAGAGCGAGAACTGGATCTGTGTTTGAGCTGCTCGTGTTTCACACACACACACACACACACACACACACTTCCTGTTATCACTGTAAAGCTGTATATATAAACTATATATAATAATTACAGGTTCAACATTATCAGGACTGTGGAGGTTCAGAAAGATCCAGAAGTGTGTCGCTGACAGCTCCTTTAATAAGCATGACTGCATTAGTCAACAATAATCTCACACATTCATAACACACTAAATATAGAGCAGATGATAATATGATCCCAGTCATAAACCCAGTGCAATGATCCTTCAGGCTGGATATTCACAGACCACATTAATATTAAATAAACATCTGTGTGTTTCAGAGTGAAGTGCAGCTCTGTGTTCATTTACACACCAGCAGCTCATGATCTTATATTAATAAAAGATCTGTGGTTTAACGTTAACTTTAGCAGCTTCTCTGCACGAAGAACAACACAGTGACGAAACGTGTGTATCCGCTCAGGGCCACCGTAGAAACATGTGGCTGTAAGGAGACCCAGCTTGGTGTGTGTAGAGAGAAAACGCTCATTCTAACGTAATAAAAACATAACGGTTCATTATGTAAGGTCTTTATCCAGCACTGAAAACATAGTTATGAATATGATATTGCATTTCTGTCAACAGATCCTCCTAAATATCACAGAATGCACATTTAAAGGTGCAGTCTGTAAGAATGAGTGGTAGAAATAGGTACTGCAGTCCAAATTCAAAATATCGGAGATCGTTGTTTCTCCCGCCTCAACAGACTCGACGGTCACGCCAGTTTGAGGACACGCAACAAGAACGAATGCAATTGACAATGAAAATTTGCACAAACCAAAACAAAAACAGACATTCCAACACGGTAAATAGACATTTCAAAGTAAAATAACTAGCATAAACATGATTATTTTAAAAATACCTGTGGCTCTGACGGTGAGGTTCTCCTCCTGCGTTTTGCTCGTGAGCGTCGGTCTTTCGCCGGCCCCGTCGCCGTCGATCACAGGACCTGTTTGAGACACCGTGATGGCAGGAACGCAGCTGGGCTCTTCGTCCTCAGGAATGGGGTTGTACCAAATCTCGCCCTCGTCGTCGGCGTCGTTGTCGTCTGCTAGCCGGGGTCTGAGAACGCTCTGCTGGAGCCAGTTGCGTTTTTTGGAGACGGTGATGTGGTTGAACGCTGCGAAAAGGTCTCGCGGATACACACCCGACGACCCGGCGACACACTCCATCGGTGCTACGAAGAAAAACGCAAAACGTCACAAAAGAAACTTTGCTTCGATTTATCGCTAATTTACAGGATTTTTTTACTTTGATTAGCAAATCATACAAGTGCATCCGGTTAGAAAAATAGTGCATAATCAAACTGCCATGAAATATTATTATGGTGGATTATGAGTTTAAATGAATGAATCTGTGATTAGCACAAGTGAAGTGATTAAACTGCAGTTCCTCCACTGGCCACTAGAGGCTGCAGAAGAGACTCAATCCCATAAACCCCCATGTTAAAATGCACAACTTTAAAACAGAAAAACATGTTTACAGCCTGGTGCAAAAAATGGTTTTGGTCTATATTGCTAATGTTGCCCTTCATGACGACTGTGAGGGGGGTGAATATTTTCATAACTCATCCGCCTAAATTATATTAAGCCTTAAAGTTTTGCATAATTAAGGGCGTGGCCACTTGAGTGACAGGTGGATTGCTGCTGATGTCACTACTAGCCGTTTGTCTGTTAACGTTAGCATCACGTCACCTCAGATAATCAGATAATAATTTCGCTCACATTTTCGTTTATCCGGGAGTGATTAAAAGAGCAACTCATCTGAAAACATCTGTAATTATCTTTCAGTAATGGTTCCTGACGGATGGCAGCGCTTTTTTAGATGTTTCTATGGAAACAAAACATCTTTCTTGACGTCTTTCTGCGGCTGAAATGCTGATTGATGGATTACATGAGACATGATTGATTTCAGGAAGTTGCTCTGAATCTTTCAACACTCGTTCTGATGTTCATTCGTGTTTATTTGCTGCTGTAACTAGTAGTAAAGATGAAGAGATGATCGGTTCTACACAGATTGAAATGCTTTCCAAAATCACTAAATCAATTAATAAATAAACTATTAAAACTGAAAATAAAAAAGCTATTTCAAAATATCAATAAAAACTACACAGTACAACAAAAAAAACAAGTAACAAGTAAACAAGTTATTTTTCTATTTAAAAGCTACTTCAAAATATCTATAAATCTATAATAGTACATAAATAATGCTACGTTTACAAAGAATTTTTCTATTTAAAATTTAATTTTCAAATCTAATTTGACAAATTCATAGAGTTGAAAATCTATTATAAATAAAAATTATAAAAGTATATAAATGGTGTTAAAATAAAAGTTTACAAGTTTTTACTATTAAAAAAAAAATTTATATTTAATTTGACAAATTATTATATATATATATATATATATATATAATATTTGTATATTTTCAAATATACAACTAACTTTCATTTTGTCAAAATAAATATGAGACAAAAAAATTCAATAGAACAAATAACTTGTAAACTTTATTTTAGTATTAGTTTATATACAATTATGGATTTTATTGATGTTTTGAATTAGCATTTATTTTTCTATCACATTTTCTTTTAAATTTGTACAGCTGAAAATATAAAAATTAAAAGCAACTTCACATCATAGTATACATAATACTAAAATTACAGTTATTGTTTCTCTATTTTAAAATATATATATATATATATATATATATATGATTTGAAAACAGGGACATATGTACAATTGGTGCAGATGTGATGTTTTCCTGAAAAACTTCCAGTGGATGAAAAAATCTGGAAAACATTGGCAGTGAGAACAACACAATTTTAAATACTTATCTCTTTCAAAGTTGAATTGTCAACATTTAGGAGAACATTATTTATTTGAAAACACTGTTTATTTGAGCGGGTCTCACAACGCACACAATCTTCTGCAGTGAAAACCACTGGATCAGGACATGAAATGACAAATGTTGCTTAGAAAAGTGCATGTAAAGTCCTAGTCGAACTTATTGACCCACAAGAAACCACAAACACACACTGTAGAAGCGCTTTATAAAGCTGCGGATTCCAGACGCTTTCACACACGACACAATGCCACCGACTTCCAGTGCTTCGGTCAGTGTGTGTTTTGGAGAGGTCGAAAGGAGACCTGAAAATAAAACTCAAACGCTTCATTACAGTGTGTGTTCTGTCGAAACGCCAGAGGATTCCAGGCTCCGGAGGCCGGTCCCCCCCACGGGAATTCTGGGATTCGGGAATGAACAACAACAGCGTTCTGCTAATCTAAGAGTTCAGTTACTGCAGATCAATGACATTCAGAGTCACATGACATTTGATCAGTCTAAATAAAACAACGTATGCAATATATACACTACCATTCAAAAGATTTAGTTTCTAATGCTCATCGGTATTCCAGAAATGTGCAGTAAAATAGCACATTAGTTTATCTGCATATTAGCAGTCTTTTCAGATCATTAGTATGAAGTACTGTTTATAGTTTATGGTAGTGATTCAAATAGAGTAAATCACCAGAAAGAAACTTGACACTTCAAATAAAAGTTTTATCGATTACTTCATTACACCAGTAGGTGGAGACAAGTGACTCTTTAAACATGTGTCTGTCATTGAATCATTCACTCGAGATTCATTAAAACAAAACGCTGATTCATCCAGTAATGAAACAAGTGTAAACATGTCTCTCCTTTAGTATAGTCACTCAAGTCTATATGAGTCACTGAATCATTCATTCAAGAGATTTGCTCAAAAACACAGATTCATCCCGTAATAAAACGAGTGACGTTTTTGTGAGTGAGTCACTGAATCATTCATTCAAAGTATTTTTTAATGAATAATGAATTAGGGCTTCACGATATATCATTTTAGCATCGATCGCGATATTTACATGTCAGGATGTACGGGCTCCGGTTCAGAACGCTTGTGAGTCGCAGATTTAACCATCATAGAGTGAAAGTTTATCATTTGCATGTGTTTTTCACAGACACACACACACACACACACACACACACACACACACATACACACACACAGCCGTGCGCGCAGACACACACACAGCCGCGCAGACACACACACACAGCCGTGCACGCAGACACACACACAAACACACACACACACACACACAGCCGTGCACGCAGACACACACACAAACACACACACACAGCCGCGCACGCAGACACACACACAGACACACAGCCGTGCACGCAGACACACACACAAACACACACAAACACACACACACACACACAGCCGTGCACGCAGACACACACACAAACACACACACACAGCCGCGCACGCAGACACACACACAAACACACACACCGGCATATGAATGCCGAATTCAATTCTCGTAACTCGTAACTTTAACAATTTAATTGTATGATTTATTTTTCATTTATATAGGGAAGACTGTTATTTTACCTTTGATTATTCAATATCTGTACCTGAAAAACATAAAGCACTGCTTATTTCAATTGTATCTTTCTTCTATTGTACGTATTTATCTATGCTTGTTATATTTTTATTTATTATTTTCTATGTAGATTTACTCCCCTGTAAAACCAACCCAATTATTTTAGAAGGATTCATTCTTTTTAAATATAGATATTCAAATTATCTGGTGAAATAGTTTTTATATCGCAATATACATATCGCAGAAAAACTAAATATCACAATGTAGGTTTTTTTTCAGTATCATTCAGCCCTATAATGAATAAAGATTAATTAAATAAATACATATATATATATAATTTAAATAGACTGCCGCGATTAACATTTAGTCAGAAGATCTAGTATAAAGTGTAGTTTTTTTTTAAATTGTCTATTCAGAATAATTTATTTATTTTATTTTAATTTATAAGTTTATTTGTATAGGGACAGTACAAAAAAAACATAAATAAGTATTGCACATCGAGAGTATAACATAAGCTAATTTGCGTCTCGGGTCCGTAGATAGGCTTTTCTAAAAAATAAATAAAACTACTAATCATAGAATAAAACTAACACAGCATGTCATTTATACACATTCAAATACATACCCAAATTACCTATACTTATATTGTAAGGATGCTTCCAACCCTGGCATAAATAACTAAATAAAACAAACATTTATTGCGTGCAGTTCTGGTTTATTTTAAACCAATGTAAAAGACTTTATTTCACGTACTGCCTTAAACTCAAACGATCTCTATTTTACAGTTCACCCAGAATCCTGCAGCTCTACTGTACGTGTGTGTGTGTGTGTGTACGTACGTGTGTGTGTGTGTGGTGTACGTGTGTGTGTGTGTGTGTGTGTATGCGTGTGTGTGTGTGTGCGTACGTGTGTGTGTGTGTGTGCGTACGTGTGTGTGTGTGGTGTATGTGTGTGTGTATGCGTGTGTGTGTGTGTGCGCGTACGTGTGTGTGTGTGTACGTGTGTGTGTGTGTGTACGTGTGTGTGTGTGTACGTGTGTGTGTGTGTGTGTGTACGTGTGTGTGTGTGTGTACGTGTGTGTGTGTACGTGTGTGTGTGTGTGTGTGTGTGTGTACGTGTGTGTGTGTACGTACGTGTGTGTGTGTACGTACGTGTGTGTGTGTACGTACGTGTGTGTGTGTACGTGTGTGTGGGACGTGATTTACGGACGAGATTAAGTCTTGCTGTGACACGCTACAGCACAGATGGTTGTGATATGCATTATCACGTTTCTCATGCTTTATAAAAGGTCTCATTCCCAGACGCTTTCCCTCGTAAAACAGTGTCAGTATATCATTAGACGCTCAAGTGTTCCTGTTATTCCAGCGGAAGCGCTTCAGCAACTACAGCATGTGACGCGCTGTTCTTACGTAAGGAGGATTTCAGTGCTCTCCGTAAGCTCTTTAGCGGATCTTTCCTTCTCGGACGATTCTCCTGTGAAGACGCAGAGATGGAGGACAAGACAAGAGGAAAAACTATCCCTGACATGCGTTCAAACCACTCACTCACTCTCAGACACTCACTCTCTCACACACACACACACACACACACAAACACACACACACACACACACACACACACACACAACGCGTCAGTCAATAAATGGGAAAGCGTTACTTATTTGAAAAAGTAACTCTGATATTTTGTTGTAAATTTTAAAAGTAATGCGTTACTTTACTAGTTACTTGAAAAGTAATCTGATTACATAACTCAAGTTACTTGTAATGAGTTACACACAACTACAAGTAGAGTAGTCTAGTAGCGGTGTAGAAAACCCGTTTCAAGAGCATTCAGACTCCCGAAACATGCGCTCTCAGACGTCGTTCAGCGGCAGGGTTATCACGAGTGTGTGTGACCGAGGTTATCACGAGTGTGTGTGGCCGAGGTTATCACGAGTGTGTGTGACCGAGGTTATCACGAGTGTGTGTGGCCGAGGTTATCACGAGTGTGTGCGACCGAAGTTATCACGAGTGTGTGTGTGCGGCCGAGGTTATCACGAGAGTGTGTGCGACTGAGGTTATCACGAGAGTGTGTGCGACCGAGGTTATCACGAGTGTGTGCGCCGAGGTTATCACGAGAGTGTGTGCGACTGAGGTTATCACGAGAGTGTGTGCGACCGAGGTTATCACGAGTGTGTGCGGCCGAGGTTATCACGAGTGTGTGTGTGCGGCCGAGGTTATCACGAGTGTGTGTGCGACCGAAGGTTATCACGAGTGTGTGTGTGCGGCCGAGGTTATCACGAGTGTGTGTGTGCGGCCGAGGTTATCACGAGAGTGTGTGCGACCGAGGTTATCACGAGTGTGTGCGCCGAGGTTATCACGAGAGTGTGTGCGACTGAGGTTATCACGAGAGTGTGTGCGACCGAGGTTATCACGAGTGTGTGCGGCCGAGGTTATCACGAGTGTGTGTGTGCGGCCGAGGTTATCACGAGTGTGTGTGCGACCGAGGTTATCACGAGTGTGTGTGTGCGGCCGAGGTTATCACGAGTGTGTGTGTGCGGCCGAGGTTATCACGAGTGTGTGTGTGCGGCCGAGGTTATCACGAGTGTGTGTGCGGCCGAGGTTATCACGAGTGTGTGTGCGACCGAGGTTATCACGAGTGTGTGTGCGACCGAGGTTATCACGAGTGTGTGTGCGGCCGAGGTTATCACGAGTGTGTGAGCGACTGAGGTTATCACGAGTGTGTGTGCGACCGAGGTTATCCCGAGTGTGTGTGCGGCCGAGGTTATCACGAGTGTGTGTGACCGAGGTTATCACGAGTGTGTGTGGCCGAGGTTATCACGAGTGTGTGCGGCCGAGGTTATCACGAGTGTGTGTGTGCGGCCGAGGTTATCACGAGTGTGTGTGACCGAGGTTATCACGAGTGTGTGTGACCGAGGTTATCACGAGTGTGTGCGGCCGAGGTTATCACGAGTGTGTGTGACCGAGGTTATCACGAGTGTGTGAGACCGAGGTTATCACGAGTGTGTGTGACCGAGGTTATCACGAGTGTGTGTGGCCGAGGTTATCACGAGTGTGTGTGACCGAGGTTATCACGAGTGTGTGCGACCGAAGTTATCACGAGTGTGTGTGTGCGGCCGAGGTTATCACGAGAGTGTGTGCGACTGAGGTTATCACGAGAGTGTGTGCGACCGAGGTTATCACGAGTGTGTGCGCCGAGGTTATCACGAGAGTGTGTGCGACTGAGGTTATCACGAGAGTGTGTGCGACCGAGGTTATCACGAGTGTGTGCGGCCGAGGTTATCACGAGTGTGTGTGTGCGGCCGAGGTTATCACGAGTGTGTGTGCGACCGAGGTTATCACGAGTGTGTGTGTGCGGCCGAGGTTATCACGAGTGTGTGTGTGCGGCCGAGGTTATCACGAGAGTGTGTGCGACCGAGGTTATCACGAGTGTGTGCGCCGAGGTTATCACGAGAGTGTGTGCGACTGAGGTTATCACGAGAGTGTGTGCGACCGAGGTTATCACGAGTGTGTGCGGCCGAGGTTATCACGAGTGTGTGTGTGCGGCCGAGGTTATCACGAGTGTGTGTGCGACCGAGGTTATCACGAGTGTGTGTGTGCGGCCGAGGTTATCACGAGTGTGTGTGTGCGGCCGAGGTTATCACGAGTGTGTGTGTGCGGCCGAGGTTATCACGAGTGTGTGTGCGGCCGAGGTTATCACGAGTGTGTGTGCGACCGAGGTTATCACGAGTGTGTGTGCGACCGAGGTTATCACGAGTGTGTGTGCGGCCGAGGTTATCACGAGTGTGTGAGCGACTGAGGTTATCACGAGTGTGTGTGCGACCGAGGTTATCCCGAGTGTGTGTGCGGCCGAGGTTATCACGAGTGTGTGTGCGACCGAGGTTATCACGAGTATGTGTGCGACCGAGGTTATCCCGAGTGTGTGTGCGGCCGAGGTTATCACTAGTGTGTGTGCGACCGAGGTTATCACTAGTGTGTGTGCGACCGAGGTTATCACTAGTGTGTGTGCGACCGAGGTTATCACAAGTGTGTGTGCGACCGAGGTTATCCCGAGTGTGTGTGCGGCCGAGGTTATCACGAGTGTGTGTGCGACCGAGGTTATCACGAGTGTGTGTGCGACCGAGGTTATCCCGAGTGTGTGTGCGGCCGAGGTTATCACTAGTGTGTGTGCGACCGAGGTTATCACTAGTGTGTGTGCGGCCGAGGTTATCACTAGTGTGTGTGCGACCGAGGTTATCACGAGTGTGTGTGCGACCGAGGTTATCACAAGTGTGTGCGACTGAGGTTATCACGAGTGTGTGTGCGACCGAGGTTATCACTAGTGTGTGTGCGAACGAGGTTATCACGAGTGTGTGTGCGACCGAGGTTATCACTAGTGTGTGTGCGACCGAGGTTATCACTAGTGTGTGTGCGACCGAGGTTATCACTAGTGTGTGTGCGACCGAGGTTATCACGAGTGTGTGTGCGACCGAGGTTATCACTAGTGTGTGTGCGAACGAGGTTATCACAAGTGTGTGCGACTGAGGTTATCACGAGTGTGTGTGCGACCGAGGTTATCACGAGTGTGTGTGTGCGGCCGAGGTTATCACGAGTGTGTGTGCGACCGAGGTTATCACGAGTGTGTGTGCGGCAGAGGTTATCACGAGTGTGTGCGACCGAGGTTATCACGAGTGTGTGCGGCCGAGGTTATCACGAGTGTGTGTGTGTGAGACCGAGATTATCACGAGTGTGTGAGACCGAGGTTATCACGAGTGTGTGTGCGACCGAGGTTATCACGAGTGTGTGTGCGACCGAGGTTATCACGAGTGTGTGTGCGACCGAGGTTATCACAAGTGTGTGTGACCGAGGTTATCGAGTTAAAAGCTCAGCTGTGAATGCTGAGACTCAGTTAAAGGGTCTTTCATAACGGAGGACAAGCTCTCACACGCAGAGAATTCCAGCCAACACACATTTACTGCCTTCCTCTGAATATTTACACACACACACACACACACACACACACGTGCACTTCAGACGCACAAACAAGCGTGAACTTTAGACACTTCTAAATATGGAGCAGTGTATTCAGTTACAGAAGCCGTAGCTCAAGGGAGTCGGGAAACAATCACTCACACACACACACACACCGCGGGAGAAACAGATCAGGAGCCAAACTAAACACTTCCGAAAGAAGGATGATCCAATAAAGCGTGCACGTAATAAAATACAATAAAAGAACTAGAAACATAGTTGGACATTTTTCACATATTTAAAAGTCCTGCAACAAACAAACCCAAACATCCAGAGAGTAACACTCGTGTGAACGTGTGTTTCTTTACACAAACCGTTGTTTAATCTTTCTGCTCGAGTTTTAAACGAGTAAACTTTAGATCCAGGTCTATGATGATGCGCCACATTCTCATATCCAGCTCCGACCAATCAGCGCACTGCATTAGTGCACACACTGGACACAATCTTACCGTAAAATGTGAATCTTATATACAAATTTTTTACCTTAAAATCAAAAGATATTTTATTTGACATAAATAAGCTTTTTTTTTTTGCTGTTATTTTCATGTCAATTTACTGCATTGCAATTTACCGTAATGCACTTTATTACTAAAATTCAAATGATTTTAACACTGAAACAGTAATAAAAGTCACACCTTGAGCAAATTTTTAAAAAAATATGAATAATATCAGCATAATTTAAAAGGCAGTAAACAAATATTACATCGCTTACTTATAGTAGTAGTTGTAACTTCATATATACACATTTCTGTGCAGTTTTACTATTTTAATACTTAATAGTGCGGTCAAATCGATTAAGTGTGTGTGTGTGTGTGTGTGTGTGTGAGAGAGAGAGAGTGTGTGTGTGTGTGTACAGTATATGCACACACACACGCACACATGCACACGCACGCGCACACACACACACACACACACACACTTAATTTAATTAATGCCTAACTGTCAAGAAAATAATGTCACAATGCAAATAATATTAAAGATACTAAACGGGTCTTGTTTTCCTTCAGCAAAATATAATTTCTTCATTTTTCTTTTTAAATAAGGGTTAAAATATTATTTTCCTAAAAAGACCTGTGTATTTAATAGATCAGAGCACAAATGCTCCTGACACTAGTTCAGTGCGCTGGTTGAGATCTCACACACCTACGACTGAAATAACCCGTGGATAACAGGACACACTAATCCCAGTTTAACAAACGTGTAATGTGTCTTTTCTAATCCTGCATTCAAGCCCTCGGGAACACAGAGCAAACAAGTGAAACCACGGCCTTGGCATTCCAAATATTCCCTCCCTGGGGCTCAGTGTGAGTGTGTGTGTGTGTGTGTGTGTGTGTGTGTGTGTGTGTGTGTATCCCGCTGAAGAAGAATCTCTGGAGAGCAGCTCCCTCTGGGCAAACACACACAGCACCGGCTCATCAGAACACACACCTTCTAGAGAATATTAAGAGTAATGTTGACAATGTTCACAATTAATGTGTGAGTGTGTGTGTGTGCGAGAGAGTGTGCGTGTGTGTGTGTGTGTGTGTGTGTGTGTGCGAGAGTGTGTGTGTGTGTGTGTGTGAGTGAGTGAGTGTGCAAGAGTGAGTGAGAGTGTGTGTGTGAGTTAGTGTGTATGGATGTGTGTATGAGTGTGTGTGTGTGTGTGTGTGCGAGTGAGCGAGAGTGTGAGTGTGTGTGCGTGAGTGTATGTGAGAGTCTCTGTGCTATGAGTGTGTGTGTGTGTGTGTGCGAGAGTGTGTATGAGTGTGTGTGTGAGAGTGAGTGTATAGGTGTGTGTGTGTGAGAGAGAGAGAGAGGGAGTGTATGGGTGTGTGTATGAGTGTGTGTGAGTGTGTATCAACAGTTGTCTCCTCAAAAACAAACACTCTTCCCTGCCACACACTCCAGTCTGAAATGAACCATCAACACCAAAGTCATGTGTTTTACTCTCAGCGATGCACTTCTGATTAAAGAAATGTGTGTCTGAGTGTGTATGTGTGTGTGTGTGTGTGTGTGTGTGTGTGTGTGTGTGTGTGTGTGTGTGTGTGTGTGTGTGTGATGGGTAGGTTTAGGGATAGGGGCAGTCTAAGGGAACAGAATATATAGTTTGTACAGTATAAAAAGCATTACGCCTATGGAATGTCCTCATAAATCACAAAAACAAAGCTGTGTGTGTGTGTGTGTGAGAGAGAGAGAGAGAGAGAGAGAGAGAGAGAGAGTGTTAGTAAAGAGCAACTTTCTTCCACGCTCGTTTAACGTGAAAAATCCACATTAGACATGAAGCAAGAGGAGTTTAAACCCGACACCAGTTATAAAGAAACACCCGGTTATAGAAACACCCGGTTAGATGATCGAGGCTCGTGCTCCGCGTACCTGCTTTCGGCCTCACGGAGGATCCCGCGATCCGGTGCTTCATCTCGGTCGAGAGCACGCGCCCTTTCTGCATCCACTCCTGCATCTTGTTCACGGTCACTCCCGGGTGTTTGTGCGCGGGGCCGTCGCGGGACCGGCGCGCGCCCGCTGTTGTCGGGAGGACTCCCGTAGGGCTCGCGGAAACCAGCTCGTGAACCGATTCAACCGGAGGATCCGCGCTTAACGAGTACGTGACCCTGCTATCGCTCAGCGACCGCTGGAGAACCGGTTCACTCCCGGTTTTCTGGATATTCTGCAAACTTCTGCTCTCCGTTAAACCGAGAACGGTAAAGAAACGACCGCTGGATAAACACGAGCTAACGCTACTCGAACTAACGTTACTGTCCTCCTCCACGAACCCATTATCCTCAACCTGACCATCAAAACTGATGTTTAAAAGCAAATAATACGCTTCTTTTAACTGCGACTTCAGTCTGTTCGTCTCGAGGGCGCTTTTGTTTGATATTTTCTCAACTACGTTTCGCTCGTTCGCATGATTTTGAACGTATGGTTCGTAAAATGGCAGAATTTGGTTATCATAATAATCGTCGTCCTCGCTGTCGACCGAGTGGTGTCGAGGGGCCCCGGGGGCCACGGCTATTTCCAGCTCGGTGGGGAAAAAAGTCGGGCTTTGAATCCTAAAATCTCCGTGATATTCCAATGCACTCTCTAAAACCTGAATTAAATCGCTTTCCTGGATATTTCCGTCAATATAATCAAACATATCGCTGGTTTTTGGGTCGCACGTAGTACTGCTTTCCCCTGACCTTTCCTCGCGTAATGTAACATTTGTTTGTTTACGCGTTTGATCTTGACCATCTGTTGGCTTTAATGCTTCTGTTTGGGGTTTTGAATCGCAACAGCCGAAGCCTATCGAGTCTCCGATCGTGTGGAAGCGCTTCGGTTCGGCTTGATCCGAGACCCCGGGAACTGGGCCCCTGGTCCGGTGCGAGTCCGGTTCTCGCGACCCCGGTCTGGATCTCATCTCACGTGATAAATAGTAATCTCTGTCTGACTGCGTTTGAGAAACTTTTTCTTTACCTTCTCTCGCCCGGTTCGCGTCTTTCCCTTTGGGTTTCTTGCCCCTGAGTTTGGCTAGAATTGTCCTCCGCAGAGGATCAGCCATCGGTACCGATCCGGTCCTCCAGCGTTAGTTCCGATCAGCGGCGCTCCGGAGCTGAAGTGACCGAGCGAGAGGCGCGTCTGAGCGGGCAGGAGAGTCCGACACACCGCGGTCTGAGCGAAGCTCCATGATCCACTGAAATCAAATCACACACACACACACACACACATTCACATATTCTCTCTCTCTCTCTCTCTAAATAGTTCAGATAGTTTCTGTGGGGGTTAAAGGTTTAGAGGCGGAGCTCAAATAAACTCCACATGCCGCCTAGATCTCTCCACTAGCTTGCTAATAGGCTATTCTGAGTTACACTTTATTTTAAGGTGTCATTGTTATAGTGTAATTATATATTTAAGTACATACATAAAAATGCTGTTCTTACCTAGTTTTTTTTCTTGTTTCCAGACAGTCCAAATAGCACAAAAAAAATTAATTTCCGTTTTTTCCCCCCTTTTGCCGGTGTCAATGTTTTGTTTATTTTTGTATAGGCCTAGTTTTATTTATTTATTGCACTTTGTGAATTTTACACGCCTGTGGATGACCAAAGCCTCACTGTAAATAAATATCACCTTGCACCAGAGTGCATTTTCGAGTTGAGCCATTTTACTTTTCCCTACATGACACTTGCTAGAAGCGTAACATATGGTAATATTAATTAACTAGGCTACATTACTATAGGGTTATGGTAGGATTAGGGTTTGGTTGAGGTTAGTTGGATGTAATTATGCAGAATTTACTGTTATTACTATGGTAAGTACATGTAACAAGGACACTGTAAAATAAAGTGTTACCGTATATTGTTCTATAACACTTGTATTTAGGCTACTAGTATTAAAGTAGCCTACTTTACATTAAAACATATAATTGTGTGTAATATTACTTAAAACTATAGTTATATTTTCATATATTGCATATTATTGTAATATAGAATAATGTAGGCTACAACATACATTTACTAGAAAATACATACTACATATGCTTGATCATATTCTATATATAAATCATAATTTATAACATTTAATTTGAACACACACACTGTAAAACATAAAACATGTTTATATATATATATAAATATAAAAAATAAGAAATTATATAATCATTAATTAGATTAAAATAACCTGACTGTCATGAATTATTTTTGTATATTTCTATTTGAATCTTCATAAAATTCAGATCATTTTATATATATATATATATATATATATATATATATATATACACAGTGTCTGTGTGTGTGTGTGAGAGATAAACTTGATAAAAAATAAACACGCAATAAACTTGAAAAATTAGAATATCGTGCAAAAGTTCATGTATTTCAGTAATTCAAATTAAAAGGTGAAACTAATATATTTAGTATATATAACTATATACATATGCATGATTATACTTTTCAGAGTGCCGACATTTCTGTATTTAAAATCCTTTTTTTAAAAATTGATTTCATATAATTTTCTAATTTTCTGAGATTTTG
>JAULUF010000006.1:1557500-1577500 GCA_031834385.1 Semotilus atromaculatus | reverse complement strand
AAGAGCGAAAACAGAAGCAGAATATGAAGAATATGTACAAGTCTTATTGCAAGATATTGAATTTGATCAGTATGCTGAGAGGAATCAGGTCTACCACATTTATTGTTTCTAAAACAAAGGGTTCAAAAGTTATAACCATTTGAAAAGTGAATTTTTTTAACAGGTGGTGGCGCTATAGAGTTGGTCCTAGAGACTACAAAATTGGTCAGATTACTATTCATGACAATCACTACAAGTGTGCCAAATCTCATTATTTTCCTATGTTCTGTTCATAGGGCTGCCATTGACTCACATTCAGGAGGAATAATAATAATAATACATTAACATCAGGGTTCAAGCGGTTTAAGGCCTTTAAGCACATATACAGTGAAGAAAATAAGTATTTGAACACCCTGCTATTTTGCAAGTTCTCCCACTTAGAAATCATGGAGGGTCTGAAATTGTCATCGTAGGTGCATGTCCACTGTGAGAGACATAATCTAAAAAAAAAAATCCAGAAATCACAATGTATGATTTTTTAACTATTTATTTGTAAGATACAGCTGCAAATAAGTATTTGAACACCTGAGAAAATCAATGTTAATATTTGGTACAGTAGCCTTTGTTTGCAATTAGAGAGGTCAAACGTTTCCTGTAGTTTTTCACCAGGTTTGCACACACTGCAGGAGGGATTTTGGCCCACTCCTCCACACAGATCTTCTCTAGATCAGTCAGGTTTCTGGGCTGTCGCTGAGAAACACGGAGTTTGAGCTCCCTCCAAAGATTCTCTATTGGGTTTAGGTCTGGAGACTGGCTAGGCCACGCCAGAACCTTGATATGCTTCTTACAGAGCCACTCCTTGGTTATCCTGGCTGTGTGCTTCGGGTCATTGTCATGTTGGAAGACCCGGCCTCGACCCATCTTCAATGCTCTAACTGAGGGAAGGAGGTTGTTCCCCAAAATCTCGCAATACATGGCCCCGGTCATCCTCTCCTTAATACAGTGCAGTCGCCCTGTCCCATGTGCAGAAAAACACCCCCAAAGCATGATGCTACCACCCCCATGCTTCACAGTAGGGATGGTGTTCTTGGGATGGTACTCATCATTCTTCTTCCTCCAAACACGGTTAGTGGAATTATGACCAAAAAGTTCTATTTTGGTCTCATCTGACCACATGACTTTTTCCCATGACTCCTCTGGATCATCCAAATGGTCATTGGCAAACTTAAGACGGGCCTTGACATGTGCTGGTTTAAGCAGGGGAACCTTCCGTGCCATGCATGATTTCAAACCATGACGTCTTAGTGTATTACCAACAGTAACCTTGGAAACGGTGGTCCCAGCTCTTTTCAGGTCATTGACCAGCTCCTCCCGTGTAGTTCTGGGCTGATTTCTCACCTTTCTTAGGATCATTGAGACCCCACGAGGTGAGATCTTGCATGGAGCCCCAGTCCGAGGGAGATTGACAGTCATGTTTAGCTTCTTCCATTTTCTAATGATTGCTCCAACAGTGGACTTTTTTTCACCAAGCTGCTTGGCAATTTCCCCGTAGCCCTTTCCAGCCTTGTGGAGGTGTACAATTTTGTCTCTAGTGTCTTTGGACAGCTCTTTGGTCTTGGCCATGTTTGTAGTTGGATTCTTACTGATTGTATGGGGTGGACAGGGGTCTTTATGCAGCTAACGACCTCAAACAGGAGCATCTAATTTAGGATAATAAATGGAGTGGAGGTGGACATTTTAAAGGCAGACTAACAGGTCTTTGAGGGTCAGAATTCTAGCTGATAGACAAGTGTTCAAATACTTATTTGCAGCTGTATCTTACAAATAAATAGTTCAAAAAATCATACATTGTGATTTCTGTTTTTTGTTTTTAGATTATGTCTCTCACAGTGGACATGCACCTACGACGACAATTTCAGACCCTCCATGATTTCTAAGTGGGAGAACTTGCAAAATAGCAGGGTGTTCAAATACTTATTTTCTTCACTGTATATGTGTAGAAAGATATTATGTTTTATTTAGCAAGCCTATTACAATCTCAATCAGAGATGGAAATTACCATTTACAGCCAATACAGGAAATTTACCATTAATTCATACAGTTAACAGTAATTCAACGGCGGAACAGATTTTTGAGATACATCAACGTATGCATATAATCATGGCAGCTCTGATAAAAACACGGCATGCAAATTTTCAGGTTAATCGGACTAGCGGCCAAGTAGTTATAGCCCTTTTCGTATTTTTTCGTGTTATAGCGCCACCATGCGGCCAGTCACCGCGTCCTTTTCAACGCGACCACAGAATGTGCGGAATTATAAGAATGTTATAAACATTTTAGTAAAAGTGGCTCCTCCCACTTCCACTTTGAATAATTTGGGGGCTTCAATTTACGAACAAATTTACGGAATAATTGCATATATAGCTACTGAAATGTCTACTTTTTTAAATTTATTTTTATAACTATTGACAATCAGATTTCATAGAATATTTCTGCAGTGCTTTGATTGGGCCGAAAGCTATGGACTAGTTCGCAAAAGTAGGTTCTTAAGAAAACTCACATAATGTGACCCTAGACCACAAAACATGGGTCAATTTTCTGCAATTGAAATGTATAAATCAAGCTGAATAAATCATAAATAAGCTTTCCATTGATGTATGGTTTGTTAGGCTGAGATACAACTATTAGAAAATCTGGAATCTGAGAGGTGCAAAAAAATCGAAACATTGAGAAAATCTCCTTTAAAGTTGTGCATTTATGATCACGATTGTGCTGCATTCACTCACAAAAATAAATGTTTTATAAATTTACGGTAAGAAATTTACAAAATATCTTCATGGAACTTTTATCTTAATAAACAAAATCACTCTTACCGATCCAAAACCTCTGACTGTATAAGAACAAGTTTCTGCTCCTGAAAATGGTAAAACTTCACATTCTGGAATCTCCTGACGCTCATTCAGGCGTGAAGATACAGCGAACACACACACACACACACACACACATTCCTGCACGCTGGAATCTTATCATCTGCATATTTACCTGTTTCATGTCCACAGGAGACGACAGAATCCCAGGAATCCCTCTGATCATTTCATGAAAAATTACAGACACTTTCTTCATCCTTCAACCTGCGGGAAAACACACACACACCACAACTGATGTGAGGAGACACTACAGCATTCAGAAATTTGTTTTTATGCTTTACTATGGTAAAATACTGGAGGTATTGCATACTAATAGCCTAATACTGAATGATACACCGTCACTTTTATCAGAACACACCATGGTATTACCGAACACAAGGCTTATGGTACTGGGAAAATCATCGTTGGAAACACATTTCTGCTGATTAAATATGTGTGAGAATAACTAAACAAAGCGTATTTACTATAGGAATTTCTGCATGCTATTACTTATCGGTTTTTAAAAAGCCTGATGATTCCAGGTTTAGAAAGATCAAATCTTATTCAGTGTCGCCACCTAGTGACAGTATAACATCAGTACACAAACACACATTGGGTTTACATGTTTTATGAGGATTTTCCATAGACAATGATTTTATACTATATTCTGTCCTCTAACGCTAAACCTATCCATTACACACACACACACACACACACACACACACACACACACACTCTTGTACATCTATCTTTATGAGGACATTCATTGACACAATGCAATTTCTAGCCGCTTACCCTAACCTTACTCATCACAACTAAGTGCTTAACCCGAACCCTTACCCTAAACCTACCCTTAACCTAATTATAACCTTATCCCTAAAACCAAGTCTTGACCCTCAAACAGGCCTTTAAAGGGGTCTCAGAAAGTGAGGACCGGCCAAAATGTCCTCACTTTACTCTCTTTGTCCTCACTCCAATGGTCTAAAACTCAAACTGGTCCTCACAAAGATAGTTGTACAAGTACACACTCTCACACTCACAGTATATGATGCAAATACACAAACAGAGACTCAGAGAGAAGGACTTTATCAATTTGAGAAACTACAAATCATCTGAAACATACAAGAAACATCAAACTAAAATCACCAAAGGAGAAAAGTTCTTTACAAGCTTGAAATTTACAGTTGAAATCAAACTTACAATGACGTCCAAAATACAAACACATCATTAAAGCAGAATCGCCTTTCACACACACTCCCTCACACACACACACAGACATGATGTTGGATTTACACATTTAAAATGTCCCGGATTCGCTTCATCCAGAGGCTGATTCCTCACAGGTAAATGGTGAAATAAACTAACACACACACACACACACACACGCGCACACAAGCACTTCAGTCCGCAGACTGGCGCAGGATGCGCTTCTCCTCCTCCACGAAGTTCTTGTCTGACGTGGCCTGACCGATGTCTCTCTTTCTCTTCTCCTTCTGCTGGAATGTTTCAACGTGACGTTTCTTAGCAGATTTCTTCAGTGAGTCCTCGTCATCTGAAGATGAAGAGTCAAACACTTCAATAGATGGATGGATATGATGGATAGAGAGATAGATAGACAGACAGAGAAATAGATAGATAGAGAGATAGATAGATAGATAAGAGTTAGTGAGTTTGTCGTTACCAGAGTCGGGCTCCTGTGGCTCCTCCCCCTCGGGCAGGAAGTGGGCGGGGCCTCCGGGGGCTTTAGGGGCGTCGTCTCCGTTATCCTCGTAAACATTGGACCATTTAATGGCCATGTCCATCCCGGCGGGAGCCTTCTTCTTCTCCTCTGTCTCGTACGAGTGCGGCGGAGGAACCGCGCTGTTCTTCCACAGCTTAAACTCCTTCACAGGCTGGAACAGTCACAAACTAAACATCACTGAATAAACAAACATTTACAATTGTCTTTGATGAGGTTTATTTTCTTACAGGAAAAGGCCAGCAGTCGTACAGTCAGTCGTTCAGTCAGTCGTACAGTCAGTCTTACAGTCAGTCGTACAGTCAGTCGTTCAGTCAGTCGTTCAGTCAGTCGTACAGTCAGTCGTACAGTCAGTCGTACAGTCAGTCGTTCAGTCAGTCGTTCAGTCAGTCGTTCAGTCAGTCGTTCAGTCAGTCGTTCAGTCAGTCGTACAGTCAGTCGTTCAGTCAGTCGTTCAGTCAGTCAGTCGTACAGTCAGTCGTTCAGTCAGTCGTTCAGTCAGTCGTTCAGTCAGTCGTTCAGTCAGTCGTACAGTCAGTCGTACAGTCAGTCGTTCAGTCGTTCGTTCAGTCGTTCGTTCAGTCGTTCGTTCAGTCGTTCGTTCAGTCGTTCGTTCAGTCGTTCGTTCAGTCGTTCGTTCAGTCGTTCGTTCAGTTGTTCGTTCAGTCGTTCGTTCAGTCGTTCGTTCAGTCGTTCGTTCAGTCAGTCGTACAGTCAGTCGTTCAGTCAGTCGTACAGTCAGTCGTTCAGTCAGTCGTACAGTCAGTCGTTTCATCAGTTGTTCAGTCAGTCGTTCAGTCAGTCGTTCAGTCGTACAGTCAGTCGTTCAGTCAGTCGTACAGTCAGTCGTACAGTCAGTCGTACAGTCAGTCGTACAGTCAGTCGTACAGTCAGTCGTTCAGTCGTACAGTCAGTCGTTCAGTCAGTCGTACAGTCAGTCGTTCAGTCAGTCGTACAGTCAGTCGTTCAGTCAGTCGTACAGTCAGTCGTTCAGTCAGTCGTACAGTCAGTCGTACAGTCAGTCGTACAGTCAGTCGTTCAGTCGTACAGTCAGTCGTTCAGTCAGTCGTACAGTCAGTCGTACAGTCAGTCGTTCAGTCAGTCGTTCAGTCGTACAGTCAGTCGTTCAGTCAGTCGTACAGTCAGTCGTACAGTCAGTCGTTCAGTCAGTCGTACAGTCAGTCGTTCAGTCAGTCGTACAGTCAGTCGTTCAGTCAGTCGTACAGTCAGTCGTACAGTCAGTCGTACAGTCAGTCGTTCAGTCAGTCGTTCAGTCAGTCGTTCAGTCAGTCGTACAGTCAGTCGTTCAGTCAGTCGTACAGCCAGTCGTACAGCCAGTCGTACAGCCAGTCGTACAGCCAGTCGTTCAGTCAGTCGTACAGCCAGTCGTTCAGTCAGTCGTACAGTCAGTCGTTCAGTCAGTCGTACAGTCAGTCGTTCAGTCAGTCGTACAGTCAGTCGTACAGTCAGTCGTTCAGTCAGTCGTTCAGTCAGTCGTTCAGTCAGTCGTTCAGTCAGTCGTTCAGTCGTTCGTTCAGTCGTTCGTTCAGTCAGTCGTTCAGTCAGTCGTACAGCCAGTCGTACAGCCAGTCGTACAGCCAGTCGTACAGCCAGTCGTTCAGTCAGTCGTACAGCCAGTCGTACAGTCAGTCGTTCAGTCAGTCGTTCAGTCAGTCGTACAGTCAGTCGTTCAGTCAGTCGTACAGTCAGTCGTACAGTCAGTCGTTCAGTCAGTCGTACAGTCAGTCGTTCAGTCAGTCGTTCAGTCAGTCGTTCAGTCAGTCGTTCAGTCAGTCGTACAGTCAGTCGTACAGTCAGTCGTACAGTCAGTCGTTCAGTCAGTCGTACAGTCAGTCGTACAGTCAGTCGTACAGCCAGTCGTACAGCCAGTCGTACAGCCAGTCGTTCAGTCAGTCGTACAGTCAGTCGTACAGTCAGTCGTACAGTCAGTCGTTCAGTCAGTCGTTTAGTCAGTCGTACAGTCAGTCGTTCAGTCAGTCGTACAGTCAGTCGTTCAGTCAGTCGTACAGTCAGTCGTACAGTCAGTCGTACAGTCAGTCGTTCAGTCAGTCGTTCAGTCAGTCGTTCAGTCAGTCGTACAGTCAGTCGTTCAGTCAGTCGTACAGCCAGTCGTACAGCCAGTCGTACAGCCAGTCGTACAGCCAGTCGTTCAGTCAGTCGTACAGCCAGTCGTTCAGTCAGTCGTACAGTCAGTCGTTCAGTCAGTCGTACAGTCAGTCGTACAGTCAGTCGTTCAGTCAGTCGTTCAGTCAGTCGTTCAGTCAGTCGTTCAGTCAGTCGTTCAGTCGTTCGTTCAGTCGTTCGTTCAGTCAGTCGTTCAGTCAGTCGTACAGCCAGTCGTACAGCCAGTCGTACAGCCAGTCGTACAGCCAGTCGTTCAGTCAGTCGTACAGCCAGTCGTACAGTCAGTCGTTCAGTCAGTCGTTCAGTCAGTCGTACAGTCAGTCGTTCAGTCAGTCGTACAGTCAGTCGTACAGTCAGTCGTTCAGTCAGTCGTACAGTCAGTCGTTCAGTCAGTCGTTCAGTCAGTCGTTCAGTCAGTCGTACAGTCAGTCGTACAGTCAGTCGTACAGTCAGTCGTTCAGTCAGTCGTACAGTCAGTCGTACAGTCAGTCGTACAGCCAGTCGTACAGCCAGTCGTACAGCCAGTCGTTCAGTCAGTCGTACAGTCAGTCGTACAGTCAGTCGTACAGTCAGTCGTTCAGTCAGTCGTTTAGTCAGTCGTACAGTCAGTCGTTCAGTCGTACAGTCAGTTGTACAGTCAGTTGTACAGTCACACAGAGGATTATACTGCCGTGCAAAGGCAAAAGACCTTAACTTCAATTTAGTCAAAAATGAGTTATTGCCATATTTGGAATGGACATCATGTGGAGAAATATCTTGAGTCAATTTTGTTCTTTTCTGCTAAAATAAGATGATGTTTTGCATAACTGCCAAAAGCAGAGGGAAAGCAGAAGCCCTTAACATCAGTTACAGTCTTTTAGGTTTGTTCCGATGCACTTTAGAACGCTGTTATTAAGTTACAGTGGAGTTAAGGCACTCTGCCTTTGTTTTACCCACCAGCAACTTGTTTGCCGCGCTGAAGTTACGGTGTTATGCCTATATGTAATTGAAGCACTTTTGCCACACGCATTAACTTAAATACACCTGCCCTGGCGAGGAGAAAACATTACACAAACCAACCCAGCAGATATAACTTAGATAGCAGCTTACCTTTTTTTTTTTTTTTGAACATGTTCAAAATCCAAACAACATCCAATGAGAAGAAAAATCCATTGTTTAAATCCATCATGTGCCGGCTGGCTAGCCTAATTCTATCAAAGTGCAAAGTTGTCCGGAGGTTGACAATCAATTTTAAGTGTCGCTGTGGGTAGACTATTAGTAGGGTGACCAGAGGTCCGGTTTACACCAACCACTATGAAATTGTCCTGGTTAAACAGTTAAAATGCTGACAGCTAAACGGTGTAAAAGTGTGACTGTATTGTAGAGGATTCCAACACCGCGACGTACAACAGTCTGCCGTTAAAGCTATGAGCTAAAAGACACAAACTAGCACTGTTGGAAAAACAACACCGATGTAAAGGTTGCGTTTTCTTAAAACTGGTAAAACTCGTGGTGCATTCATAGTTCATGTAAAATACCCCTATCTCATCTGTTTTAGTCGTTTAACATATATTTAAAGCTTTCAAAAAATAGTGAGAGTTATTATTTTGAATAATTGATGTTTTATAAGTCAAACTAACATTTAATGTACAAATTGCACCAGTATTAAATGTTACTAAAAATAAGTCTATGAACAGGGGGTACAAATTGTTATTAAGCTGGTATCACTTTAAGGTTCATTAGTTAACATTAATGTAATAATAACATGAACTAACAATGAACAAAACATTTGTTTCAGTATTTATTAATCTTTGTTAATAAGTTAATAAAAATACAGATGTTCATTGTTAGTTCACAGTGCATTAACTAATGCTAACAAATACAACCTTTGATTTTAATAACGTATAGCCTAATCAAACCTTTCAAATGTAAGAAATATTTGAGGAAGGTTACTTTAACGGTACCTCTTAAAGTTTTATTTACTTAAATTAAGTACAACGATAAAGTTTTCAAATGATCCAGTACAGATAATAGCCTTCTCCTTATTGTTTATTTTGTTGATTTAATATTAAATCTTACTAGACAGAACTCACTAAATGTTATTTTAAGGCTATCATTGTTATCATAGAAATGTTTGTATAGAGTGAAAAAAGTAAAAATGGTCAATAAATTAGAAGTTAAGGTATATTTTGCCTTTGTATGACCTACTATTGTTTTGCAGATAATGCAAAGGCAGAATACAGTAACTTCCGAATAAGGGTCAAAGGTCAAGTTTGATCTAAAACATTTTTTAAGTAGATAAATATATTCATTATGACAACTACTTGGCAAAATGTCAGTGTCCTAGCTATCATACAATTGGCTGGACAACAAAAAAACTTTAAAGCCATTTTTCTCAGTTTCACACTCTGGTGAGTTAAGGTCTTTTGCCTTTGTAGGGCAGCATAGTGTCCAGAGCCGATCAAAACATCTTATGACGAGTTCACACACACACACACACACACACACAGTTCGTTTAGCCCTATTCACAGGATCAGTGTTGCCTGGTGACCTCGAGTCATCTGTAATAATTGTGGAGGTCGTCTGTGATCTTAATCGTGTGAATCGTCGGCCATGTCTGATAATAATTCAATCTTATTTTATTCCTACGAATGTTTAAAGTTGCTTCACCAACTTCTACTTGCTTCAGGATATTCAGATTGTCCAATGCTGCCAGAATCATAATCATAATCATACACTGTTATTGCCATTGGCTTGGCTTGTTTAGTTAGGGACATTAAATTGAACATTAATTGACATTAAATTCAACATTTAATGTAATATTCAACAATATTATTGATCTCCTGCATTGACAGCATTACATGAGAACTGATCTGAGCTGGACGATGACATCACGGTTTTCTCCAGAGCCGCTATATATAAATGAACTAAATTAATAACTTTTTTACCACAAAAATGAACCATCACTGAACTTACTTAAGCTGGACTGTGACGCTATTTTCTGGAAACAAACTTTGTTATCTCTGTAAAGCTGGTTTGAAACACTCTGTATTGTAAAAAGCGCTGTATAAATGACTTGACTTTATTGACGCTTGATTGGATATTTCATATTAGAATAAGGTGTGTGTGTGTGTGTGCTCTTTTACTGTCATATGATGGTCACACACATCTTAAAAATACAATTTCTTCCACAAGGTAAACAAGAAGAGTACTAATCAGAAAGATCGCACTCAACTAGCCTAATGGTTATGATTAATAATAAAAAAAAATTTAAATACGTGTATATATATATATATATATATATATATATATATAGCCTATATATACACACACACATATACATCGTAGTCGTCACTGAGCGTCATCTCAACATATTTATTGAATGACCATGCTCTTATTAACAACAATTGTGAGATTTATTCAATTTTAACAGTTATAAGGTGTATATATATATATATATATATATATATATATATATATATATATATATATATATATACACACACACATATATTTACAAACTTTAATGTTAGATATATGTGTGTTTCCCTATAATGTCAACCACAGTAGTGTGTGTGTGTGTGTATATATATATAATTCTGTCAAAGCGATTAGTCACATTTATCATAAAAATGTGTTAATATATATCTGTGCATTATATATATATATTATGTTAATGTTAATTTTCTTGTAATGTTGTAAACGAACATTATATAATCGTTCAATAAATACGTTGAGATGACGCTCAGTGACGACTACGATCAAGAGAAAATGAAAAGGGAGAGTAACGCTATATAAAATCACTGTATTATAAACTAACAGCACTATATATAACATAAACATCTGAAAGTAATGTAATGAGTTGTGTGGTTTCAGACTGACCTCTTCTGGCGCCTTGACGGTTCTCCTGTCCCAGTCGATGAGTTTATTGAGCGGGTTGTAGAGGAACGCGGGTCTGCTGACGGAGCGGAACAGGTCGTCGGGGTTCGGCAGCGGCTCGGCGGCTCGTTTGCGGCTCTGCGGGTTCGAGGATCCGGACGCTTCCGACTCGATGCGGCTCTTCTTACTGGACTCATGACTGTCCGAATCACTACTGCTGTCGCTCAGATCATCATAACCCATGAAGAAATTACGGCCCTCGGGTTCCTTCTCGTCGCTCATGGTGGATGAAGACGAGAAAGACTGTCGGATTCAATGGTTTTGGGATTGGGATTCGGAACCGCAGATTAAAAACAACTAAACAACGGCCGCCATGTTGAATTTGGCGCGCGCTGATGATGTAATAAACATGGGTCAAAATGTCCGATTAAAATTTTATAAGAACGGATCACAAAAATAAAAGAAAATAGAACGTGATCATTTTTCAATTCAACAATGTATTTTTAAAATCATGTATCTGGATTCAGATCGCTGTTTAAGTAAACAGCGTTGTCATGTGATCATCAGTTACATTTTAAAGCACTTAATTTGTGATTACTGGATTTTAAATTAATCTTTCTATCTAGCTATCAAAATATATTTGGACACTGGCAACACTTAAAATGTAATGATATATATATATATTAATCTTCCAGACTCATTTAAATATGCTATATTTTGATGAAGCCACCGGATATTTCGTTTGTGTTTTGATTTTATCCTGCTTTGGAAATAAATTCAGCACAACAAAACACACAATACACATCACATCCATTCACAAGTGCTGCTTTATTTAACAAACCCAACAAAATCATTACAAATGCACAGTGTTAAAAGGATCATGGCACACTAAAAAGTTCTGAGTCACATCTATCAAACATTTCCAGACAGAAAACGGCTGACGGATCGGCCAGTGGGAACAAGATTACAAGAAAATTAAAATACAGCAGGCCGCAGAATCCTGGAGATCTGAGATTGAGTCTTATGGATGATGACAGATTTCTATGGAAGACCATTTCCACCACATAAGAAAAAAATCATGTTTTTGTATATCATGAATATGACATAAAAATTCAAAATTATGTCATATGATGAAAAGACAAAATGACACTAAATCAATTATGTGATGAGAATTATGACTTAAAAATATCCATATTTATAACTTTATAAAAGTCACTCTTCCGCCGGAACTCGCCTTACATTTACAGACATTACCGGAAGCCAGTGATTATAGTTTATAAAGTTATAAATATGGATATTTTTCTTACAGAAACGCATCACTTCGCTTCAGAAGACGTTTATTAACCCCGTATAGATTACTTTTATGATGGAGGGATGTGCTTTTTTGGGCTTCAAAATCGCAGGCTCTGTTCAATCCCATTATAAAGCTGGGAAGGATATTATTAAAATATAACTCTGATTGGGTTTGGCTGAAAGAATAAAGTCATTATAGGATGGCTTGAAGGTGAGTAAATGATAGGATACTTTTAGTTTTTGGGTGAATTCCCTTTAAATGTGAAATTATGACTTATCTCATATTTCGACTTTTAATCTAGTATGCCATAATTGTGACCTACTATGTCATTTAACTTAAATATGGTCGTAATTGTTATTTTTTTATGTCAAGATTTACCAAAGCATTTTTTTTTTCTGGTGAAAATGATCTTCCAGATATATATTTTTAGGATGATACAGATTTCTGCAGATAATAACAGGAAAACTCCGGGTTGAATGGAAGTTCACGCGCTCGGTTCTCCAATCCATGAGGAAACACGGAATTCCTTCAGGATGAGCGGATAATAGTGGAAGTTAAACTAGTAAACACTGCTTTCTTTACGACTGTGATCTCATACAGTGTGACTTGGATGCTATACGACCGGCTGTTGAGATAATATGGCAGAATATTTTACAAGTGTCTGGCAGAGAAATAACCATAACGTATTTTGCAAAGCATCCACAATCTGAGAATGAGATGTCGTAAGATGATGACAGTATAATTCACTTTTTTATTTTTATAAAAGGCTGCCGAGGTGTTTAACGGTCGTCATCGTCGAAGTGTTAGCACAACTGTAAATCCAGTTTAACGGGTGCTGGCTCGATCGCGACTCTGGGCTTTAAATCTGCATTTTCTCTTCAGGAGGAGCAATAAAACGATGAGTTCAGTTATGTTATGACAGAGAATTAATCTGTCTCTTCAGTTCGGAGAATCCTTAAAGGAACACGCCGACTTTTTTGGGACTTTATCTTATTCCCCGTATCTATGGAGCGAATTATGTGCCAAAACCTCACACACACACAAAACGTGTTTTACTCACACCCAATGATTCACAAACAAACTCAGTGTGGTTTGTAAATACAAAACATCACTCACAAACTAATGCATATTGTTCTGCAAATAAAAAACGTACATATCAAACAAATACAGTATGTTTTACATATACATAAAAACGTGTTTCTTCAATGACAAAAATATCCTCCAAGTACAAACTAAAATCTTTCAAGTACAAAACAAAATTCTCCAAGTACGAGAAAAAAACCTTCAAGTACAAAGCAAAATTCTACAAGTACGAAACAAAAACCTTCAAGTACAAAGCAAAATTCTACAAGTACGAAACAAAAACCTTCAAGTACAAAGCAAAATTCTACAAGCACGAAACAAAAACCTTCAAGTACAAAGCAAAATTCTACAAGTACGGAAAAACTGTCACGTGACTTTTGGCACTATTTTTTCCGCGTCCAGGCAGATTTTCTTCACAAATATATCCAGGGCAGGCGGATTTTCTCACAAATGCAGTTGAGCAACTTCCTCTTCTAGAACAGTAGATGGCGCTAAGATAGGGGATCAATTTCGCGCTAGTCTCTCGGGAGAAACACTGATGTGAAACGCGTGCTTGCCTTTGCCCATGGGAAAATGATCGGTGAACAGTGTGTTTCGTCTTTATCTATAATTAACCTTATTGAGGTTTTGGTAAATGTTTATTATATAGACAGAAATCCACATTAGCACTTAGTAGCACTCCACTCTAGGATTAGGGAATCTATAAGCTGAAAGCTCTGCCATGTTGCTTTTTAGGCTACATTTTTGTAAAAACGTTTCATTTACTGAATGAGTCTATTTCTTTCGTTCTCCATAAATTAATGAGAACATTGCATTTAATTGAAAGGAGGGTCCCACTTATTCATTAATTTAGTTGGAATTCAGTCAGCTTAACTGTTAATGTAGGCTAATAAAATAATGAATGAACAAAACAAACAATATAGGCTACAATTGTTTCTTAACTTCCCTGTGACGTATTGCCCAAATTATTATTTTGGACAGACAAAAGAAACCCTCCTTAATTTATGGAGAACGAAAGAAATAGATTCGTTCAGTGTAATCACTAATTTAGTCATTTCACACGCGTCTTATGTAGATTATTATATTTTTTTATTATTATTATTTATTTTTTTTGCGGTGGTGACGCGTGTAACATGTAGGGTGGCACTGCCAATAAAGCACCTTAAAGCTGTCACAAAGAACCGGCAAAAGATTATGAATATGTAAAATATAGCAAGGAGATATTTTAATTGTTTATTAATAAACAAGTGTATTTGTCAGTGTGACAATGCTGACTCGCGATCTTCGCAGTGAACGCGCCAGGATTAGCCTACTTAAGCAGAGAGCAGTCTCTTAGTAAACAGGATTAGATGGCCGCATTCTTACACTTATAAAAGGCAATTCAATGCGGACGTAATCCCTCAGATTGAGTAATGCAACGGAAAACGTTACAAATTACATTTTTGGGCATGTATTCTGTAACGAAATACGTTTTCCCAACACTGCCTACAGCTGAGGAAAATGAGCGGTGAACAGGTGTGTTTCTGTCTTACTTAATCTAATTAACCTTATTGAGGCTTTCTTTTGCAAAATGTTTATTACATATAGACAAAAATCCATATTACCGCTAGTAGCACTTCACTCTCTCTAGGATAGGGGAATCTAAGCTGAAAGCTCTATCATATGTTGCTTTAAAAAAAAAAAAATCTACATAAGACGCGTGTGAAATGACTAAATTAGTGATTACACTGAACGAATCTATTTCTTTCGTTCTCCATAAATTAAGGAGGGTTTCTTTTGTCTGTCCAAAATAATAATTTGGGCAATACGTCACAGGGAAGTTAAGAAACAATTGTAGCCTATATTGTTTGTTTTGTTCATTCATTATTTTATTAGCCTACATTAACAGTTAAGCTGACTGAATTCCAACTAAATTAATGAATAAGTGGGACCCTCCTTTCAATTAAATGCAATGTTCTCATTAATTTATGGAGAACGAAAGAAATCGACTCATTCAGTAAATGAAACGTTTTTACAAAAATGTAGCCTAAAAAGCAACATGGCAGAGCTTTCAGCTTATAGATTCCCTAATCCTAGAGTGGAGTGCTACTAAGTGCTAATGTGGATTTCTGTCTATATAATAAACATTTACCAAAACCTCAATAAGGTTAATTATAAAGTAAGACAGAAACACACCTGTTCACCGCTCATTTTCCCATGGGCAAAGGCAAGCACGCGTTTCACATCAGTGTTTCTCCCGAGAGACTAGCGCGAAATTGATCCCCTATCTTAGCGCCATCTACTGTTCTAGAAGAGGAAGTTGCTCAACTGCATTTGTGAGAAAATCCGCCTGCCCTGGATATATTTGTGAAGAAAATCTGCCTGGACGCGGAAAAATAGTGCCAAAAGTCACGTGACAGTTTTTCCGTACTTGTAGAATTTTGCTTTGTACTTGAAGGTTTTTGTTTCGTACTTGTAGAATTTTGCTTTGTACTTGAAGGTTTTTGTCTCGTACTTGTAGAATTTTGCTTTGTACTTGAAGGTTTTTGTCTCGTACTTGGAGAATTTTGTTTTGTACTTGAAAGATTTTAGTTTGTACTTGGAGGATATTTTTGTCATTGAAGAAATACGTTTCTATGTATATGTAAAACATACTGTATTTGTTTGATATGTACGTTTTTTATTTGCAGAACAATATGCATTAGTTTGTGAGTGATGTTTTGTATTTACAAACCACACTGAGTTTGTTTGTGAATCATTGGGTGTGAGTAAAACACGTTTTGTGTGTGTGTGAGGTTTTGGCACATAATTCGCTCCATACGTATCCCCCAGAGTTAGATAAGTCCACACACACCCTTCTCATCTCCGTAACTCTGTCTGACGCACACACCGCTAGCCTAGCTTAGCACAAAGACTGGAAGTAAATGGCTCTAGCTAGCATACTGCTCCCAATAAGTGACAACGCCAACATTTTCCTATTTATATGTTGTGATTTGTATAGTCACAGTGTGTTCAAATAACAAGGTCATGAGACACAGGCATCTTTTAACCGTATATATACTGGGTACTATATTCCCAGAAGGCGAAGCTAAATTAGCACAGCTAGGCAGATTAGCAACTTTAGCTGATTGTCAAATGCAAAAACACCAGTAGGTGTCATAACTAATGACAAATCGGGTCTCCCCAAAGGCCAAAACTGCCAGTTAATGATTATTCTAAGTATATGATATTAATTTAAAATAAGCACAGCTTACTATAATGCAAACGGAAACACATTAGTGCATAATAAAACCAATTGAACATAATTTCTTAAACTTGATTAACTGTTAATTAACAAATAATCACAGCCAAGTGAATAATTGAACATTCATTTTTTTATTTATAACTGAAATATGTGGGTATTTTACACTTAATTTAACTCATAATTACATTAAAGATGATTGAGAATATGGCGAAGTGCAAATGTGTGTAAAAACTTAAGCTATCAGGCTAATTGCTTATCTGTATATGGTTTTCTAGTAGGCTATAAGCTAACTAATACAGACATAAATGGTTGTTATAATGTACCAGTAGTTGAAACTATCAGTACAGGATTTAGGAGGAATTGTAATCAGGCGCTAAAGAGAGAAGGCTACCCATTAAAAGCATTTTTAACCAATGGGATTGCTTGGGGTCCTAAAGAAGACCCGATTTCGAGGGGGACCCAGTTTGTCATTACACTGGCAGAAACACAGACTCTTTAGAGAGTCAAGTACACCTGAAACCTCGTACATGAGCTAAATTGGACTGAACGCGAACAAAAATATGTTTTGCTAATGATATAAATGTTTCTGATCGTACAAAGCGTTTTAAAAGTATTTTTTTCTTGCTTATGTAATCGTTGCGTAAACATGCGTTTATCATCCTTCAAACATTATGGGAACGTTACTTTTAAATGTTCTCTTAATGTTCTGAAACGAGTAGAAACATTTAAAAAACGTTAGATGAACATCCAAATATATGTTTTTGTGCCGTTATTAAAGACTAGATAACTTTGAACTAACGTTCTATTAATATTAGCATTTGTTCATAACGTTGAGAAAATGTTGCCAGAACACTTATGTTTAGGTCTTGAAAACTAGTCTAATTCACACACTTTCCATCTTGAATTGTTTACATGATTAGAATGAGCATCCCAAATCAGCGCATGCTTGCAGCTTTCCCGTATATTACCCATAAGCCATTGCACTGGACCATTTTCACAGTTGAAGGAATGTAGCGAGGAAAAAGCAGGTTTTAAATGTATGAAACTAAAAGTGAGGGAATGGCTTAGTCCTTTAATTTCTCCAGCGTGTGCAACCTTTAGGTACAATACTGTATCCCACAATGCAACGCTTTTCACTTGAGCCTCTATTTCACATTGTTTTTTTCTCATCAAACATTTTGTTGCTTCAATTACTCAATAAATGCACTTCACAATGGCTTATTTCACATGTGTCTTGTAAAACGCGCTGAAAATAGAGTTTAAATCTATAAAAACTATTTCTGATGCAATGCTTTGTCATCTGTGGGGCTCGACGCACGTCGACACACACTTTCATTTAAAGCAGTTTACAGCTACACTTTGGGGTCTGAGGTTTCGATTAGTGGATTTTTCCCTCATGCAAATTATGCTAATCAAAACTTTTAATAGTTTTAACTCACTGACCCCGGCTGAAACATTCTGAAGAGAAAACTGCAAGGTATAGAGCATTTAAATCCGAACATCAACATCAGGTCTGAAAGTATGTTTTATACTCGATGTGGATAAAAAAGCTGATATAAACCTACATAATTTGTTGTATCTCCGGTGAGTTTGTGAATGTGTGTGTGTGTGTGTGTGTGTGTGTGTGTGTTTGTTTGTTTGTTTCTGTGTGTGTGCGTGTGCATGTGCGTGTGTGTTTATGTGTGTGTGTTTATGTGTGTGTGTTTGTTTCTGTGTGTGTGTGTGTGTGTGTGTGTGTGTGTGTGTTTGTTTCAGACGCTGCTCTTGCACACGAGCACCGAGCAGCAGGTCAGAGCGCCGTCAACCTTCACTTTCTCCTTATTGGACACTGGGATGAGCATGTGATCCTTCAGCTTCTCAAACACCTGCAGCGGGAAACACACACACACACAAGCGCACACACACACACACACACAGACAGATAGACAGAAACAAACACACACACACACAAGCGCGCACACACACACACAGACAGATAGACAGACACAAACACACACACACACACAGACAGATAGACAGAAACAAACACACACATACACGCGCACGCACACACACACATTACAGAATTAGATTTTTCTGAGCACATCATGAAATCATCTTTTATTTTTGAAATAAATATATATCAGTTTCAAAATATATAATTTATGTGTGTATATATATATATATATATATATATATATATATATATATAACAAATACATCAATTATATAAATTATAATAAAATAAATATTATTTCACAAATATTATCTGTATAAATAATATTTATAAATATATTTATATATATATATATATATATTCATATAAATATATATATACTATAAAATACATAAATAATATAATGTTAAATAAATTACTGAATCAAATTTTATTTATTTATTTATATAAGTAATACATATTTAACAGAAAATAGGATAAAATAAACAAATTATTATATAAATTTACCATACCATACCAATATAAAAATACATTATAATAAATAAAAAATATAAATGTCAAATAAATTACTGAATATTATTTGAAATATTTTATTTGTGAAAGTGTATATATATATATATATATCCTATAATTTCACAAATAATATGCAATACTTATTTACAAATATTATTTATATAACTTTATATAATATTTATATGAAACATTACATTTAATAGAAACAAATAATTAAATAATAAATTAAAAAAAGACTGTACAGTTGATTAATTTTGGTAATATTCAACACATTATTTAGTGATCTTTTCATTCTAATTAACAGCTTTTTGCATTTTAAATGAAAGCATAGATTTCTGTAAAATGCGTTAATAAACCGATTGGGATAGAAGTTAAAGTGCATTAAAACAGGAACACAGTCGGTGTTATAATTGTGTTCTCAGAGAAGGAAGGCACTGTGTGTGTGTGTGTGTGTTTGACTGTGTGTGTGTGTGTGTGTGTGTGTGTGTGTTTGACTGTGTGTGTGTGTGTGTTTGTGTGTGTTTGAGTGTGTGTGTGTGTGTGTGTGTGAGAGAGTGAGAGAGTGAGTGAGTGAGTGTGTGTGTGTGTGTGAGAGAGTGAGTGTGTATGTGTGTGAGAGAGTGAGTGAGTGAGTGTGTATGTGTGTGTGTGTGTGTGTGTGTGTTAAACTCCAAACGAGTGAGCAGAAACATTACAGCATCTCTAAGAGCCTCATAAAGAAATGTGTCATTTAATGGAGGATTTCCAGAAGCGACGGTGAGTTTTCCTACGAGTGTTCCAGCTCCTGAGAGTAACCGAGACTCCATCAGACCAGCCACAGAGGACAGTTCAGCCTGACAGCAGGTCAGAGGTCACGCCTGTGAGCAGGTCAGAGGTCACGCCTGAAACACGCCTGACAGCAGGTCAGAGGTCACGCCTGACAGCAGGTCAGAGGACAGTTCAGTCTGTGAGCAGGTCAGAGGTCACGCCTGTGAGCAGGTCAGAGGTCACGCCTGTGAGCAGGTCAGAGGACAGTTCAGTCTGACAGCAGGTCAGAGGTCACGCCTGTGAGCAGGTCAGAGGTCACGCCTGACAGCAGGTCAGAGGACAGTTCAGTCTGTGAGCAGGTCAGAGGTCACGCCTGTGAGCAGGTCAGAGGTCACGCCTGAGAGCAGGTCAGAGGTCACGCCTGAGAGCAGGTCAGAGGTCACGCCTGAGAGCAGGTCAGAGGTCACGCCTGACAGCAGGTCAGAGGACAGTTCAGTCTGTGAGCAGGTCAGAGGTCACGCCTGTGAGCAGGTCAGAGGTCACGCCTGTGAGCAGGTCAGAGGTCACGCCTGAGAGCA
>JAULUF010000006.1:1537500-1552500 GCA_031834385.1 Semotilus atromaculatus | reverse complement strand
ACACACACCAACACAGAAACACAGACTCTCCAATGATTCAAACTCATACTGAAAGGAATCGATAAGAGGAATCCAAATTTTTATCTTATAACAAGTTTCCGATTCCAGAACTGGAATCGATTTTAGATTCCCAACCCTATTTCTGACGCTGCATTGGGTGTGCAACGGTTCAATGCTCAGTATTTCAACTGCATGTTGTCAATTATTTAATTCTCTAAATTCTACTTTTGATAAGTGTGCTTTTAAAGGTGGGGTATGTGATTCTCTTTTTTGTCCATTTTTTCAAAATCACTTTTCATAACCCACTGAGTTAGAAGCACCGAAATGAAAATCAAGCAATTTAATCATCTGAGGAACGGGCAGGACTCGAAAAACAGCCAATCATTTCCAAGACCACCTAGAATCATTGGACAGTAAGTCCGTCAATCAAACGGTCGTACCCCCCTCCTTTAAGTCGAATTCAATGTTTTAAACCAAGCGTTTACCGTCATCCCCATCCAAAGCTTTGTAGGAGTCCACATTAGCTGTAAATGTTAGATCAGCGGTGTTGATTTATACCTTCAGGGCTTTCTGTGCGGTGTCGCTGGACCCGATGGCGATGAGGTCTGGCCCGACCATACTGCAGAAGCTCTTCAGATGGAGATAGCCCTCAACCGGGACCATGGACACGGCGTAGTCCTGTAACACACAGGGACACACATCAGCACTAACGCATCTTGGCTCCGACTGGAAAAACATTTACCCATAAAAACATCATAAAAAAACTTGTGTACTCCAAATAAACCAGATTAGCTCAGCTGGTAAATACAGTGGAAAAAATTGTTTGCTTATTGGAAAAAGACACGTAAAGCGCTCCAAACTTTTGGGAGGAGGAGAGCATTGGCTCTTGAGGAGAGAACAAGGGAATGTTTTTGCAGAAAGAATGAATGTATTTACAAACACTTCTGTCAGGTGTACTATGAGCGTGTTCACTGAGCTGGTGAAGCGGTTACGGTTTCCATAAACCTTCAGCGGGAGAACGACGAGGAGCCGCGGGCGTCCTCAAGCTCGTTGGCAGATCCTTATGAAAGCGTGACGTGAAAAGCGTCAGTGACATTAGAAAAGAATGTTCTGTTCTTACAACCAGCTTTTGATTTTCATTCGGAAATCAGAGTTCAACCGTTGACATGATTCATCGTTTGCAGAAAATAAACAATACTGAGAGTCTGATTATGTAAGTACAGACAGACAGACAGACAGACAGACAGACAGACAGACAGACAGACAGACAGATAGATAGATAGATAGATAGATAGATAGATAGATAGATAGATAGATAGATAGATAGATAGATAGATAGATAGATAGATAGATAGATGGATAGAGATAGATGGATAGATGGATAGATAGATAGATGGATGGATGGATTGGTGGATGGATGGATGAATTGGTGGATGGAGGGATGGATGGAGGGATGGATTGATGGATGGAGGGATGGATTGGTGGATGGAGGGATGGATGGAGGGATGGATTGGTGGATGGATTGATGGAAGGAGGGATGATTGGTGGATGGAGGGATGGATGGAGAGATAGATAGATAGATAGATAGATAGATAGATAGATAGATGGATAGATGGATAGATAGATAGATGGATGGGTGGATAGATTGATGGATGGATGGATTGGTGGATGGAGGGATGAATTGGTGGATGGAGGGATGGATGGAGGGATGGATTGATGGATGGAGGGATGGATGGAGGGATGATTGGTGGATGGAGGGATGGATGGAGGGATGGATTGGTGGATGGAGGGATAGATAGATAGATAGATAGATAGATGGATAGATGGATAGATGGATAGATAGATAGATGGATGGGTGGATAGATTGATGGATGGATGGATTGGTGGATGGAGGGATGAATTGGTGGATGGAGGGATGGATGGAGGGATGATTGGTGGATGGAGGGATGGATGGAGGGATGGATTGGTGGATGGAGGGATAGATAGATAGATAGATAGATAGATAGATAGATAGATAGATAGATAGACCTTAAATACGTCGGCCAGGATCTCTGCTCCTCTCTGATTGGTCCTCTTGGATAATCCCACGAAGAACTCTCTCCCTGAACAGCAGAACACACTCGTTTACTTCCAGGAGATCTGTGACAGATTAACTGGGACTTCCAGTGAGAGGTTATAACGCTTCTCAGAGACTCTGAGTTCCATTAGTTCAACATCAGCGCCACTGAACATCTGATCTGCAAAACGCTGTTCTTACTCAGTGTTTCTGTCTTGTTTCCAGTCCAAATATGTAAAAATTCTTAAATCAAGATGCATTTACTAGAGTAGTGAAATGATATAAGATATCATGTCCTGTTTTCTGGGGGAATTGATCAAAATTATGTGAGTTGATGCTTAAAAAAAGCAAAATGATCTGCCAATGGGGTCAGAAAAATTATCTTAATTCAAACAGAAACAACATTATTCTTTCTGACCCCATGGGCAGATCATTTTGCTTTTTTTAAGCATCAACTCACATAATTTTGGTTTATTTCCCCAGAAAACAGGACATAATAAATATCTTATGGCCTTTTACTACTTTAGTAAATGCATCTTGATTTAAGAATTTTTAGATATTTGGACTGGAAACAAGACACAAACACTGAGTAAGAAAAGCATTCTGAGATATAAAACACTCTCTCCGGGTCACATGACTGTATGTGTCACTTAAACAGGTTTTTACGGCAGTAGTTCTGCTCTGATTGTTCAATTCAACAAAAATTCCTCACAGATAATGTTCCATAATAAAGTAAAAGAAGATGTGTGAAACAGTGAAAGTCTTCATGTTTTTAAATCACGGGCTTTAATACACTCTAATACTGGTATCCAGGCTGTAATAATGAGTATTTGTTTATTGTTGATTGTTTTATTGTGTTTGTAAAGTGTCAAGAGTGTCATGTAAGGCGCCTATAAATAAAATGTATAATAAAAAAAAAAATAATAAAAAAAAAAATATATATATATATATATATATATATATACATAATAACCGAAAAAGGTGTAGGCTGAAGCCTGTTTATTATGCCTACTCTTTATACATAATTATTAAATGAGCGTCACTTTCCTCTCTGGATTTGATTCATACAAAACAAACAAACGTTACATAACACAATTTCCAAAATTTACATAAATTATTGCAAAGGTTTATATCAGATATTATTACAATAGTTCACATATGTGACCCGAGTCACACGGGGATATCTGGGGCAACAGCCAACAATACATCGTACAGGTCAAAATTATACATTTTTCTTTTATACCAAAAATCATTCAGATATTAAGTAAAGATCGTGTTCCATGAAGATATTTCCTACTGTAAATATATAAAAATATATATTTTTGTGAGTGAACGAACATAAATGCTCACCTTTAAAGTAGATTTTCTCAATGTTTACAAATAGATTTTCAAATAGTTTCTCGACTAAATATTGTCCGATCCTAACAAACCATACATCATCTCTTATTTATTCAGCTTTCATGTGAATTATAAAAATCAATTTCGAAAAAATTATGTAACATAGCCGGGGTAATCCGGCTTATTACTGTACAGTTTGTACAGTATAAAAACCATGAGTGAGTGTGAGTGTGTGTTTGTTTGTGTGAGTGAGCACAGTGTGTGTGAGTGAGAGAGTGTGTGTGAGCGTTTCGAGCGAGCGCGTGTGTGTGTGTGTGTGTTTCTAAAGTCAGCTGGTTTAGATGTAAGATGTAAATCCACACTAATCAGTGGTCTAGGAAACAGTAATTAGGCAAATGTAGAGATTAACTCTAATGAGGATCTGCTCTAAAATTGTTGTGTTTTTAATTTTAAGTGTAAAATGATGTGTCAGCAATTCTTGGATTTGCACATTTGAACTTGCTTTAGCTTAGACGTCTTTTAGACGCACCATTGCATGCTGGGAAAACTGTTTAAAGAACCGTTTTTTGATCATCTCTGATTGGTTGTTTATCAGCACACACACATGCATCTGTATTAAATAAAAAAATATAATTATAGAGTGAACTGGCACCTGTGAACAGCACATCTCCTCCGTCCAGTGTGGCCGATTCATCGGTCATCTCCACGATTTTCAGGCCGATCTTCGTCAACGCATCTTTCACGGCCCCCGTCTGAAGCAGAGACGTTATAATCACTCATTAAGCAGACACTTTCACAAACACTTTATAAACAAAACCAGCTGAACTAAACACGCAGTTCCACCCCATCTCAGAATAGCCCAGCAACTGCATAGCAACCACTCGAAATGTCATAGTAACTGCACAGAAACTCCCTAGCAACCACATAGAACACCCTAGCAACCATTCAAAATTCCATAGTAACTGCACCGAAACTCCCTAGCAACCACATAGACCACCCTAGCAACCACTCGAAATTCCACAGTAACTGCACTGAAACTCCCTAGCAACCACTCGAAATTTCATAGTAACTGCACCGAAACTCCCTAGCAACAACATAGAACACCCTAGCAACTGCATAGCAACCACTAACAAATTTATAGTAACTACACCAAAACTCCCTAGCAACCACATAGAACACCCTAGCAACTGTATAGCAACAAAGTATTTACCATTCAGAAAAGCTTAACACCCATATAGCAACACCTTAGGAACAGCCAAGAAAACTGTATAGCAGGAAAAGTATGTACAACTCAGAACACTTTAGCAATCACTTAGCAACACACTAGAAACTACCTAGAACACCCTAGCAACGGTGTAAAAAAAGGATTACAACTAAGTACACCTTAGTAACCATATAGCAACACCCTGGCAACTGCCCAGAATACTCTTTCAACTATATAACAACACCTTAGAAACTACCTAGAACACACTAGCCACTGTATAGCAAGAAACGTATGAGTACAGCAAGAACTGTATAGCAAGAAAAGTGAAGGTGTTCAGAACACCTTAACAACCACATAACAACACCCTGGCAACTGCCCAGAACTCTTTCAACTATATAGCAATACCTTAGAAACTACCCAGAACATCTTAGCAACTGTATAGCAACAATGCTTATTCCACTCAGGACACCTTAACAACCACATAGCAACACCCTGTTGCTATGTGTGTGTGTATGTGTGTGTATGTGAGCGAATTTGTGTGTGTGTGTGTGTGTGTGTGAGTATATGACTATGTATGTGACTGTGTGTGTGTGTGTGTGTGTGTGTGTGTGCGTGCGTGCGTGTGTGTGTATCTGTTACTTTTTTCAAACAACTTATTTTGTTTTCCTCATGTACTCATGATGAGTGAAATTAAGAAAAGTAAAGCATCTCATTACTTTCCATAGAAATGAACTAAGTTACACTATTAGTTACTTTTTTAGGGAGTAACAAAATATTGTAAGACATGTGAAACCAAAAAAAAGATTTCTGCAACATAATACATCAAAGTGGTGTAAAAATGCGTCTGTAAATGCGAGTCAGCCGGACCATAAAGACACCGTTACTTCACTCATCAGAACCCGTCGATGACATCATCAGGAGGGCCGCGGTGCTGATGTCATGCTGAAGGAAACATGTAAAACCTTTTATGAGGAGAAAAGATGGAGAGGAAGTGACACGCTGTCAGCAGACAGTGTGTGTGTGTGTGTGTGCGTGCCTGTGTGTGAGTGTTAGTGTGTGTGAGTGCGTGTGTGTGTGCGTGTGTGAGTGAGTGTGTGAGTGAGTGTGCGTGTGTGTGTGCGTGTGCGAGTGAGTGTGTGAGTGCGCGTGTGTGTGTGAGTGAGTGTGTGAGTGAGTGTGTTAGTGTGAGTGCGTGTGTGAGTGCGTGCGTGTGTGAGGGAGTGAGTGAGTGTGTGTGCATGCGTGAGTGTTAGTGTGTGTGAGTCTTAGTGTGTGTGAGTGTTAGTGTGTGTGAGTGAGTGTGAATGTTAGTGTGTGTGTTAGTGTGTGTGAGTGTTAGTGTGTGTGTGTGAGTGTTAGTGTGCATGCGTGTATGTGTGTGAGTGTGTGTGAGTGTTAGTGTGTGTGAGTGTGTGCGTGCGTGTGTGTGAGTGTTAGTGTGCGTGTGTGTGAGTTAGTGTGAGTGTGTGTGTGAGTGAGTGAGTGTTAGTGTGTGTGAGTGTTAGTGTGTGTGTGTGTTAGTGTGAGTGAGCGTGTGTGTGTGTGAGTGTTAGTGTGTGTGAGTGTTAGTGTGTGTGTGTGTTAGTGTGAGTGAGCGTGTGAGAGCGTGTGCGCGTGTTTGCGAGTGTGTGTGTGTGAGAGCGTGTGTGTGTGTGCTCGTGTTTATATTACATTGTGGGGACCAAATGTCCCCACAAGTATAGTAAAACCTGAAATCACCTACATTGTGGGGACCAGTCAGCGGTCCCCATGAGGAGAACAGCGTATAAATCACACTAAGTAATGTTTTTTGAAAATGTAAAAATGCAGAATGTCTCCTGTGATGGGTAGGTTTAGGGACAGGGGCAGTGTGTGTGTGTGTGTGTGTGTGTAAGGGGACAGAATATATAGTTTGTACTGTATAAAAACCATTACGCCTATGGAGAGTCCCCACAAAGATAGCGAACCAGACATGTGTGTGTGAGAGCGTGTGTGTGTGTGTGTGTGTGTGTGTGTGTGTGTGTGTTTGCGTGTGTGTGTGTGTGTGTGTGTGAGAGCGTGTGTGTGTGTGTTTGTGTGTCTGTGTCTGTGTCTGTGTGTGTGTGTGTGTGTGTGTGTGGTTTATGGGCTGTTTAAGCAGCTCTCGAGGGTCTGTTTTCTTAAAGGATGAATCAGTGTTTCCACGGCGATATCTAGCGATGAGGTCATCAGTTCGCTTCCCCTCGTTGCTGTCGCCAAGCATGAGGTCATCCAGGTATGTCGCCACGGCAACCATAACCCCCGCTTTAACTTCACTAAATGAATAAACACACACATCAAACACAGAGCAAATGTAAAATAACAAGATTTATTTTCAGTTCCATCACTATAAGTGTGTTTTGGTCTAACATAACTTCATGTCTCTTAATTAGAGTAAATCTTTTTATTGATGTTTTTCAACAAGAGAGATTAAAAAAAGGGAAAAATCTGTTTCCACATGTTAACAGATCTCAAGAGGAGATGTACTGTCCCTCGGTATATAGATGTTATAATAATAAACAAATAAGAATTTATACAAAAAGATGCTTTTAACAAATCCCTGTTCTAATGGTCTTTTGGTGTTTTCCCAAACACACTTCATCACCATGACAACATCCTCTCAAATTTGAGAGAATGTGTAAAGAAGAAAGGGTCAAGTGTCAGAGGTCAGAGGTCAGCTGTAACGCCTGGCCACGGCACGTCAACATGAAACACACTAACACTTTAACTAACATTGGAAAATACTCCTAAAGCATTTATAAATCTTAGTTAATGTTTACTAATGAATTAACAAATGGAACCATATTGCCAATAATTCTCATCATTCCAGAGAATTAAAGCTGCAGTTATTGAATATAGTGCTTTAACACTCATTGCTTTGTCTCCAGAACTGCAGGGAAGTCACTGATCTGTCTGGGTTATCTGTTAACATCATTAATGTGGAGAAAAGCACTCGTATGAGATCTTGTTTGCAATACCACAAGATACAGAGAGCGGTTTCCACAAATATGAGCGCGGTTACAAACACAATAATAAACAAAAAGTTCATATTAAGAGACTTATATTTTAGACTGAAGTTTTTGCTCTATTTTGGCAACAGAAATAGTTCTAAATAAATCCACAACAACACACACACACACACGCAAGCACGCACACACAGGCGCACACACACACACTCTCTCTCACACACTCACTCTCACACACACACACACACACGCTAACACTCACACACTCACTCACACACACGCACACACACGCAAGCACACACGCACACACACACACACGCACACACTCTCACACGCACACACACACACTCTCACACGCACACACTCACACACACTCTCACACACTCACACACACTCACACGCACACACAGGCGCACACACACACACTCTCTCTCACACACTCTCTCTCACACACTCTCACACACACACACACACGCTAACACTCACACACTCACTCACACACACTCACTCACACACACGCAAGCACACACGCACACACACACACACACGCACACACACACACTCTCACACGCACACACACACTCTCTCACACGCACACACTCACACACACTCTCACACACTCACACACACTCACACGCACACACACACACTCACACACTCACAAACACACACTCACACACACACACACACACACTCTCTCACACACTCACACACACATTAACGAAACAAAACGGTTGAGTAACTGATTCAATGACTCACTCAAAAGTGATTTGCCGCCCCCTACAGGCGGTTTTACCTTCATATTTAAAATTTAATTTTAAAGTCCCCCTGTGGTAAAAATCCAGTTTTTAATGTTGTTTATGTGTCTATGTGGTGTTTTTAATATGCTTTAACACACACATGTGTAAGTTCATAAGTCGACAGCATTGCTGAGTATTTCCTCCTTAAAACTGCAGTGAACCAAAGACAGTCTCAAAAACACGGTGTGAAATCGCTGGTGTTTCTGACGTCACAAACGACCTTGTAACCAATCAGATCACCGTGTGATCGTCAACGAGTGGATCTCTGAGTGAGTGAGTGGAGGCGGGGCTCATTTGCATATTCATAGAACTGCACATACTAAACGAGGCAAGGGTGTCGATGTTTAAGATATTTTAAGGCACGAAGACATTATTATCAAGGAAAAACTTTTAAATATGTAATTTTGGTGATCAAAGATGAGTTTTAAGGGATAAAATTATTGACTCAGGAGGACATTAATTAAATCATTATTTGTGCAGTGACTTCATCAGTGACAGCTCTATAACGTGTCTTATTCTAACTGTATGTATTGATTAAATTGATACAATTTTGAACACAACTTGTTTAGATTTATGACTTTGATTTTCTCACAGTTTTAGAGTAAAAGATGTTTTTGAAAATATATATTTCATATAAAAATTTACATTAGTATTTTTGCACATTTTTCATAACAATAAATCACTTTTTTAAAACGTTTTTCACTTCAGCAATAATCTGCCAATTGTCGTCTTTGAAAAGAGATCAAACTTTAGTCTGTCGCTCTAAACATTCAAGATTTACCAGTTTAAGATGGAAATGAAATTTTCAGGTCTATGCTCAGAAAGTGAATACATTATAAAATACAACGTAAATATAATTTAGTAGCATAAAATTCCCTAAAAATATTAAATAAAAAACATTATCGAACTAAAATATAATACATTAATTTCATTGAAATAAAAAAAAATACATTTGGGTCGAGGGTGAAGAGTGTGTGTCGACATCACCTCTTTCATTTACTCTGTCTGTCTCTTATTTTGTCCCGACACGCTCGATCAATCCGGCCTGGATCAGCGCTGGCCCTCGACTCCACGGGATGAGATCCTGACACATTCCTGACATTCCCGACGCTGGGATCTCAGGCTCTAATGTGACGAGAACCGGCTCTCAGCGGATCAGGTGTCTCACGTACAGGCCTGAGGAACGGCCACAGAACCACTAGACCATCAGTGTCAGAAACCAGTGACTCTCAGATAAGCTTTATCAGATGAACACACACACACACACACACACACACCTCAGGGCTACAGTTACTGCTTTTTTACATCTGTAAACGTCAACTGAACTCAAAACAGCTTCACACCAAAAGGTGAGGTAAAAAAAAGATGATACTAAAAATAATACAAGATAAAATCAACAAAATATGAATAAAAATATAATCCTAAAAAAAAAAATATTTTAAAACATATATATATATATAGATAGATAGATAGATAGCCTATTAAAATAAAAATAAAAAATGCTAGACAAATATCTGACCAAAAGATTAAATAAAAAAGAATAATGTAAAATACAAAATAAAATAATGTATAATACTAAAGATTATATATATATATATATATATATATATATATATATATATATATATATATATATATAAAAATACCAAATAATATAAAAAATAATACAAGATAAAATCATAAAGTAAAAAAGTCCAAATATAATACTAAAACAAACTAATTGTAAAAGAAAAATTCACACCAAAAGGTGAAGTCAAAAAAGAATAAAATGAACAAACAACAAAGAATAATTTATAATAATACAAAAAATTATTATAATGCAAGTCAAAAAGAAATAATAAAGTCTGTGTGAATTTATAATACTTAAAATAATAATATAATTCTTATATTTTAAATATGGGATAAAATCAGAACAGAAAAAATTAATAATTAATAATTAGTGCTGTCAAATCGATTAATCACATCTAACATAAAAGTTTGTATATATATATATATATATATATATATATATATATATATATATATATATATATATGGGCTATACACACATACATATTGTATATATATATATAAACTTTAATGTTAGTTGTGATTAAATCTGACAGGACTATTTATAATACTGAAAATAAAATGTTCAGTACTGCCATCGACTCCACTTGTGTTCCTGAACGCATCCCTCCTCCCAGGAGCTCAAGGAAAAACACGGAGCTGGAGTTTTCCAGGGAGTTCTGGGTGCAAACGGACCCCCCAGGATGAAGTCCCTCATTCCCACCGAGAGTCGGGATCATTCCTCCCGGATTCGGTGTCCGCAGGGAAACTTTGTTCGACTTCAACAGCTCAGAGGAATGAGCTTCATTACAGAGCCCTGCGGTAAAGAGACACTCACATGTGCTGCTCTCTCTCCTCGCTTACCGGAATCAGCAACACAAGCCTGAACGAACACATGAAGCGTGAACGCTCGTCTACACAGAACACCTGCCGTCCTCCACCGCTTTACACACTCTGGACATTCGTTTGTGCAATTACACTAAAAGCCCTTTTTATTGCTAATAAAGTCTAAATATCAGTCAGATATTTACATAATATCAGACACGGAAGAACTGCAGGAGATTGTGTGCGATGGATGGGTTTGTAGAAGTTCATGTGTGCAGAAAGGCTAGGGAATTAAATTCAAATATAGTCAGTGGATTCCAAACTAGGTTCTGTTACCATGGATACAGTTAAAGAGCCGTTCAACATTCCATTTCCCAGAATTCCAAACAATGTGTAAACCGATAAAGAGATTGACTGCTGCAATACGACTGAGAAACACACGTCACACACACACACTCACTCACACTCACTCACTCACTCACACTCACTCACACACACTCACTCACTCACTCACTCACTCACTCACTCACTCACTCACTCACTCACTCACTCACTCACTGACTCACTGACACACTCACTGATTCACTGACTCACTGACACACACACACACTCACTCACTCACTCACTCACTCACTCACTCACTCACTCACTCACTCACTCACTGACTCACTGACACACACACACTCACTCACTCACTCACTTACTCACTTACTCACTCACTGATTCACTGACTCACTGACACACACACACACTCACTCACTCACTCACACACACTCTCACTCTCACTCACACTCACACTCACTCACTCACTTACTTACTGACTAGGGTTGGGTACCGAAACTCGGTTCCAATAGGGAACCGGTTCCGACGTAAACGGTAGTAACCAGACCGAATAAGAACGACAATTTCGGTGCCTGATTTCGGTGCCTGTAAAACATCTCGCGGCACGAATGATCCAATACATATAAATAAAACATCTCTAGTTAACCAGCAGAGCATTCATTTCGTTCGTTTGTTAAATAAGAGGCGATCTAGCACTGAAATGTGTTTTTTAAATCAAGTGATCAAAGTGCTCTTTGCCTCTGCGATCAGTGGCGCGGATGGCTCGCGCACCCAGCATTGTCTTCACTCGGACGCGCGCTTCAATCGAGACTCTCTATTCGTTCCAGTGAACTCACAAAATATAATTCACAAAAACGTGTCCCTGCTTGATATACAACCACTGATGAGCATAATTGGTTTTGATGAGAACAAAAAAAAAAAGAAAAAAACTGTACGAATGCGGATTACAACTCAGATCCTCTGACACGCTTGACGAAAGTTCAAGTTCAGCAGCTGCCAGTGTCTCTATAGCACGCAGTGTGTTTATCGTGCAATTTATATGCGAAAATTAGATTTTATGTGCATATGATAGGCTACGAAGTTTTCGCGTGCATTTGATGCGCACTTCATTGCGTGTAATACACACGCATCCCACACCACTAATTCTACCCAAAGCCAAATGTATTATACACACGCACCCCACACCACTACTAAACATATAACCAACCCATGCGTATCCTATGCACGTAAAAACTAATTTTCGCGTATAAATTACACGATAAACACACTGCGTGCTTGAGACGATCTAGTAGCGCGATCGGGTTGCGACATCACAGACGATGATAACAGCAGCCGTTCCTCTTCGGACAAGTCTATTAGGCCTATTTTAATGCCAACTGCAAACCTTGCATATCAAGTAGGCTAGCAAACACAGTTGCCATTAAACAGCGAGTGTGACAACGTGTGCAAAATGTTTTAACAAAGTTCCAACACTTCTTTATACGAGGCTATGGCTACTGTGTGTGTTAAATATTTCTGCTCAGTGTCAGATATTTCTCTGCTTGAAGTAGTCATAATATGTGAAGACAAAATGTTGATCTTAACTTAAGTATTTTACATCAGTAGCCTATTAAACGGCGCAATTTTTCATTTAATCAGAAAATCTTTAAATAGCCTATTTAAGTTAATATTGTGTCCAGTTTGGCCCTGTAAATAAAAGGGTATTATTTTTTGACAAAGTGTGTGCGGTTTCGTTTTCTTAAGTATCGGAACAAGAACCGTTTAAGCACCGGAACCGTTTAAAAAATACCGAGTAGGTACTGGTATCGGATAAAACCCAACCGATACCCAACCCTATTACTGACTCACTGACACACACACTCACTCACTCACACACACACACTCTCACTCACACTCACACTCACACTCACTCACTTACTCACTCACTGATTCACTGACTTACTGACACACACACACACACACACTCACTCACTCACTCACTCACACACACTCTCAATCTCACTCACACTCACTCACTCACTCACTTACTGACACACACACACACACTGACTCACTCACACACACTCATTCTCACACTCACACTCACACTTACACACAGTCACAGAAATATATTCCGGTCATGATGAATTCATAACCCCAGAATAACACAACGCTCAGTCCTGATTGGCTGCCGGCACTGGTGAGATTATAAGAGCTTGTAGAAACACACACGTATGAAGCGAACACAAACAGGAGGAAAAAACAACATTGTTCCCAGACACCCCGAAGATGAGCACAACCCGAGCGCAACCCACGGCGTGTGTGTGTGTGTGTGTGTGTGAGAGAGAGAGCGATTAGCCATAAATATTAACAAGGTCTCGCAGGAATGTGTTTTCAACCACGGAGACTCAACAAACACATTCGATCCGGCTCATGTCCTGTGTGTGTGTGTGTGTGTGTGTGTGTGTGTGTGTGTGTGTGTGTGTGTGTGTGATGGTTTGGGTCATTCAATCGCACCTCTCCATCTCACTGACATAGACGGAGGAAATGAAGCGCTTTAAACACACACACACACACTTCTGATAAATAAACGCAGGGATCCAGGACTTCTGCCTGACGACACACTAATGGACTGATGGACGGACCGTTTTGAGGCTGGGATTCGGGGTCAAAGGTCATGAAAACACAGGAAAAATGTCCATTCTATCGTGGTTTCCTCGTCCCACACCTGCACTCTTCAATACACAGGCTCAATGGGTTCAACAACACAACATTTTAGGGGTTCCCATGATTTTATGGATTGAAGGAGTCCTGTGTTTTATGTTCTCTGAGTTCCTTTTATAATGTTATCAATATTTTTACATAAAAATACATCCTAATTAATGGAATTTCTCCGTAGGGAAATTGATTTTTAACGATACGTTTTAAACTGTGATCTACGCGGTCGTTAATCGAGTGTATTTGCTAATGTTGAATCCGTCAGCTCACATTATTTCAACTTAGTTTTTAAAACAACTGTGTTTTAAAGCAGAATTCATGGTAAAAAACTACATTACCCATGATGCTGTACAGAAAACTCCACCAATCACAGAGTCGAAACAAGCTAAAAGATCTCGTTAGCTCCGCCCACTCCCATGAATCACTCCGGATGACCTAATCTTTCTACGCTTTTAAAACTCTGAAATATTTGTGTATATATATGCATATTTTGTGATAAACTTAACATAAATTGTTTTTATATGAATAATCAATATTTGTAAATGAGCAGTTTTATATTTCTCCATTTTTATTTTGATTGTCGTTCGCAATGCATCATGGCATTGTAATTCTTTCCCTCACTAACACCATTAAAGGGATAGTTCACCCAAAAATGTTATGATGGACAGATGCACTTTTATGATAGACAGATGCACTTTTATCATGGATAGATGCACTTTTATGATGGATAGATGCACTTTTATGATGGACAGATGCACTTTTATGATGGACAGATGCACTTTTATGATGGACAGATGCACTTTTATGATGGACAGATGCACTTTTATGATGGACAGATGCACTTTTATGATGGACAGATGCACTTTTATGATGGACAATGCACTTTTATGATGGACAGATGCACTTTTATGATGGACAGATGCACTTTTATGATGGACAGATGCACTTTTATGATGGACAGATCCACTTTTATGATGGATAGATGCACTTTTATGATGGACAGATGCACTTTTATGATGGACAGATGCACTTTTATGATGGACAATGCACTTTTATGATGGACAGATGCACTTTTATGATGGACAGATGCACTTTTATCATGGATAGATGCACTTTTATGATGGATAGATGCACTTTTATGATGGACAGATGCACTTTTATGATGGACAGATGCACTTTTATGATGGACAGATGCACTTTTATGATGGATAGATGCACTTTTATGAT
>JAULUF010000006.1:1527500-1532500 GCA_031834385.1 Semotilus atromaculatus | reverse complement strand
GGGATTAATGATACACACACACACACACACACACATCTGGATCACATCACATACCTCAGATAGTTGATATTCTTCAGATAATAACACTCAGACACTGAGTTTCCTTCATCACTTCCATGTGCTGCACATTCCCTCACTTACTGTAACCTTCACACACACACACACACACACACAGATGCGCACCCACATACACACACACCTCATACTTGCACACACTCGCACACACACCTTACACTTGCACACACACACACACCTTACACTTGCACACACACACACCTCACTCGCGCACAAACACACACATGCACACACACACACACACACACACACACACACACACTCACGCACTCAATTTGTGACATCAGACGTGATGCATGTGCACAATAATCTGTAATCTATTCCTATAAATTTATAAGATGAACACTAACTAAAGTTAATAAAAGCGTTTTGTATTTTTAGTCGTTCGTTCATGTATCAAGTATTTTTTAGTCGTTAGTTCATGTCAACATTACCATAATCTGTCAGACATGAACAATGACATCAGCACACAGATTAACAGCTCGCGGAAATTATCAAACTGGAACTTCAAACAAACAAACAAACAAACAAACAGGAACATAATCACAACCAGCACAAACCAATCGCGAGTCTAAACACAGCAAGCACACACAATCAAGACAATATTCACACAACAACAACAACAACAACAACATATGGCTGTTACCACGGCAACCGGCTCCTTCCTTCCTGTTTGTTATGCTGGTGATGTCATACACATCGTGTTCTGCTTAAAGGGCCAGTTCACGCCAACTATTGGGTCATCGTTTACTCGCACTCGTGTCGCTGTGTGTAAAAACATGCAGATCCTTCATAACTCATGTTAATCACTGAGTTTAACTCTCCTAATGCATTCTGCTCTGTACATTATTATTATTTTTGCGCTGGGCAACGATTAATCGCATCTAAAATAAAAGTTTGTGTTTACATAATATATGTGGGTGTAGTAGTGTGTATAATTATTTTGCATATATAAATACACACACGTGCATGTATATATTTAAGAAATATGTGTTATTTATAAATAAAAGATGTATATTTATATACAATATAAATTCTATCTAAATATATATATATATATATATATATATATATATATATATATATATATATATATATATATATATATATATATATATATATATATATATATATATATATATACACACTCACCGGCCACTTTATTAGGTACCCCATGCTAGTAACGGGTTGGACCCCCTTTTGCCTTCAGAACTGCCTCAATTCTTCGTGGCATAGATTCAACAAGGTGCTGGAAGCATTCCTCAGGGAGTTTGGTCCATATTGACATGATGGCATCACACAGTTGCCGCAGATTTGTCGGCTGCACATCCATGATGCGAATCTCCCGTTCCACCACATCCCAAAGATGCTCTATTGGATTGAGATCTGGTGACTGTGGAGGCCATTTGAGTACAGCGAACTCATTGTCATGTTCAAGAAACCAGTCTGAGATGATTCCAGCTTTATGACATGGCGCATTATCCTGCTGAAAGTAGCCATCAGAAGTTGGGTACATTGTGGTCATAAAGGGATGGACATGGTCAGCAACAATACTCAGGTAGGCTGTGGCGTTGCAACGATGCTCAATTGGTACCAAGGGGCCCAAAGAGTGCCAAGAAAATATTCCCCACACCATGACACCACCACCACCAGCCTGAACCGTTGATACAAGGCAGGATGGATCCATGCTTTCATGTTGTAGACGCCAAATTCTGACCCTACCATCCGAATGTCGCAGCAGAAATCGAGACTCATCAGACCAGGCAACGTTTTTCCAATCTTCTATTGTCCAATTTTGATGAGCTTGTGCAAATTGTAGCCTCAGTTTCCTGTTCTTAGCTGAAAGGAGTGGCACCCGGTGTGGTCTTCTGCTGCTGTAGCCCATCTGCCTCAAAGTTCGACGTACTGTGCGTTCAGAGATGCTCTTCTGCCCACCTTGGTTGTAACGGGTGGTTATTTGAGTCACTGTTGCCCTTCTATCAGCTCGAACCAGTCTGGCCATTCTCCTCTGACCTCTGGCATCAACAAGGCATTTCCGCCCACAGAACTGCCGCTCACTGGATGTTTTTTCTTTTTCGGACCATTCTCTGTAAACCCTAGAGATGGTTGTGCGTGAAAATCCCAGTAGATTAGCAGTTTCTGAAATACTCAGACCAGCCCTTCTGGCACCAACAATCATGCCACGTTCAAAGTCACTCAAATCACCTTTCTTCCCCATACTGATGCTCGGTTTGAACTGCAGGAGATTGTCTTGACCATGTCTACATGCCTAAATGCACTGAGTTGCCGCCATGTGATTGGCTGCTTAGAAATTAAGTGTTAACGAGCAGTTGGACAGGTGTACCTAATAAAGTGGCCGGTGAGTGTATATAGTATATATTTCGTCAATATATACATGCAAACAACACAAATGCACATCTGTGAAACGATGACATCATGCACATGTGTATTACGTGTGTAATAATGAAAAATGTATGTTTGTTTGTAGATCAGAAGTTCGTGGATCAAATAATTAAACATGTAAAAGGAAAGAGGGTTTGAAAAAGAAAAGCAGCAGATTCAGGCTCTGAAAGTTCAAGTTTATGCAAGGAAAATCCATATATTTTGTTTAAAAACATTAATTTAATACTGATGTTGTGTTGTTAGAAATATAAAGTGTAGTTTTCATAAAAATCAGTTAATTAAATCCACTGAAGTCAATGCTAATTCTCATACTATATGTTTTATAATGATATATTCAAATAAAATGTCCCATAAACATTGATAGAAATTTATATATTGTTTTTTCTTGTAACATTTTTAAAGAATTTCTCATTTTTTAAATGAACAAAAAGTAATACCACAGCAGAAACATTGGTACATTCATTCAGTCATTAAGTTTCTGATCAGATATAATATGGCTGTAGTTATGACAGTTTCATAAGCACACGTTTGGACCCGGGTTTATTTTAAGGTGTCATTGTTACGGTGTAATTATATATTTAAGTACTGAGTAATATACATGTATAGGATTAGGGTTAGTCGCAGGTAATTATGCATAACTTACTGTTATTACTACGGTAAGTACATGTAACATGTAACAAGGACACTGTAAAATAAAGTGTTACTAAATAAAGTGTAACCCAGTTTTTAATGCATTACGAGGGTTAAATATCTATATCTTTGAGGTTCATATTGTGGTAAAAGGAAAAGATGTTGCTCACACACACACACACGTTTGTTTCACACACACACACGTTTGTTCACGGTGAGGAATAATCCACTGTTTCTACAAGATATATCTGAACCTTGTCTGAGAAATATGATGATGAATGAGGTCAGAGTCTTCACATCACACACATGTTTACCGGCTCACGAACCGTTGAGTCGTGACAGGAGTAACTCCACACACACTCCTGAATAACCTGTGTGTTCACGGCGGTCACATGACCCTACATGGACATCAGACGGTTAATGACTAGAGATGCCAGCGAACAGCTGTGTGTGTGTGTGTGTGTGTGTGTGTGTGTGTGTGTGTGTGTGTGTGTGACGACAAATGTTTCTTGATCATCAGATCATGTTTTACACATAATAATAATGATAACTTATTAATTATAAAAATATTAAATAATTTACATAGTAAATAATAATAATGTAATTTATTAATAATTCAATTACCAATTTTACATAATCAAATAATTTATATAAATGAAATTATTAAATAATTCTACATTGTAAAATAATAATAATTATACTTATTAATAATTAAATGACCATATTGGTAATAATTTATCAAAACGAAATTATAAAAATATAAGTCTACATTTTAAAATAATAATGTATTAATAATTATATGACCAATTTTACATGGTAAAATAATTTACTAAAATTAAATTATAAAATAATTCTACATTGTAAAATAATAATAATTTATTAACATGAAAACAATAAAATAATTCTACATGATACATAATCATAATTAAATGTATTTTACAATACAAGTAAAATATTAACTATTTTATTTATTAATAATTAAATTACCAATAATATTAATAATCTATTCAAATAAAATAATAAAATAATTCTACACTGTAAAATAATGGAAACGCTTTAAAATAAGGTTCTACGTATTTATTAACATGATTTATTAACAAAACTTCTACAGCATTTATTAATCTCGGTTAATGTTAATTTCAACATCTTCTAATACATTAATACATCGGCTGCGTCTGTTAATATTATTTAATGCATTTGAACAATCATGAACCAACAATGAACAGCTGTGTTTTTCATTTGTTTACTAACGTTAACAAAGATTAATAAATACTGTAAGATATTATTGCTCATTGTTAGTTAATAATAGTCCGTGATTGTGAAGCGTCACTGAAACACTAACAGTGGACGTGAGTTTCCAGACGCTTATGCAACGAGATCTGCAGGAATACCCAGATCAATAGGAGTGTGTGTGTGTGTGTGTGTGTGTGTCTCCTTCAAACACAGACGTGTCCTCACAGGAACGGCATGCAGAGGTGCATCATGGGACAGGTCAGCACAGGTGCATGCTGGGACACTGGAAGGAGACGCAGACGTGCGTAAAGAAGAGAAGAATCAGTGTGTGTGTTTCCAGCGGGAATGTTTCTGTCATTATCATTCCTGAAGCGGCTGGTGTTTTAGGTAACGGTGTGAGCGTTCACACACACACACACACACACACACACACACACACACGTGTGATGGAGAAAACAGCTGGAACCACAGAAGATCGAACACAACTCGTACAATAACGGCTTCACAAACAACACACTTCTCTGCCTTATTAGTGCATCTTTACATAAAATACAATAAACAACAACAACAGAACTCTAATAGTTATTCATTATAATTAGTTATAATAATAAGTTATAACTTAATTAGTTAGTACTTAATAATAATGATTCGATTTAAAT
>JAULUF010000006.1:1430000-1522500 GCA_031834385.1 Semotilus atromaculatus | reverse complement strand
TACATGTTTCTGTGAGAGTTACTGCATCAGTTTTCTTTGGATTATGTTTGTTTCTGTTTATCAAAAGGAACAGTTCACTAAAAAATGAACAGATCCCAAAGCTGCTCGTGTCCACATGCCTAAACACGTTGAGTTCCTGCCATGTGATTCGCTGATTAGATATTTGAGTTAACGAGCAGTTGAACAGGTGTAGCTAATAAAGTGACCAGTGAGTGTATATATATACTGTATATGAGAGTAAATGAGGGTGCGTTTACACGACAACGATGTACTAAAAATGGAAAAGGTTTTCCTTTCCTTTCCTTCACATTATGTATTCCATAAAATCACACTTTATTTAAACCAATTATAATTGTCTGCTATAATTGTCTTTAAGAGTGGCTGCTGGCCCTTTAAGAGCGGCTGCTGGCCCCTTTAAGAGTGGCTGCTGGCCCTTTAAGAGCGGCTGCTGGCCCTTTAAGAGCGGCTGCTGGCCCTTTAAGAGCGGCTGCTGGCCCTTTAAGAGCGGCTACTGGCCCTTTAAGAGCGGCTGCTGGCCCTTTAAGAGCGGCTGCTGGCCCTTTAAGAGCGGCTGCTGGCCCTTTAAGAGCGGCTGCTGGCCCTTTAAGAGCGGCTGCTGGCCCTTTAAGAGCGGCTGCTGGCCCCTTTAAGAGCGGCTGCTGGCCCTTTAAGAGCTGCCGCTGCTGACAGAGACGCGGATCTCACACGCGCCTCATTCACTCACAACTCTTCACGTCCATCATTAGACTGCTCTTATGTTATGAAGATACTCAACAAAATGACATTTTGGCATAATTGTGTGTGTTATTGTTCATTCAAGCGCGAAAGATAACTGTATTGTGGGCGCGCAGTCTGTGCATGCGCAAGATACTAGCGCGCGTCTTTCTGCTAGTCACAGTCAGCACATTCACAGGCAGCGCACTCTTTTGGCTTGTCGCGCATGAATGCTTTAAAAGCATTCGCACAAATAAGAGCGGGATCATGTAACACTAGCCAAAGGATGACAAAAAATAACAGATGCTGCGTTAATTGCGTTAACAGCCCTAATTCGTTTATTTCACATAAAATCGCAGAATTTTGTGTTATATAATTGCATAGGCTTGACATCGCGATTACGATATGATTAATCGTGCAGCACTAGAGGATCCCTATAAGAAATAAGATACACTCTCACACACACACACACACACACACACACCATTCGGTCATCTGAGTGCAGTTGGGATTTAAATCAGGGAAAACACGTGCCGGTGGGTTTGGATCTAACGGAGTGTGTGTCCATCAGCGGAGCAGAAAAATAACCTGTATTCACAGTAAGAGGGAGAAACACACACGTGTCGTGTCAATCAAACAGCTCTTTCCTACACTGAAGCCTAATCCAGCCCGGTGTGTGTGTGTGTGTGTGTGTGTGTGTGTGTGTGTGTGTGTGTGTGTGTGTGTGTGCGAGGCCACGTGAGTGTATGAGGTGAGATTTACCTCATTTCATACATCAACTCACCCTAAACCACAGCAGTGTGTGAATCATACAATGACCTTCACTGCTAACTGACTACACAACGTTTACTGTTTACTGGTGTCTTCCACACCGGCCTCTTTCAGATCAACTCAGGTCTGTGAATACACAAAGACACACACAGAAGAGAAAAAAAGAAAACCTTAAAAGTGCTCTTGTTTTCCACACGTCATGCCAGTAGATTCTCACACACATGCATTTTTAGTACGAAACGCAAGGTTACACAACATAGGACGCTTGCGTAAGAGTGTATCCTCAGGTGTGTGTGTGTGTGTGTGTGTGTGTGTGTGTATTTAGCTCTGTGCAGATGTGTATTAAATAGATGTGTGTATAGTGGAATCATATGAAATAGTGTTTTCCTCTTTAAAAAAAAGTGTTACATATTCACATTCATAATTATTTGTATAGCGCTTTTCACAATACACAACGTTTCAAAGCAGCTTTACAGAAAATGCACATAATATATAGGTAAGTGCTGCAGTGCATGCTGGGAGCTGACAGACCCTTCACACATCTGCAACAATGGCTACGATTAAGCTTATATAAACACAACACTGGCATGATTAGGTGATTATAATCAAGAATACAGTAACCATAAGAGCAGTAAAATATGTGTACAAAATTTATATTAAAATTAAGTGAATATTGATAAAATTGCAGTAAAACAACCACATTTATCAGCGAATAATCAAAATTATCTGAGTTATTCCTTTACTATTGCCAAACTATTGATGTTCAGTAAATGTATGGAATTGTTTAGACTCTGAAATAATATTGGCTTACCATATGCGTTTATGTAGATTTCAATTAATTTTTTAATATCTGTGACCAAAAAAACTCTGCATACAGGATACAATGTAGTTGACTTTTGCACTGAAAGAGTTTCTCACACTCAGAACTGAGAAATTCTTCATGTGTTGGTGTGAGACGGAAGGACTTGGCCTTGGTGAGAGCACACACACACACACACACACACACACACCATGCTAACTTTAACCCGACATCTCTGAACATTCAAACACTCACTCCCTACAAAACCCTAGTGTGCATCAGACCCCCCGTCCACACACACACAAACACACACACACACCTAGACCTGAGCACACACACACACGCAGCTAAGAACACACACACACACACACACACACACATACACATACACACAGCTGAGCACGGACATACACACACGGCTAAGAACACACACACAGCTGAGCGCACACACACACATACACAGCTGAGCGCGAACACGCACACACAGCTGAGCGCACACACACACACACACACACACACACACAGCTGAGCGCACACACACACACACACACACACAAGTGAGCACACACACAGCTGAGCGCACACACACACACACACAGCTGAGCGCACACACACACACACACAGCTGAGCGCGCACACACACACACGTGAGCACACACACATATACACACACACAGATGGAAAAACTACTGTACTGTCTTCTTCAAATCTAGAGCAACATCTCAGGGTCTGTTTACAGACATTGAAGCTTCAATGCAAACAAGCGGTTCCTGCGTGAGGCCTTTGAGGTGCACATCCAGGGTTATAAATCTCTTTAACCAATGACCCCATCACAAATATCACAATATGCCACTTCCATACCTAAAATACATATTTTACAGTCACTGTGAAACTTTAAAATCACTATATATAAAAATATAATGTATTCAAAATCATCTAACACAGTTATATCATTGCTAGATAATAAAATGAGTACAAGATTAAAAAAGAAGCATTTATGCAATATGTCAAACCTTTAAACAATTTAAAGATAGCCCAATTCCACAGGACAACTTGGCAACCCTGGCTCATTAGCATTTTAATTATTCTCGTTTCACCATTCTCACTAACAATCACTTCATTCAGCTGAGAGACAATAATGCAGTGGTGTGTGTCCAAATAAACTGCTGTTCAAATGAGTGTGTTCATGAGTTACAGTGCAAAAACTGAACACTGTTGTTTCACTAAGTCATTAGATTTACTAATTTGATGGACGATAAAACATGCAAAAAAAATTCCAAAGAAACTAGAAGATAATGGAAACCAGAGTGTGCAATTACTCAAAAAACACAACAGAAACTACATAGCAATACCATAGAAACCACCCAGAACACCCTAATAACAAACTAGCAACATCCTAGAAACCCCCTAGCAACTACCTAGTTAATTAGAAACTACCAGAACATGCTAGTAACCACCTAGTAAGACCCAAGGAACCAATTAGCAAGATCTTAGAAACTACCTAGCAACACCATAGAAACCACAAAGAACACCCTAATAACAAACTAGCAACATCCTACTAACTACTTAGCAACAAAAACATATAAATAACCTAGAAAACCCAAGAAAATACCTAGCAACACCCTAGCAGCAACGCAGAACACTCCAGAAATCTCCTAGCAACACCCTAGCAACCAACTAGCAAGACCATAGAAACTACCCTAATAAGCAACTAGCAAGTCCAGTCCGAAGTGTGTGTGTGTTGTATGAGGGGTGATGTGGACAGGACGGTCACACACACTTGCCCTTTGGGCACACATTTGGGTGCATTAAATATTTATTAAAAAGCTGTATTTAATTGTGTTTGATTTAGCACAATCAATTATTATTACATTTGTTTAATCATTAGATTAAAAATTATTTAATAATAACACATATATTATTATTCAACAGTGTGCAATTTCCAATCAAGTTGTAATTGTCAAATTATGCAAAAAACATTAAAATATTATTAAATTGTGTGTGTGTGTGTGCGTGTGTGTGTGTGTGTGTGTGTGCGTGTGCGTGTGCGTGTGTGTGTGTGTGTAGGATTCATAAAATGCTTGTCATAAATTTAGCATAAGCAAGACAAAGAAGTCTGTCATGTTAATCCAAAAATGTTTCAAATGTCATTTACACAAGAGAATGAAGGATGATATGAATGGCATTTGTCCATGACGGTTAATGGACAAAATTCTCCTGATTAACATATTAATAGAGAAAATTAAACTCTTTCCCCTAGTGCCAAACGTTCCCACAAATGAAGCAAACACAGGAATGTCGCAGGAGTAACGGGAACGCTGGGAATGTCAGACTAACCCGGGAATGGCTAACCTGGATGACACGGGCAGTTTCTCTCACACACTCACACACACACAAACACACAAACGGAACTGAGTCACCTATGAAGATAAAATGATGCCATAAAGGATCATATGCGCAGGGTAGCCTAGATTTGTAAAAGTGTACATAACATTGCAAGCGTAAATTAAATTTGCAAGAGCAGATTTGTAAAAGCATTTTACTGTTATTCGTAAGTGTAATTCATGTATTGTGAAACTACAGCTTCATGCTAACGCAAAATAAATATGATCTGTGTTCTTCTGACGTCCACTTTGTCTCGCTTACACTTTTGGCATGTATTTTTCGCACAAATGCGGCCAAAACCACCGCAAGCCTGTGAACAGCATTTTGCAAGCGAAAACAACAGAGTCAGGAACTGCAAAGTGGATTGACGGCGTAAAAATCAACCTTTGTGTACAAAAATAAACTGTGGCAAATGTCTGAATGACTTGTTGTGTGTATGGGGCAAAAAAGTTCCCGAAATAACCTGATTTGTACAGTTGCGTTTTTCTTTTAGCTGCGCTACAATTCTCTCACTCTCTGAGTTCTGCGCACGCGAGGAGGAGGGCGGGGCCACCTTCATCAAGCAGCCAATCAGACGAGCTTCTCGCTGACTCTCGATTTACTCTGATCTGATTGGCTCAATAAACACGCCAGTCGCCAGAACGCATCTTCATTTGGCTCAGAAACGTTCTCGTTGGCGAAATTGTACTTTTAATTTAGAATTTCTTAAAATTTAACTTACGCTTGAAAACTTATGTACACTTTCACAAATCTTATCCTTCTTTATGGCATCAAATTATCTCCATAGTCACTCCTGAACCAGACTAACAGACGGAAGCTCTGCATAATGAAATCTGCATAATGACAATAAAGTTGAATCTAATCTAATGTAATCTAATCTAAACATGCCTTTATTGTGACTCTTTCCACAGAAAAACACGCCTCCGAGAGTTCTGAAGAACTGCAACCTGTAAAACAATCCCGGAAAAACATTTCTAGAGCTTCACTCATCATCTTCCCAGCACAGCATCACAATTTAAAGATACAGCGGTTTAAATGCAGAAATCAAGTTCACAGTATTACACTTATAACTGGAATCTGTCTTTTGGAGGATTTTTTTACTTTTCCTAAAAAAGTAAGCCTTTACTCGACCTTTAACCCTCTGGTGTTTTTCATGTGTCGGTCAAAAATGACAATATATATATACACTACCGGTCAAAAGTTTTAGATCAGTAAGATTTTTTATGTCTTTAAAAGAAGTCTCTTCTGCTCACCAAGGCTGCAATTATTTGATAAAAAAATAAAATAAAAAAAACAGTAATATTGTGAAATATTATTACAATTTAAAACAGCGGTTTTCTATGTGAATATACAGTAAAGTGTAATTTATTCCTGTGATCAAAGCTGAATTTACAGCATCATTACTCCAGTCTTCAGTGTCACATGATCCTTCAGAAATTATTATAATATGATGATTTTATGCTCAAAAAACATAAATTATTATTTTCAATGTTGAAAACAGTCGTGTACCATTTTTTCCCCCAAAATTCTATGATGAATAGAAAGTTCAAAAGAACAGCGTTTATTTAAAATATAATCTTTTCTAACATTATAAATGTATTTACTGTATATCTTTTGATCAATTTAACTCATCCTTGATGAATAAAAGTATTTTCTAATTTCTTTCCCCCAAAAATAAAAAATAAATTCTTACTGACCCCAAACTTTTGAATGGTAGTGATTAATGTTACAAAAGCTTTCCATTTCAGATCAATTCTGTTCTTTTGAACTTTCTATTCATCAAAGAACCCTGAAATAAAAATGTAAAAAAACTGTTTTCAACACTGATAATAATCATAAATGTTTCTTGAGCATCATATTATAATAATTTCTGAAGGATCATGTGACACTGAAGACTGGAGTAATGATGCTGTAAATTCAGCTTTGATCACAGGAATAAATTACACTTTACTATATATTCACATAGAAAACCGCTGTTTTAAATTGTAATAATATTTCACAATATTACTGGGTTTTTTTTATATTTTTTATCAAACAATTGCAGCCTTGGTGAGCAGAAGAGACTTAATTTAAAAACATTACAAATCTTACTGATCTAAAACTTTTGACCGGTAGTGTATATATTTTTTTTAATGAAAGGAATTACTATATTTTAGTTCGATAATGTTTTTTATTTCATATTTAGTATTTTTAGGGGATTTTATGGTATTCAATTATATTTACGCTGAAACGTATGACACACAAAGCCAACTAAATGTAATGTAAAACCGTGTCCATGTCTACACGCGACTCCGAGACAATTCTATTTTAGAAACGGTTTCTTCTATTTTCTAACCCACCCTAAACCAAATTTACGTACTTCTGAAATTTCACAGCTGGACCACCAATCCGAGCTGAAAGATTTAGACAAATAACATTAGAACTGATGAATTTTTATTTAAAAAGTTTAAAAAGTAAAAACTATCACTTTTAAAAGTTTGTAAATACTATTTCAACAATAGTTCAGGCCCAGGAAATCTCTGGTAAGACTTTACAACACGTTTCATTTTATTAAAACACGACACTTCAAATTTTTCACTCTGAATAGCCTATAAGAACAAATGATGGTACTTTCATTCATAATTCCGTTTACATGAAATATAAGTTATCACTAGAGCTGTACCGGAACTTTATTTGCCACAACCAAGACTTATATGTAATATGCATAAATGTTTCACATTGTTGGCAAATGTTTCAACTATGCAACAAGATATTTTTCCACATCAAGTTTTCAAAACAAATCCAAAATGATTTTGAAAATGATTTTAATACGCTAAACTGCTAGCCAATCATAGCAGTGTGTGTTTACTTCCACGTCTTGAATGAGACGCCAGTGTTTCAGAGAGAGGCTCAAAAACAGGAGAAAAAATTGTTTATTACTTCTGAATAAGGATGTTTTTTGATGTAAAAAATCTTGCTAAGATTGAATATTATTAAAATAATTTTAAATGCAGCTCATGACGCCTTTAATAGATTTACTTAATGATAATAACACACAAAAAACACACAGCATTCTGCATGAAGTTCAGAAAGGAAATGCTCACAATCCACTCCAGCTTATCAATCATCATTTTATAAACTCAATGCGCCGTCAAAAATATATTTTAATACATTCCCCTCTTGTGCTTTTCCACATCAAAACTGCATTAAACTTTCATGAAGAAACTGACAGATCAGAAACTTCACGATAACTTGTAATGAAAACGATTCTGCCGATCACGCAGTCACAACAGCACTGCAGGATCAGCGCCAGAACACACACGGCCTTCATTAAACCAACGTCAAAAGGCCGAACAACAACTTCTTTCTTCCATTTGATTGGTCAGAATCCAGTGTTGATCTGAATGCATGACCTCAAACTTCAGAAGCACATCATGTTCTAAAGGGAATTCAGATCTGAATGTTTATCTAACCGAACAGCGAGGTCGAGTAGATTAGATTAGATTGTTTATATAAGCTGAAGACATCAAAACAGATGAATATTAATACATTTAATGGCCCAGTCTGTTGTGATTGGTCTACTCTGCTCTGATTGGTCAGATGACTCAGTCTATTGTGATTGGTCTACTCTACTCTGATTGGTCAGATGGCCCAGTCTGTTGTGATTGGTCTTCTCTGCTCTGATTGGTCAGATGGCCCAGTCTGTTGTGATTGGTCTACTCTGCTCTGATTGGTCAGATGGCCCAGTCTGTTGTGATTGGTCTACTCTACTCTGATTGGTCAGATGGCCCAGTCTGTTGTGATTGGTCTACTCTGCTCTGATTGGTCAGATGGCCCAGTCTGTTGTGATTGGTCTACTCTACTCTGATTGGTCAGATGGCCCAGTCTGTTGTGATTGGTCTACTCTGCTCTGATTGGTCAGATGGCCCAGTCTGTTGTGATTGGTCTACTCTACTCTGATTGGTCAGATGGCCCAGTCTGTTGTGATTGGTCTACTCTGCTCTGATTGGTCAGATGGCCCAGTCTGTTGTGATTGGTCTACTCTACTCTGATTGGTCAGATGGCCCAGTCTGTTGTGATTGGTCTACTCTACTCTGATTGGTCAGATGGCCCAGTCTGTTGTGATTGGTCTTCTCTGCTCTGATTGGTCAGATGGCCCAGTCTGTTGTGATTGGTCTACTCTACTCTGATTGGTCAGATGGCCCAGTCTGTTGTGATTGGTCTACTCTGCTCTGATTGGTCAGATGGCCCAGTCTGTTGTGATTGGTCTACTCTGCTCTGATTGGTCAGATGGCCCAGTCTGTTGTGATTGGTCTACTCTACTCTGATTGGTCAGATGGCCCAGTCTGTTGTGATTGGTCTACTCTACTCTGATTGGTCAGATGGCCCAGTCTGTTGTGATTGGTCTACTCTGCTCTGATTGGTCAGATGGCCCAGTCTGTTGTGATTGGTCTACTCTGCTCTGATTGGTCAGATGGTCCAGTCTGTTGTGATTGGTCTACTCTGCTCTGATTGGTCAGATGGCCCAGTCTGTTGTGATTGGTCTACTCTACTCTGATTGGTCAGATGGCCCAGTCTGTTGTGATTGGTCTACTCTGCTCTGATTGGTCAGATGGCCCAGTCTGTTGTGATTGGTCTACTCTACTCTGATTGGTCAGATGGCCCAGTCTGTTGTGATTGGTCTACTCTGCTCTGATTGGTCAGATGGCCCAGTCTGTTGTGATTGGTCTACTCTGATTGGTCAGATGGCCCAGTCTGTTGTGATTGGTCTTCTCTGCTCTGATTGGTCAGATGGCCCAGTCTGTTGTGATTGGTCTACTCTGCTCTGATTGGTCAGATGGCCCAGTCTGTTGTGATTGGTCTACTCTACTCTGATTGGTCAGATGGCCCAGTCTGTTGTGATTGGTCTACTCTGCTCTGATTGGTCAGATGGCCCAGTCTGTTGTGATTGGTCTACTCTACTCTGATTGGTCAGATGGCCCAGTCTGTTGTGATTGGTCTACTCTGCTCTGATTGGTCAGATGGCCCAGTCTGTTGTGATTGGTCTACTCTGCTCTGATTGGTCAGATGGCCCAGTCTGTTGTGATTGGTCTACTCTACTCTGATTGGCATACATGCCAACCCTCCCGATTTTTCCGGGAGACTCCCGAATTTCAAAGCCCCTCCCGAAAATCTCCCGGACCGACCTTTCTCCCGAATTTCTCCCGATTTCCACCCGGACAACAATATTGCTACACCATCCGTCACTGGGCGCCGATTCAGACCGAACAATAATAAAAGTTACACCTTGAAGTCAAGCGCGGCGATAGCCCAGTCCCAAATCGCACACTTCATGAGCACTTTCGGTCTTGTGGACTTACAATGGCTGCCGCGTGCGCGTGTCCGTTAAGTCCGTGAGACCGCAGTGTGTCTCATTTGGTCATTTTTAGATCTCAGAAGGGTGCTCGCGAGCGCCCCCAAGTGGTCGATTTGCGCCCTTGATGCGCACTTTTGCCGAGCCCACACTTTACCATTCTGTTGTGATTGGTCTACTCTGCTCTGATTGGTCAGATGGCCCAGTCTGTTGTGATTGGTCAGAAAGAAAACACTCATTATCATATCTGAATCTCAGTGATTCGAACAGTAACGATGGCGTGGGTTTATCAATCTCAGAAAACAGCGTCTTCTCGACACGAACAACACGAACCAAACTCTTCCAGTCTCAGATACACTAGTGTTTGAGGGCGGGGCTAAGAGCTAAGCTGTTCAGCCAATCAAGACCACAGGCTGGCATTATGCAAATTAGTTACAAACATACGTAAATTAAGCAGAAAGCAAGTCTGGAATTACTGACGACTTCTTTCTTTTAGGAGACAAAAATTATTTATCCACTTTGATATTACAATTTAGAAGATACATTCATTGATATTTCAGTAGCGTTGGGTGAGCGGGGGGGGTCAAAGTTAAGTGCTATTTATCGATGCATCTGTCGCTAAACATCAGTCACGCAACAGTGAACAACGAGTGTGTGTGTGTGTATTTAGACTAATCAATACACATGAAAGCTCTTACACACACACCGTAGCAGATGGTGAAATATATTAAGTGTCTCTGAGTTAAACAGCTGTGACTGCAATATGAGCGACAAGCTCAAAGAAACTTGAGTTCGGTAACATTTTGCATATTTACTGACAAGAATAAGAGGTGTGATATATGAAGCAACATTAACAAGTACATTATTCACATCTGAGAGCAACACTGAAACAGGCAAATACAGTAATAATTGTAAAACACATGACCCATGTGCATTTTTGGAAATGCATTTTTACACAAGATGGTGATTAACAAAGCAAGGTTAATATCTAACCACAAACTCCACAGAGGCCAAAGACCAATCGTTTGTTACGAGCAGCTTTTGTGCTCCACTGGCAACAGTTTTATATCTGAAACCCTTTCTTTTATCAGCGAAGCCTTTCAGGGCAACGGCGACAGCTTTATAAACGCCAGACTGTGCATTTTGCTTAGCTACGGCATGTGAGCGCTAGAAAATGTTCCTAAAGCAACAGCTCCGAGATTTAAGATAACGCTAAATTGTGTTCCTGAAAGAACGAGCTCTTCCACACAACCCTCGTTACTCATCAAAATGTGCTCTTGCTTTCAGCCCAACTGCACTCAAATACCTTGATCCAAGTTTCTTTCACAAACACACAATGCGTGCTGTAGAAATGTTGAGTGTTGAAGCACAGAGATGCGGCGCACAGCAAACACTCACATTTCAGCAAACGCCACAGGCCATGATCTTTCATGAGAGCTGACAGTAAAAATAGGTCTAACCGCTTGACTTCCGTACGCCTATTATGTAATTTATCGTTTTCTAGGAATTGAGCATTTAAAATGACAACAGTTTGAGTTTGACCTAAATTCCTCAGTGATGCAACAATCCCTGAATGTTTCCAAACGTTCCTGCTAAAGAAATCACGGTTCACCTGGGGTAAACAACCAATAACCAAACATACAGAAGCCTAAATGCAATGATTTGCCCATGCAAAAGCTTTTTAAAGGGGTCCTGACAGGAGAAATCAAACTTGCCTTGATCTTATGGCATATAAAAGGTCTTTGTAGCATTAAAACATCCTGCAAGTTTCAGAGATTAAAACGTCCTCATTATAAACAAAGCATTTATTTAATCAAGCGCCAAAAACAGCTCGTTTTGATATTCCTGGATCTGTGACATCATACATTTGCATATTCCCGCCTCCAGAACAACATATCGACCAATAGTTACCCATCATCACACCATAGGCTCCGCCCACTGCCGTTCAGTCTCTTAAATGAAAGAGTGAAAGAAGGATTGTCCAGTTTAAACCGCTGGTTTGAGTTTCTGGAGAGACTTCAGGAGATCCCCGCGTCAGAAACAAGTGGATGTTTATTTGAACGGCGTCCCGGATCGCGCCGCAGGATTGTGTGTTTGTTCGGAGCGTTTGACAGAAGCCGATCACAAACCCTCAGTAAATGATTCATAATGCTTCTCTGTAAATGGATCATGTTTTCAATAACGAGTGTGTGTTGATACGGTTTCCTATGCAGTGACGTTAGCCAATCATAACAGCCTTAAAGGAGCCGCGCTTTAAAACCGATCATTTCAGACAGAGGGTTGAACTGAAAATAATCATTTTTTAGCATATTATTAGTTTTTTTGTGCAACTTTAGTATCATGACCCTTTTAGGTGCATTGCCTGGATGTTTGCTTTAGGACGAGGCACACAATGATCTTTTAAACACTATTAGACGTTTGTAATGGGGATTCTTGACTTTGCAAACATCATTAATGAACATTTAGGCAATCAGTCAAGTGGAGCAAGTCTTAAAGCTCAATCTCACCCCTTACTAGCAAACACACAAGACCTTCGCTGAGCAAAACCATGAGGGTAATGTCTCAAACACACATTTAGTCTTTCAGCAGAGGATGTCTAAATCTTATTGCGATTCACCAAGATCATGGGTTCAAATTACAGTGAATAATATAACTTTTATGCAAAGCCGTTTTGGAAAAATTACGCAAAAAATTACGCACCAATACATCTACATTTGATTCATACTCAACCAAATTAATTTTAATGCTAATGAATCCGATAAAATGTCTTCGTACAGTGGAAATTTGTGGAAAGTTACATCAATGTTTTGTTGGCTGAACGTACAACATCTACTACAGCTTACTTTCATCCTTGTGAATCAAATAATCTCACATTCTTATTTTACAAGTGCATATCGAAAAATTCACATTTAAGCCTCTTCAATAATCAGAAGAATTACTCAAGGGATCTCAAAGACGGCTTTGACGGCTAAACAACCCCATTCTGACACGTTTATTAACACACCTGCGACTACAATCCCTCAGCGCTGCTATCATAGGCATAGATTTCATCTTATAAAGTATAACGACATTTGAAACCAATAGCAATCTATTAGACTGGGTTCACAACTGAGCTGAGACACACACGTGACCGGTCATCCCGAAGGATACACACTGAGACCCGGGCCCAGATTACAGTCGCACACCGGATCGGATGCAGGAAAACTAAACCAATTACATTCTCACTCAGTGATCCAAACGGCCTCAAACACAACCATGCTGAGGACAATTAGAATTAAAACTACATCATAATAGAGATAGAAAGTCAAAAATATGACATACTAAGTCATATTAATGAGATGAAATGTCAAAAATATGACATACTAAAATCATATTAATGAGATGAAAAGTCAAAAATATAACATACTAAGTCATATTAATGAGATGAAAAGTCAAAAATGTGACATACTAAGTCATAATTATGAGATGAAAAGTCAAAATTATTACTTAAAAAGACCATTGACAAAAAGTTGTAATTACGACATAAAGAGTCATAATTCTGACTTTTAAACCAATTACATTCTCACTCAGTTGATGAAAAATAGCCACAAACAAAATTCCTGGATTTGCTTCAAAGAAGATTAAATTATCTGTTTCAAATGTTTTAACAACTACCTAGCAACCCCTAACAACACACGGAAAATTACCTAGCAACCCCTATTAACACACTGAAAATTACCTAGCAACACATTGCAACACACTGAAAATTACCTAGCAACACATTGCAACACACTGAAAATTACCTAGCAACCCCTAAAACACTGAAAATTACCTAGCAACACATTGCAACACTGAAAATTACCTAGCAACACATTGCAACACTGAAAATTACCTAGCAACCCCTAACAACACACTGAAAATTACCTAACAACACACTGAAAATTACCTAGCAACCCCTAACAACATACTGAAAATTACCTAGCAACCGCTAACAACACACTGAAAATTACCTAGCAACCCCTAACAACACACTGAAAATTATCTAGCAACACATTGCAACACTGAAAATTACCTAGCAACACATTGCAACACACTGAAAATTACCTAGCAACACACTGCAACACACTGAAAATTACCTAGCAACACACTGAAAATTACCTAGAAACCCCTAACAACACACTGAAAATTACCTAACACACTGAAAATTACTTAACAACACACTGAAAATTACCTAGGAACCCCTAACAACACACTGAAAATTACCTAGCAACCGCTAACAACACACTGAAAATTACCTAACAACACACTGAAAATTACCTAGCAACCGCTAACAACACACTGAAAATTACCTAGCAACATATTGCAACACACTGAAAATTACCTAGCAACCCCTAATACACTGAAAATTACCAGCAACACATTGCAACACTGAAAATTACTTAGCAACCCCTAACAACACACTGAAAATTACCTAGCAACCCCTAACAACACACTGAAAATTACCTAACAACACACTGAAAATTACCTAGCAACCCCTAACAACACACTGAAAATTACCTAGCAACCCCTAACAACACACTGAAAATTATCTAGCAACACATTGCAACACTGAAAATTACCCTAGCAACACACTGAAAATTACCTAGGAGCCCCGAACAACACATTGAAAATTACCTAACAACAGACTGAAAATTACCTAGGAACCCCTAACAACACACTGAAAATTACCTAACAACACACTGAAAATTACCTAGCGACCGCAAACAACACACTGAAAATTACCTAGTAACTGTAACTGCTAACAACACACTGAAAATTACCTAGCGACCGCAAACAACACACTGAAAATTACCTAGTAACTGTAACTGCTAACAACACACTGAAAATTACCTAGTAACATATTGCAACACCTTTGCATCCAATTCATATAACGGTTTTCATATTACAAACAGCAAACACAATCTTCAAACATCAAATCTCTCTATTTAACAGCATAACTGGATTGATTTTTGCCAAAAAAAAAAAAATCACCTAAAGGAAACAAAATGCATTTTAACAAATGAATGATACAACTATAAAATGCATTACATTATTAGATAAAACTTGAAGATACACATGCATGCGTGTAAAAGATGAGAATCACTGTGTTTAGTGATGCTGAGGAATTGAATCTTTCAGTGGCGATCAATTGTTGGCTTGCTGATGATATGCATGAGGACAATATTGATTCCGTATGTTTGCTTTAAACCAATAAGCCAGTCAATCTCAGCATAAGTTGTTCATGCTTTTATGCAGAGGTGGACAGTAAGAAAGTACATTTACAGAGTAGTATCTTTTACTCCACATTTCTGTCCTTGAGTAGAGAGTAACGTCAGTCAGGGGAGGATTTTCATTTTCTTAATGCACATTTTGTCACTGTTTTGGTGCACACTAGCTTATAGATAACAATAAGGCTAACATATTCATACTAAAAGCCAAAACACTTTAAATAGGGCACTATTGAGGGAACAGCCGGTGTCCGAAACCATCGTGGACGTTATTGAATGCACTTATTCAATCTCACATTCAATACTGGAACTGTGTTCTAGACATTAATGTGATACTGATGTGAGGGCAGATAGGCATGCACAGATTCAGAGGCATAAGGTACTGTAAGAAGTATTCCATACAACAATGCAACAATAATAAAACAAATGCATTGACATTTACTTTTGATTCTTAAGTACTTTTAAGAACGTATGTACTTTTACTTAAGTACAAATCGGTCTTTACAACCTTTACTTGTAATGGAGTAACATCTGACCAGTACTTTCACTCAAGTGAGGAAGTTGTGTACTTTGTCCAACCCTGGTTTTATGCCAGTAAGTTGCACAACATGCATGAACAGTGTTCACAAAAATGCAGTTATTGAGTTAAATGCATGAACAGTTTTCACAAAACTTCACAGCCAGTTCATGCATTTAACTCAATAACTGGTTACTAAAGCTCAGGAATGACCCTTGACCTCAAGCCTAAGGAAAACTACAACTTTACACATTGTAGTTGGACGGTCTGTTGAAAATGCACATGAAAACAAACCTTTCAAACACAAACCATGAGCATTCTAATACAGAATTGACGACACGAATCAAACCACTCGTGAATGATACTCGGGTGCGCGCCTGAATCAAGTGCATGAAACCCCGTGTTACAGATATTCTGTTCTCTGACCCGTACCTCGTTCCTCCTGCTCTCGGCCCCGGGTCTCGTGATGAGCGCCGTGTCTCCGCACACCACCGCCGCGTCCTCCACGAACACGCAGTCCGGCAACGCCTCGTCCGCGGGCAGCTCCAGCACCTCCAGCCCGAGCCGCTGCTTCAGGACCGACACGTACAGCTCGTGCTCCTGCTGGGCTCTCGGCAGGTCCAGCTTCTCCTCCTGGCTCCCGGTCCGGAGCGCTTCTGTGGCCAGAGACCGAGGGACCGCGCGGACCACGGCGTGCGTAAAGCGCCCGAACACGGACATCATTGCAGCGTCACCGGGGCTCAACTTTTCGGATGCGTGAAGTGTGGATTGGACCGTTTTTTAGTTGTTGTTTGTTGTTGTTGTTGCCTGTTTTGGTTCTGCACACACACACATGCACTCACAGCTCGAGCTCTGAAAGGGCGAGAACAAACAGCGCGCTGATGACGTCACTGACGCTCCCGAAGGCCCGCGAACCAATAAAAACTATAGCCTGAAAGACTCTGGAGTATTGTTGTATTATGTTATGACAATGATAATTGTTGTTAATTGTTGTTTTTTCCCCGTTTTTTTTCTTCAAGCATTTAATTTTTTTAACTATAGAATGCATAATATAGGGCAGGCGGAGGGTGAACTAACAAGACAATGTGTTCAAAACACATTTTAAATGAGTAGTTGTTCACTTCTGAATGAAAAAATTCTGATGATTTACCACGTCATCCAAGATGTTCATGTGTTTGTTTGTTTTTTTCAGTCGAAAAAAGAGATTAAGGTTTTTGAGGAAAATATTCAATGGGGTCCAACGGGTTGAAGGTCCAAATTAGATTATCAAATTAGTTAGAAGGGTCTCTACTTTCTGGATGTGTGATGTGTATTGGACCGTTTTTTGTTGTTGTTGTTGTTGACTGTTGTGGTTCTGCACACACACACACACACACACACACACAGCTCGAGCTCTGAAAGGGTGAGAACACAGCGTGCTGATGACGTCACTGACGCTCCCATAGGGGCAGCAATCCAATAAAAAACTATTGACTGAAAGTGTACGTGTCTCTTTGCTCGTGTTTATATTACATTGTGGGGACCAAATGTCCCCACAAGTATAGTAAAACCTGAGATGCCCTATTGTGGGGACCAGTCAGCGGTCCCCATGAGGAGAACAGCGTATAAATCACACTAAGTAATGTTTTTTGAAAATGTAAAAATGCAGAATGTCTCCTGTGATGGGTAGGTTTAGGGACAGGGGCAGTGTGTGTGTGTGTGTGTGTGTAAGGGGACAGAATATATAGTTTGTACCGTCTAAAAACCATTACGCCTATGGAGAGTCCCCACAAAGATAGCGAACCAGACATGTGTGTGTGTGTGTGTGTGTGTGTCTATTTGTGCTCATGTTTATATTACATTGTGAGGACCAAATGTCCCCACAAAGAAAGCAATATCTGAAATCCTTGAGTCCCCATGAGGAAAACAGTGTATAAATCACACTAAGTGATGTTTTTTGGAAATGTAAAAATGCAGAACGTTTTGTGTGATGGGTAGGTTTAGTGGTAGGGTTAGTGTGTGTGTGTGTGTGTGTGTGTGTGTGTGTGTGTGATGGGTAGGTTTAGTGGTAGGGTTAGTGTGTGTGTGTGTGTGTGTGTGTGTGATGGGTAGGTTTAGGGGTAGGGTTAGTGTAAGGGGATAGAATATACAGTTTTTACAGTATAAAAATCATTATGTCTATGGAGAGTGCCCACAAAGATAGCAGACCAGACGTGTGTGTTTGTGTGTGTGTGTGTGTGTGTGTGCACGGCTGGAATTCCTCTTTTCTATGGACATTCCTCAGTCTCTCCATCTTTCCGTCGAGCTCGGCTGGATCGTTCTCCAGACTTCCTTCACTGCATTCCTCAGACCCCGGGAACAAAGTTTGTCTTTTCTTGTTCCAAATCCACTCAATTATCCAGACCGGTCTAAACATTCCCGGAGCCCCACATTCCATCCTCTCATTCCCTTCCCTCTTTCCATGCGTTTTTCCATTCCTCCGGCTTCCCCTTCGGAGAGGAAATATGTGTGTTGTTGAGTTCGCAACTTGGAGGGCCGTAAAAGATGAATGTACTTTGAGCTTCAAAGAGTTTTTGGAACTGGTTTTCGGGGCCTAAACACACTCTATAACGGCGCTCTCTGCGTGAACATCATATAACATCCACTTACACACATCTAGTGCTTCCTTAGTGTTCCAGAACCTGCTGAGTGTGTGTGTGTGTGTGTGTGTGTGCGCGCATCTCAAACGTCTCCATACTGCAGAAAATGATCTTCTCTCTCAGTGTTTCTGTCTTGTTTTCCAGCACAAATATCTAAAAGATTTTGACAGAAAAATTTACGTTTTTTAAGTTTTTTATTTTATCATTTAATCGGAATGGTACGAAACTTTGTAAAGGTTTAGGCACTTGCTATGTGAACCACACACAAAAAATCATGGACATGCTTCTAACAGGTTTAATGGTCCTGAAAGAAACAGTCACACTTGTGTTGTTCGCACATTGGAAACGAGACGGATTTCCTCTAGTGGAAGCGTTCGGTACTGCAGCCGAACACACTCTCACTGAAAACACATTTTATTTTAGATATCAAACTCCGAAGTGGAACACGGCTTGTTTAGATTCATGGCTTTCATTTTCTTGCTGTTTTAGAGTAAAACGAGTTTTTGAAAATATATATTTCATATAAAAATTTTTAATTGTATTTTTGTGCATTTTTCATAACAATAAACGTAAAATCTATTAGTTTTTTAAGTTCACTTTTTAAAAAACATTTTTCACCTCAGCAATAAAGTGTCGTGTTTAAAAAGAGATCAAACTTCAGTCTGTCGCTCTAAAACATTCAAGATTTACCACAGTTTAAGTGGGAAATTAAATGTTCAGGTCTATGCTCAAAAAGTGAATAAATGGATTATAAATATAACTTAAATATAATGTAGTACCATAAAATCCACTAAAAATACAAAATATTAAATAAAAAACATTATCAAACTAAAATATAGTACATTCCTTTCATTGAATATTTTAACGCAAAAACACAGAGTGTTAAATCGAGATACATTACTGGAGAAGCAGATTGTATCTTTATTGAAGCTCAATATTTTTCATTACTGTGCTAAAGATTTACCATCATATCTATAGTTTGCATCAGCACAACAATGTTATCTACATTTATTGTTGTTACTATTGTATAACCTGGTTGAGACGCTTCATAATCTTCCTGCTATTCAACTTATTTTCAATATCAACTCTGTGGCTTTATTAGGAGTGATGATCTCATTCTGTTTTCTCAGCAAGTTTTCTGAACAAAACTCAGACTGTAAAATCCAGACTGTAAACCGCTCCGATCCCACCGGATCGTCTGTGGAATGTCATCAGGATAAACACTTTCTCCTTACAGTCGGAGGAAGCTCATGTCATGGCTAAAGTATGTATCTGATCCAGTGTAAACAGTGAAACCTCATCATGAGGGGAAAATTCCACACAGATTATTAGTGGCAAGCATCAGTAATACTATTGTTTGTTCTTAAGCATTATCATTAAGTAGGCTGTGTATGCTAAATGAATGATAAATACTTTTTTCCTGAACACCCTTTCACCCCACCACATAGCAACACCCTGACAACCACTCAGAGCCCCTTAGCAACCACATAGAAATTGCATAGTAATCACCCAGAACACTGTAGTATAACAGCAGTTCGTTTTGTGGGCTTTCAGAACCCGTTAGCAACACTTAGCAATGGCCTAGTAACCAGCCAGACCACCCTAGCAACGACCTAGTAACCACCCAGCACACCCTAGTAAAAGCAGTACGTTTTGTGGGCTTTTAGGACCCCTTAGCAACCCCATAGCAACGGCCTAGTAACCATCCAGAACACCCTAGAATCATAGCTGATGGTTTTCTGGGCTTTTAGGATCCCTTAGTAACCACCTAGCAACGGCCTAGTATCCACCCAGACTACTCTACTCTAGCAACAGCCTAGTGACCACCCAGACCACCCTAGCAACGGCCTAGTAGCCACCCAGACTACTCTGCTCTAGCAACAGCCTAGTGACCACCCAGACCACCCTATCAACGACCTAGTAACCACCCAGAACATCCCAGTATCATAGACTTATTGTCTTTCCAGAACCCCATAGCAACCACCTAGCAATGGCCTAGAAGCCACCCAGACTACTCTAGCAACAATCTAGTAACCACCCAGAACACCCTAGTATCATTGTAGTTATTTTGTTGCCTTTCTGAATCCTTAGCAACCATCTAACAACAGCCTAGTAACCACCCAGACAACTTTAGCAACGAACTACTAACAACCCAAAACACCCTCGTATAGTAGGTAGTTTTCTTGGCTTTTAGAAGCGCTTAGCAACCACCTAGCAACAGCCTAGTAACCACCCGGTACAAAAAACACCATAATGACATGACCACTCTTCGATTTATGAATTAAAGTCAGTCTTACAGATGTTAAAGGGACAGGTGACCCAAAAATAAATCTGTCTACATTTATTCAACCTCATGTCTTTGTTTTTGTCATTCTTGGATGAACTGTCCTTTTAAATTAGTGGCTTAAAACGTCTAAAATAGCCATAATAAAAGAAGCCCACATCAGCTTATCACCGACCAGCAAAAAGAACAGCCTATAATTCAAAGTACTGAAGGACATTTGTATTGTTTTGCCACTGAAGCGACAGCGCTGGTCCTGGGAGAGTCGAGTGTGATTTTAGTAGCAGTTCACACACAGGAAATGACATCGCATAGTCTCAGTGAACTATGAGAGGAAAAGCCACAGAGCAAACAAGGGCCAGAACCTGGATAACATCTCTCTGATCCGAGAGAACTTCCACACCGGAGGTAAAATAAACATAACGCGTTACGTAATGTAGAAATATGGAGGGGTTTGAGCCACTGAGTCATGTGTTCGTAATCAATGGCACTTCCAAGAGCCGTGGAAGAAAGTGGAAAATATTATGTTTGCCATTACAACATGGCGGCGGGCACAAATGAAAAACGCTCTTGTAATGGTTGCTGGATGTGTAATTCCAGAATAGAAAAATGAGAACACAATGACAGCACTGTTTCCTAAAAGCCCCGCGCCCGAACAGATGTCAACGCTTCATGAGCTCACGTTCTCACTGGACACTTCATTTGACCTCAAACACACAACGTAGTGACAAAATAACAACTTGTATCACTTGACGTACAGTAGCACCAAAAAGTAAGCCCTTAGCAACCACCTAGCAACAGCTTAGTAATTTCCAAGAACACTCTAGCAACATAGCAGTTGTTTTCCCAGTCTTTCAGAACCCCTGCAATGAAGCAATGGTTTAGTAATCTCCCAAAACACCCAAAAAGCATCCTAGTAACCACTCAGAACACCCTAGCAACGGCCTAGCAACCACCCAGAACACCCTAACATCATACAGTTAGTTTTTCTTTCACAACCTCTTAGCAACCACCTAGCAACAGCCTAGTAACCACCCAGAACACCCTAGCATCACAGCAGTTCATTTTCCAGTTTTTGGGAATCCCTTAGCAACAGCCTAGTAACTACACAGAACATAGCAAAAAGTTTTTTTAGGCTTGCGGAACCCTCTAGCAACATCCTAGTAAGGACCCACAACACCTCGGAATCATAGCAGTTATTTTCCCAGTCTTTCAGAACCCCGTAGCAAAGCCTAGTAACCACTCAGAACACCATAGCAACACCTAGTAACCACCCAGAACACCCTAGCAACACAGAGTAACCACCCAGAATGCCCTAGCAACACCTAGTAACCACTCAGAATGCCCTAGCAACACCTAGTAACCACCCAGAACACCCTAGCAACGCCTAGTAACTACCCAGAACATACTAGTAATGCCTAGTAACCACTCAGAACACCATAGCAACACGCAACAACTAGTAACCACCCAGAACACCCTAGCAACACAGAGTAACCACCCAGAACACCCTAGCAACACAGAGTAACCACTCAGAATGCCCTAGCAACACCTAGTAACCACCCAGAACACCCTAGGAACGCCTAGTAACCACCCAGAACATCATAGCAATGCCTATTAGACATCCAAAACTTCCCAGCAACGCCTAGTAACTGACCAGAACATCCTATAAATGCCTAGTAAGCCACTTAGAACACCCTAGCAAAACCTAGTATTAGTAACTACCCAGAACACCCTAGCAACGCCTAGTAACCACCCAAAACATACTAGCAATGCCTAGTAACCACCCAGAACACCCTAGCAACACAGAGTAACCACCTAGATCCATATTGAGAAAATGATGGCTTATATCACCTGACATACAGTGGCCTTAAAAAGTATTTGAACACCTAAAGAATAGCACACATAAAATGTCATGGCTACTGAAACAAACACTACAAATGAAAAACAAATCAGGGAAGCAGCTTACCTTTTATTAGCCAATCAGGAACACTCTCTGCCCGTCAGACATTTTGCTCACGCATAAAAAGCAAGCGGCGTATCAAACAAAGAAGTTTGGTTTCAAATGATAAACAATATTGATAAAAGTGATGCTGGTAAACCAAGCGGTTTGGGTTTTTAAAGCCATTCGACTATGTAAAGAGCATCCTTCACCACTGAGAGCCATTTAAAAGCATTCACGTATTCTGGCAAATTACTATTTGCTAATTAGTCAATAGTCAATCACCATGAAGTCATTTTCCAGCATTTCCAGCTCAGGTGATTGGCTCAGAAATGGACATGATCCTCAACAAATACGCTCGTTGGTCTGGGAACTTCTGGCTGGTCATTAAAAAACAAAACATAACACCATGTTTCATACAGAACAGCTTGACCAGCTTCAGATGCTGTGGTTCTGGTCCAAGATGCTCAACAAGCCAATTCAAGTTCCAGTAAAAGCGCTATCATGTTCTAAAACTATTTTGCTTGATCCAAATGTTATAAATGTGATTTTACCCAGTCATGGTAACCAGCAGTGCTGGGGGAAACGCATTACAAGGAACGTAATGTTATATTAAAGTTATGTAATCAGACTTTTTTACTTTTATTTTACTTTTTATTTTACTTTTTCAAGTAAGTAGTAAAGTAACGCATTACCTTTAAAATTTACAACAAAAAATCTCTGTTACTTTTTCAAATAAGCAAGTTACTTTCGTTAGTGCAGAGGTGTCATGTGTGTGTGTGTGTGTGTGTGTGTGTGTGTGTGTAAACATGATGGTTATTGTAGTTCTAGACTAAATGTGAGCGTGCATTTACTCATCTCACTTGTACAAAAAATTATTCAATATTCCTTAAAATTAATAAAATCAGTGAAATCGCTCTATGCAAACCTCCAATAATTACATGTTAAATAAAACAAATATTTTAATGCATTTAATCTCACTTGTGACCAATGTACTTTATATTGACTACTAAAATGGCTGTATATTTTTATTTATATTTATTTTATTTTATTCATATTATATTTAATCTCTGTTTTTATTGGTGAATGTGTTCATGTGCACTTCATCAGCCTGAGACTTAATCATTTCAGTTTTGGTGTGAAAGGGTCTTTGGATTTGCCCCAAAATAGCACTTTTTGTTATAAAATGCTTAGCCCAGGAGAGAAAAAGTAACGCAAAAGTAATGTAACTCATGACTTTTCTTAAAGAGTAACTACGTAACGCAATTACTTACTTTTTAAGGGAGTAATGCAATATTGTCATTACTTTCTCCAACACTGGTAACCAGAACGTAAGATTGTGTCAAACGCTCATCTTTACTACAATGACACAGCACATCAACATCTAGTGTCGCAATCTGGGAAAAATCCACTAAAACCAGTTAAACCACAGGGATTTCGATCTCCATGAACAGATCAGATGCATCTTCACACACAACAAGCCTGACTGATGAGAAGAAAACAACACACATGCACCCAGTGTAACACACAGCTACCAGCACACAGTCCATAAAGACGTTAAAGTAAACCATACCTGAGATATGAGAAGATCTGATTCCGTTCTCCATCAGGACGTCTCAGTGTCCACACACTTCTGCTCTCCGAGAGCCTGTGGAAAGAGCTGTTCAGTGCAATATTGTACATTCCCTTGCTCTCACACTCGGTTTGGTTTGTGCATCCAAGAACTTCTAATCTCTGATTTTCGGTGGAATGTCACTTATTTGGAGTCTCAGAGAAAAACAGTGTACTTTTTTTTTTTTTTTTTACATCTTATGTGGAAAACTGGATGCCTGTTGCACTTTTTCTTTCACTTTGTGATGGACAGACTGTATGCATATTAAATTAGCTGGAGGAATGTCCTCCACGGAGAGCATATGTGGAGACCCTTTAAGCTGTCAGGAATGCTTTGTGGTTGGATAACTCCAGCAGAAATGTTAATAATGCAAGCTACTGCCCAGACCAAATATGGTAATATTGTTACGTCTGGAATCGGGCTCCACATCTGGAACCACTTAGATCTGTTGAGTCAAGAGAGAGGAGCGAGCAGAGCCAAAAATAGAAGCCGTAAAGTTTGAGTTTAGATCGTCTCTAAACGCGCACAGAATAGGGTGTATGGTGGCATAGATCCGTTTTTAAGCATTTGTATTTCTAGAAATGTATGTTTGAAGATTGATACAATTACCCAAAGCGCGAAGCTGATCTAAACAAGGGAACGCGCGCGCGTGCAGTGGATTAATTTATGGTTGACGCGCGCGCGTAACGCCATTAATAGACCCCTGGGGGCGAGGAAATATTTCTCTGCCGAGTAATAAGGCTAATAACTTTTACATGACGTTAGCCAAAATAAAGCAGGTTAGTAAGATGATGCTGGTGAAATAATACTTAAAATTAACCCCACAAACACACACGCACACACACGCCAAACAAGTCGTTTTTCAAAACGTTAAGTTACCGCACATGTTGCTTTAATATGAGAATGCGTTACATTGTTTATAATGGTTACTATGGGTAGCAAAAAGAAATTTCGAACCTCAATATAAATAACATTTCTTTAAAAATGTCTGGAATAATTCGCACAGTTAATAAACCCACAGAACTACAGCTATCCGTCTCCTTAAAATGCTAAACAAAATAGCTTCTTTACACATTAGAATATGCTATCAGAACGCTTTATTTAGATAAATAATATATGGTTTCAAGTCTTTAGGCATTAACTTTACGCAAACCCAAAAAGGAAGCGTGAAGAGCAGAGAAAGAGAGAAGGGGGAAGAGAAATATAGATGGGGGAAACAGTAAAAAATGTGTTCAGTGAGAGGGGAAAATTCATTTAAGTGAGAGAGAAAAAAGAAGAAAGTTAGACAGGGTGGTGCTTAGCTCGGATGGAAAACGCGCCAAGAAACATTCCTCGCATTCCTTCGGAACAGTTCAGCGATGGTGACGTCAGGCTCCACGGGTGTATAAAAGAGGAGTCGCGCGCGTCTTCACTCTCAGAGCGCGAACGCCTTCAGACGCACGAGAACTAACCGAGAACGCGACGCGACGAGTCAGCGCACCGCGACCTTACACGAGCGAGGACTTTAACTGTTCGTTTGACACAACAATCTACAGTACACAGAGAAGCGAAGATGTTTGCTTGGGCTGTTATCGTCATCCTTATTGGGCACTTTAATGTGGTAAGTTACTTTCCTTCTACTCGTTTGCTTATTATAGACGTTATATGATATCCAAATGAGTGTTAACCCATTCATTGGAGAATCAGTTTGGAGTTTCACAAACTCACTGTAAAAAGTGTTCAGTTCGCTTAGCCTACTTTTTTTTGTTTGTTTTGTAAACCCGTTGCCTTAAAATGATTAAGCAAATAAACTTAATGCTCACTTGAAAAAATGAACTTGACAGCTCCACATTACTTAATTTTTTCGATTAAGCATGACGTTTATTTATTTACTTAAAAAATTGAGGAAACCCATTGCGTTAAAATTAAGTAAATAAACGTAATGCTTCTTTGAAAAAATAAAGTTATGTTAACTTGACAGTTCCACATTAGTTCATTTTTTCGATTAAGCATGAAGTTTATTTACTTAAAAAAATAATTTCTTAAAATTATTTAGTTAAGTCAACTGATCCCTTTTACAGTGTAAACATTACAGCATAGATATTGAAAGGGCACATCCACACGTTTTTAGTTTTCTTCCTCAGTGGGTTTTTACATATGGTTATTGACTTGAAAGTCACTAAAGTGTCCTGTTTTTTCCGCTCAGGTTTCCTCCAGCTGCCCAGTGCCATGTTCATGCCCACAGGAGCTTCCCAAATGCGCTCCCGGAGTCAGTCTGGTCTCGGATGGCTGTGGTTGTTGTAAAGTGTGTGCCAGACAACTGAACGAAGACTGCAGCAAGACCGAGCCATGCGACCACACCAAGGGTCTCGAGTGCAACTTCGGGGCCAGCCACGGGGCCACCAGAGGCATCTGCCGAGGTATGTTTCTCATTATGCCTGGTAAAAGACACTGAATGGAAAGCATGTGTGGATACGAGGGGGAAGTTTTGCATGTGGAATGGGAGCATTAGATTTAAAATATACCTTTCGTTTTCTCACAGCCAAATCTGAGGGAAGACCGTGCGAGTACAACAGCAGGATCTACCAGAACGGAGAGAGTTTCCAGCCCAACTGCAAACACCAGTGCACTTGCATTGACGGGGCGGTGGGATGTATCCCGCTTTGCCCGCAAGAGCTTTCCCTTCCCACGTTGGGATGCGCCAATCCCAGGCTGGTCAAAGTGCCGGGGCAATGCTGCGAGGAGTGGGTCTGCGACGACGGGAAGCATCGGGAATCCACAGACAAGTTTGGCAACGATCCATTGGTTGACGACTCCGAGTCTGACCTCACCAACAAGAACGAGCTCATCTCCATCGTGAAGGCTGGACTCAAATCTTTACCTGGTAAGATCTTCCTTCCCTTGAATTTAGTTTTGAAAAAATGTTGTGTTCTTTGGAGGGGTTCAAGACCCCATGACTTTTCTCGCACTTGAACCAAGAACACACAGGTGTTTTGTGTTTGAAATTTTAAAAAGTAACAAATCGGGTCAAGTTGACCCTCAAAGGAATGACTGGAATGTGCGGAATGCTTCAGTACACATAGAAAACCCTACAAATGCTCAATTCAAACTAAAACTGCTAAAGGTTTTCCAATTTTTTTGTGTGTTTCTGAATGCACACTGAAGAGAAGCTGACTTTAGGACCCAGCAGAACAGCTCATTTACTCCATATAGAGATATAAGGCCATCTAGAGTCATGAACTCTATCATGTTATATAATTTTTATAATATAAAGGTTTAGGCATGAAATTGTGAGTTATTTTTTGGGGGGGGGGAAATTGCATTAATAAATATTATCAAAATGAAATAAAATAAGCTTTCTGGATAATTTTTTTTTATATATAATTATTTTAGGGCTTCGGGTCATTTTGACCCGCGAGGGAAGGATTTGTTACAAAACACAAGGGAAGGATTTGAATGCATTGGATTGGCGTTAGCGATGTGCGTGCGAATCGAGTTTTAAACCGCACTTTGTTTATTCGCAGCATTCCGATCTCAGCCGGAATCCCGGGAGTTTGAGAAGTGCATAGTTCAGACCACACCCTGGTCCCAATGCTCCAAGACCTGCGGCACGGGAGTCTCCACCAGAATAACCAATGACAACAGAGACTGCAAACTGGTGAAGGAAACCAGGATCTGCGAAGTCCGTCCATGCAGCCAGTCGCCATTCACCAGCCTCAAAGTAAGCAACGTCACTTCAATAACACAAACACATTGCATCATAGGGCTGGGACAGTAAATCGATTCCAATATTTTCCGAATGCATCGCCATTCTCTCTCGAATCGATTCTGAGCTTAGTTTTTAACAGCAGATGGTGCTCTAGGCTAGTTTTTAACCAATGCTCACGAAGAAGAACTGAGTCTGAGAATGTACTTGCACCTCAGAATGCTTGTAATTCGCTTCAAACTTTATAAATGATTACTTTATAGAAGTACAAGTGGTGTGTGAAAGGCATTGGAAGCCTGCAGATTACGGCTGTTTCTAGAGCATGCAGTGCCATCTGCTGTTAAAAAATAACCTTAGAATCGATTCGAGAGAGAATCGCGACGCATTCGGGAAAATCTCGGAATCGATCCAGAATCATTTCTCAATTCACGATGCATCGATTTATTGTCCCAGCCCTTGTTATCACATGACGTTTTTTTGCCTGCAAACATCCGAAAGCTGCACGCACCCAGAAAGCTGACTCTCATACAGCGCACAAAATATTACATTAAATCGAGTTCATGTCTTCTTGTTCTTGAATGAACAAATGCACACCAAATATTTAAATTCACAATGCATCAATTTATTTGTCCCAGCCCTATTGCATTGCATGCATTCCAGTGCATCTGACTAATCACTCGTCCTCCAACAGAAAGGAAAGAAATGCAACCGGACCAAGAAGTCGATGCAGCCGGTGAAGTTCTCCTACGCCGGATGCTCCAGTCTGAAGAAGTATCGGCCCAGATACTGCGGCTCGTGTGTGGACGGCCGGTGTTGTAGCCCACAGCAAACCCGAACCATCCGAGTCAAGTTTCGCTGCGACGACGGCGAGACCTTCAACAAGAACTTCATGATGATCGAGTCCTGCAAGTGCACCTACAACTGCGCCCAAGGCAACGACGCCACCTACCCCTTCTACAGACTCTACAACGACATCCACAAGTTCAGAGACTGAGCGGAAGGGAATCCGCACGCCGGGAACCGTCAGAGCGACACCCGATAGGGGGGGGGGGGGACATGTCCGCCGGAATCCCACGGAATTGACCCTTCGCAGGGAGTTTGATTGACAGGCGATCTGACCAATCATAATCCGCCATTTTTGTCCGACAAAGCAGTCAGGAGAGATAGTAGATTAACATTGGAGGATTTGAACTTGAAAAACGGAGTGTACTTACGTCTTTCCACGATTAAAACAACATTCCTTCTTATATTACATTACATTTATGCATTTGGCAGACGCTTTTATCCAAAGCGACTTACAATGCATATCAAGGTACACATTTACATTCTTATCAGCTCTTGCTTTCCCTGGGAATCTTACCCATGACCTTAGAGTTGCAAGCACCAACACTCTACAGTTTGAGCTACAGGAAAGCATTATTTGATGCTATAAATTAACTAGAACGAAGAGATGATGGGTTCACGAGCGGCTTTAACTGAGGCTCTTGTCACGACACATTAAACAGCCACAAAACCTCACAAAACCTTGAAATTTCTTTTTAAAAATGACCAAATTTGAAAGTAAGCTGGTCTGTCCTGTCTGTCGCGTGTTGTCAGTGTCCTCTTTGCTCCGCGATGTATTTTTCACTGCGTGAGAACATGGTGTGGCGTGAGAGCGGCATGGTTTGTCGGACATAGCAACAGTAACTAAAGGGGGCGGGTCTTTGCGAACGGTCAATTACGGACTTACATTACGGGGACTTTGAAGTGCACTGTTTGCTGAGGCCGCGTCAGCATTTTGGAAAAGACTCGCTCCACACTGGAGCGCTACGTTTTATAGCTTCGTTACGGAGCAACCTGTAAAAGATGTAAATATTACAATTCCTGATGTATATTTTGATGTCTAAATACAAAACATGAACCAAACTGTAGACTTGTGTGTGTGTGTATTCCCAATTGTAGATATGCACATGCTAAAACGTACAACTGGTAGACTATGTACCTGGTCAAGGTTGAGTTTGTCCACGGTAACACTCCCTCCTGATGTGGGTGAACGCATCCTCATTGTTTGGCAGCTAATGGAATCCAACTCCACGACATGATCAAAAAAGGTTGAATGAATGTTTTATTGTTGTTTTTAATATTATTTATCACAAATGTAGCTCTTTTATTTGAACATTGTCATACTGGAATAAAGTGTAAAATGATCTAATTTTATATGTTACAAATAAAAGATTTATTTATGAACTGAACACTTCGAGTTGAGTCCTTGAATGCTCATGGAAAGATGTTGAAACATGCGTGAATTGAGAGAGTTTTTGATTGAATGAAGGGATGGTTATATAACATCTCTCGCTCTCTCTATCTCGGTTGAATGGAATGCTATTGGGGAGCTGAGACTCTACTTGCTTCCTACAATAAAACCTGAGACTCTCGTTCATTTAGTTCCTTCAAGAAAACAATTAAGAGACCCAGCAATAGCAGAAAACATGGAGCTACGCCCAGAATCTTGAGTGCTTTTCCAAACGGAGCTCCAGTCTGTGTTTACAGGAGCTTTCAGGACTAAAACATCACATGGAAGAGGCGGTCTTAATGGTTTAACTTTTTATATAACTCCTCAACAAGCCATTCATGCACTTGTTGTTTTTAGACAATCGCACATGGGTTTAATGAATATCGATCTTATCCTCGATCTGAGACTTTTATAACGCCGTAATCAGGCCAGATCTTTAGGGCATCTGCCCATCTTCCCTGCACTGTAAAAAAAAAAAAAAAAAAACTTTTGGAAACAAGACAAGAATACTAAGTAAGAAAAGCATTTTTTTGCAGTGTGTCTCTAAACCCATATCATCTGGAGTGGTATATTTCCAGTGAGGTTTGATCCAGGTGAAGGAAATCCAGCTGAGGAATGCAGACGCGCTGATGGTCGGCAGATGGTGGAAAATATTTGGAAGCAGCTTGTTCGGTTTGGGCCTTTCTGCTAAAAATATGCCACTTCTGAAAGAACAGATCCTGTCCTAGAGCAAGCTGGGTTTTATGACATCCCAACGGACATCGGGAACACAAACGGATGGTTATATCACACCATGGAGCCTTTAAGCAGTTTTTATCTGAGTAGGACAGAGCTCCAGACGTTTCCTTGAAATATGACGATGCAGACAACTAAAAAAAGGACTAAAAAGACAAAAACAAATAAGACTGATAACACAGCTGATAGTGATGAAGTCAAATGGAATGAAAACGGTCATTTTAATGGTTTTCCACTTGGCATCATGAATGCAGTCTTTTGTTATGCAATCTTAAACAGCTTTGACAAACTTACATGCACTTTATGACAAATACAGGTATTATGGTCCATTGAGAAGAGAAGGTTAATATGCATAATCTTTTCAATCCTTAAGTCTCCTGTCCTCTTCAAAGGTGTCCCTCATTGGGGGTTTACCTGTCCGTCATTTCACTGATGACCCCTAGTGGCCCAATACAGAGCTGCCGAATGTTTTAAAGGGACAGTTCAGACAAAAATGAAAATTATGCCCTTGTTTACTAATCATGTGGTTCTGTGCATTTCTGTATGCAAGACATTTTGAAGAACGTTGAGGTCCAACAACTTCAGAGCTCATTGACTTTCATTGCACGGTTTTCAAAATATAAGGTTTTGATCAACATACACTTAAAATAAAGGGTCCAAAACTGGTTTTTCACAGCAAAGCCATTGAACCACCAGTTTGAGTTTCCCAAATAACATTTTGGAGAAAAATTCTTAAAAGACCCAGTAGTGCAAAACATGTTTCAATCTTAAGAATAATTTTCCAATATAAAGAACCTTTTATGCAATGGAAAAGTTCCATGGATGTTAAAGGTGGAACCATTAATGCCAAGAAAGAACCTTTATTTTAATTTTAAAGGACCAGTCCAGCCAAATCTTTAAATTCTGTCATTATTTACTAATCATGTGGTTCCTGTACCTGTGTGTGAACACTAAAGACATTTGAGGTCCGACAACATTGGAGCCCATTGTTTCAAATGTTTTGATCAACAAACACTTAAAAATAATGGTTCCAAAAGTGGGTTTTCACAGTAAAGCCATAAAACCACCAGTTTGAGTTTCCCAGAAAACCTTTTGGTTAAAAAAAAAAAGAATATTTAAATCTTAAGAACCATTTTCCACTACAAAGAACATTTTGTGCAATGGAAAAGTGTTAAAGGTTCTTCGTGGAACCATCGATTCCCATAAAAAACGTTGTTTTTAAGAGTGCAAGGATGAGTAAACAATAACAAAATGTAATTTTTTTGGGTCAAAAATGGTGCATCTGATCACTAAAAGTAAAGGAACATCTCACACATTTGGAAAATTGCATATCCATGTGTCCTGAGAACATGCTGGAGAGAGTTGGTGTAGATGATGAATGGCTCGAGTGAGACTAAACGGGTGTGTGAGACACACTGCCAAAGAGAGAGTTTGGGGAATAGTCACTATTAGAGCGCTTAACTAGCCCTGACACACACCTCATCTCACACAGGCGCTGGATGTAAGCAATGACGACATGCCGCAGACAGCGTTACATAAGCGTTAATGATGAACTTAACGAACATCAGCCAGCGCTCCAGAGACGGCGTCAGCGGAGAGGCAGAGACGCCTGTTTATCTGCCCAGACAGAGCGCTCTCTGATGGGGAATGAAGCGTCTGTGGACACGGGTCCGAGGGCAGCACTGCAAAACACACTCTTCTTACTCAGTGTGTGTCGTGTTTCCAGTCCAAATATCAAGTACTTCTTAAATGAAGATGCATTTACTAAAGTAGTAAGATATTAAGTCTTGTTTTCTGGGGGAATTAATACAAATTAAGTGAGATTTTGCTTAAAACAAGCCAAATTATCTGCCAATGGGGTCAGAAAAATAATGTTGTTTCAGTTTGAATAAAGATTTTTTCTTTAAAAAAAAAAAAGGGGGGGGGGCATCTATTCTGCTGTTAGTGTGGTCTTTAAACTTATGAACTGTGTGTGGACTGATAAAGGCGTTACATGAGGAAGCAATTTGACAACAATGCAGTAAATATTTTAGGTGCATCAAAAAGCGTGCTCGTTAACCAGCAGAAGCTAATCCAGCACAAATTAGTGCATAAAAAGTCACCAAAAATTAGTATCTGAACCTCATAATTAAATACAAAAGGAGAAAAACTGCAAAAAGGTCCACTTTTTGAAAAAAATAACTGGAGAATTAATGATGCAGAAATTCAGCTTTGATCACAGGAATAAATTACACTTTACTGTATATTCACATAGAAAAACGCTATTTTACATTATAATAATATTTCACTGTTTTTACTGTATTTTTGATCACCAAAAATGCAGTCTTAGTCAGTATAAGACTTTGAAGAACAGTATAAAATATTACAAACCATGAAGGACATTGTACATTGCAAAAAAATACTATTCTTACTTAGTATTTTTGTCTTGTTTCCAGTCCAAATATCTTAATTCAAACAGAAACAACATTATTTTTCTGACCCCATTGGCAGATAATTTTGCTTATTTTAAGCATCAACTCACTTAATTTTGATTAATTCCCCTGGAAAACAGGACATAATATATTATGTAATTTCACTCCTCTAGTAAATGCATCTTGATTTAAGAATTTTTACATATTTGGACTGGAAACAAGACACAAACACTAAGTAATAAAAGCATATTTTGCAGTGTAGGTCAAAACAAACGGACAATATGTGCTTTATATGAAGGTCAGCAGCTGTAGATCATGTTCATATTGGGCAAGAACACGCGCTTATTATTATTATTAAACAACAGACGAGTCCAAGAACGATGATCTCCAGCGCAAACAAGGACTTTTAGAGTAACTTATGCAAGAAATACAACCGAAACATCTGGCCAGGTAAATTATACTACATCATTATTGGATGTTAGAATAACAGCTACACAATAATACTGACGGTTAAACAAAGACCACTAATAAGACAAACAAACTTGTCTAAAGACATTCCCAGCATGCATCTGATTTTCTAAAGCAATGGAAGTCAGCCAAGGGATGCATGATATATCGCCACCATATCGGTATCGGCCGATATATGCACATTTTAAATATTATCGTTATCGGCCTGATAAGAAAATGTGTCCGATATATTAAATCCGATAAATAATGTATTATTTCCTTCAGCTGAGACTCTTCAGATGTGCACGGTTCAACATGAGGGCATTACATGGCTTGAATCATTGATTGGAATCACTTCAAATAAGGAAAATACAGTTATGTGCTGTGATATCGGCTTCATAAAATTATAACGAGAACATTATAATTGTGTTTTGGGAATGGCTTTTTATGGTAAAACTTTTGTTTTTGTAATATCATGATCTCAAAAAGTATATACAAATTAAAATTTAGATTTATCGGCCAATATATCGGTTATCTGCTTTTTAATATAACGAATTATCGGTTATCGGTATCGGCCAAAATTTTACTTTTCGGTGCATCCCTCGCAATTACACATGACCCGAAGCCCAAACCACATATTTGAGAAACTGAATTACAAGTTAAACAAAAACCGTATAAACTGCTTATGTTTCCACAGGACCTTCAAACAATCTGTTCATGTTTGTTTGGGATTCCTTGCAGGATTGTATCACGCTGGCAAACAAACAGTCACAGAGATACGAATTTACACCGAGACAACAGAATATCTCTGGTCTGAATTAATGCTTTCAGGACCCAATGTACTAGAAAACAAAACTCTTCCTGTCTGAGACTGATGGTGCGGTTCATCTAAACCAGATCTAACAGCTCGATCTGTTTTACTGTGGTTATCCCTGTCTGTTCTCGATAACACCCGCTCGGGCGTGAGGATGTGTGTGGTGACCGTTTCAGCGTAAAACAGCGTAATCTCACCCGTGATGGGCAGAACACACACATCCGGTGGAAACACACACTGTTCTGGAGTCCACAGATTACACCAATGAACACATTACAGTCAACCTGAAGTCTAAAAAGACACTATTTACTTTCTTAATTCATATTCTGGTCTTATTTTAAAGGATTCATCAGTGCACGTTATTCAAAATCATAATGAAAAGACTTTCCTTTTTTAGCTGACATCATCAATTCCTCTTATATTTCAGCAACTTTTGTATTTTCATCACATGATCAATTCCTCTTGGAGAAGATCAAGTCCTGTTATTCTGAAATAAAACTAAAACTAGAGATGCACAATACATTTCTCCGTCTGATAGTGTGATTTTCCCAAGGCGAGACATACGGGGGAATACGGTTTTCATGCATCATTTAACTGAGATTTTGAGCTATTTGGGGTTTCATAGTGTTGCTAAACACACTCAAGTGTTGCTTTTATTGAACTTTTTTATTTGCGTATGTAGATTTAAATGACTATACATGACTTGACCTCAAAAACTGCTTTTCTTACTCAGTGTTTGTGTCTTGTTTCCAGTCCAAATATCAAACATTTCTTAAATCAAGTGAAATGATATAAGATATTATGTCCTGTTTTCTGGGGGAATTAATCCAAATTAAGTGAGTTGATGCTTAAAAAAAGCTAAATGATCTGCCAATGGAGTCAGAAAAATAATGTTGTTTCTGTTTGAATTAAGATTATTTTTCTGACTCCATTGGCAGATCATTTTACTTTTTTTTAAGCATCAACTCACATAATTTCGATGAATTCCCCCAGAAAACAGGACATAATATCTTATATCATTTCACTCATCTAGTAAATGCATCTTGATTTAAGAAATGTTTGATATTTGGACTGGAAACAAGACACAAACACTAAGTAAGAACAGCATTTTTGCAGTGATAAAGATAAAACGTTAGATAAAATAGTTTCCTGCTGATAAACTTACAGTTTTTGGTAACACTTTATTTTAAGGTGTCATTGTTACAGTGTAATTATATATTTAAGTACCGAGTAACATTATTAAAGTACATGTTTTTATTATAGGATTAGGGTTTGGTTGAGGGTTAGTTGCATGTAATTATGCATCATTTACTGTTATTACTATGGTAAGTACATGTAACATAATGTAACAAAGACACTGTAAAATAAAGTGTTACCCAATTTTCACAAATGTTCATTTTCAGGCCCCTGTGTAAACGAACGGTGAAAACGCATTTAAGTTTTCTTTTTTTAGTTTAAAACGCTGTCGTGTAAACGACCCCTAAATGTGCATTATTTTAAAAAAAAGACTCAAAACTGGCAACATTCACAAACAGATGCAGAAGTTTATTAAAGAGGCACGTGGCGTAAAAACACTTCTACATAAATACACAAATGTTTGCCAAAAAAAGCATGTCGGAAAACATGAAATAAAAAAAATGTGTGTATATCTGAAGCGCAACAATCCTGTGAGTAGAGGTTATGTTTTCTGATGCAATTCGAAGGCACAAAATAAGAATGCAGGCTAACAAATTTTGTTATATATATATATAAAATTGATATTGACATAAATGAAGACAAAAACAACGACTTTAACATTATTTCCTGAGGTTGATAACAGAACGTACAGCATTTCACGAGTTCTGCAACAGAAACGTTGATGTGTGTCCATCTTTATGGACACGTGTAAAGCCTGATATCACTTATCAGCGCTTAAAATATCACACATCAGCACTTAAAAACATCAGTCGTCAAACCAGTCCTGCTGTCGTCTGAATCTGGGGTCATTCCTGAAGTCTAGTCGACTACAGTCTGGTTATCACTATAAACACTGCACAAAATGCTTTTCTTACTCTGTTTTTTTGTCTTGTTTCCAGTCCAAATATCTAAAAATTATTAAATCAAGATGCATTTACTAGATGAATAAAATGATATAAGATATTATGTCCTGTTTTCTGGGGGAATTAATCAAAATTATGTGAGTTGATGCTTAAAAAAAGCTAAATTATCTGCCAATGGAGTCAGAAAAATAATCTTAATTCAAACAGAAACAACATTATTTTTCTACCGCCATCGGCAGATCATTTTACTTGATTTAAGCAAAAACTCACTTAATTTTTATGTATTTCCCCAGAAAACAAGACTTAATATCTTATCTCATTTCACTCATCTAGTAATGCATCTTGTTTTAAGAAATGTTAGATATTTGGACTGAGTTAGACAAACACAGTAATAAAAGCATGTGTGCATGAGGGTTTTCGGCTACACCAGTGTAACATCTGCACAAGTGTGACTTTCAGGGGAATAAATGTTCCTTGCATCATGTGTGTTTTTCTGGCCTTCAGTTTCACTCGCATCAGAACGATCGCATGATGGACTTTCGTCGACGCGTGTTTGACTGAAGTCTTGCTGAGCGTCACTCTCACGATGATCACCATTTTTGTTTTCTTCAGGAAGTCCAGGGACGTTTTGTGAAGCGGGAAACGTATTTCCTTCATCAGTGACCGTCTCAGTGCAGTCCTGAACATCAACATCAGCAGAAACCATCATCATGTCCTGGGTTTGGCTCGTGTTAGCCTCCAGAACACTGCTGTGAAGCTCTTCCTCGTCACCCTCATCATCATCATGTGTTTCAGGCACTTTACTCTCAGTCTCAGACAGGTGACCCTCGTCATCTTCAGCGTGTTCTTCCTCCTGGTCACTTCGAAGCTCTCCGTCCTCCAGCTCTTCGTCTTCGGCTTTCGGCCTCTCTGCGACTGCCCGCGGTTTAACCGGGGAACTGGACACACTCGCGCCCGAACGCTCTGAAAACAGAGGGAAAAAGTGTGTGTTGGACGTTTACTTGCTGCATAATACTGTTCTCACTCAGTGTCTGTGTCGTGTTTCCAGTCCAAATATCTAACATTTCATAAATCAAGATGTATTTACTAGATGACTGAAATGATATAAGATATTAAGTCGTTTTCTGGGAAAATAAATTGTAAAAAAAAAAGTTTTTCCTCAAAAAAGCACAATTATCTTCCCATGGGGTCAGAAAAATAATGTTGTTTCTGTTTGAATTAAGATTATTTTTCTGACCCCATTGGCAGATCATTTTACTTTTTTTAAGCATCAACTCACATAATTTTGATTAATTCCCTCAGAAAAAAAGACATAATATCTTATATAATTTCACTCATCTAGTAAATGCATCTTGATTTAAGATTTTTTGCATGTTTGGACTGGAAACAAGACAGAAACACTGAGTAAGAACAGCGTTTTTGCAGTGATGCAGATAAAATGTTATCAAAATGGATCCATTACATTCTCTCCTAAAAACCTCTTTAAACTACATTCCGTGACACAATAACAGTGTTCGTCACATTACAGTGTTCGTCACATTACAGTGTTCGTCACATTACAGTGTTCGTCACATTACAGTGTTCGTCACATTACAGTGTTCGTCATATAACAGTGTTCGTCATATAACAGTGTTCGTCATATAACAGTGTTCGTCACATTACAGTGTTTGTCACATTACAGTGTTTGTCACATTACAGTGTTCGTCATATAACAGTGTTTGTCACATTACAGTGTTCGTCACATTACAGTGTTCGTCATATAACAGTGTTCGTCATATAACAGTGTTCGTCACATTACAGTGTTCGTCATATAACAGTGTTCGTCATATAACAGTGTTCGTCACATTACAGTGTTCGTCACATTACAGTGTTCGTCACATTACAGTGTTCGTCACATTACAGTGTTCGTCACATTACAGTGTTCGTCACATTACAGTGTTCGTCACATTACAGTGTTCGTCATATAACAGTGTTCGTCATATAACAGTGTTCGTCACATTACAGTGTTCGTTATATAACAGTGTTCGTCACATTACAGTGTTCGTCACATTACAGTGTTCGTCACATTACAGTGTTCGTCATATAACAGTGTTTGTCACATTACAGTGTTCGTCACATTACAGTGTTCGTCACATTACAGTGTTCGTCACATTACAGTGTTCGTCATATAACAGTGTTCGTCACATTACAGTGTTCGTCACATTACAGTGTTCGTCACATTACAGTGTTCGTCACATTACAGTGTTCGTCATATAACAGTGTTCGTCATATAACAGTGTTCGTCATATAACAGTGTTTGTCACATTACAGTGTTCGTCACATTACAGTGTTCGTCACATTACAGTGTTCGTCATATAACAGTGTTCGTCATATAACAGTGTTCGTCATATAACAGTGTTCGTCACATTACAGTGTTTGTCACATTACAGTGTTTGTCACATTACAGTGTTCGTCATATAACAGTGTTTGTCACATTACAGTGTTCGTCACATTACAGTGTTCGTCATATAACAGTGTTCGTCATATAACAGTGTTCGTCACATTACAGTGTTCGTCATATTACAGTGTTCGTCATATAACAGTGTTCGTCATATAACAGTGTTCGTCACATTACAGTGTTCGTCACATTACAGTGTTCGTCACATTACAGTGTTCGTCACATTACAGTGTTCGTCACATTACAGTGTTCGTCACATTACAGTGTTCGTCACATTACAGTGTTCGTCACATTACAGTGTTCGTCATATAACAGTGTTCGTCATATAACAGTGTTCGTCACATTACAGTGTTCGTCATATAACAGTGTTCGTCACATTACAGTGTTCGTCACATTACAGTGTTCGTCACATTACAGTGTTCGTCATATAACAGTGTTTGTCACATTACAGTGTTCGTCACATTACAGTGTTCGTCATATAACAGTGTTCGTCACATTACAGTGTTCGTCACATTACAGTGTTCGTCATATAACAGTGTTTGTCACATTACAGTGTTCGTCACATTACAGTGTTCGTCACATTACAGTGTTCGTCACATTACAGTGTTCGTCATATAACAGTGTTTGTCACATTACAGTGTTCGTCACATTACAGTGTTCGTCATATAACAGTGTTCGTCACATTACAGTGTTCGTCACATTACAGTGTTCGTCATATAACAGTGTTTGTCACATTACAGTGTTCGTCACATTACAGTGTTCGTCACATTACAGTGTTCGTCACATTACAGTGTTCGTCACATTACAGTGTTCGTCATATAACAGTGTTCGTCACATTACAGTGTTCGTCACATTACAGTGTTCGTCATATAACAGTGTTCGTCATATAACAGTGTTTGTCACATTACAGTGTTCGTCATATAACAGTGTTCGTCATATAACAGTGTTCGTCATATAACAGTGTTTGTCACATTACAGTGTTCGTCATATAACAGTGTTCGTCATATAACAGTGTTTGTCATATAACAGTGTTTGTCACATTACAGTGTTCGTCATATAACAGTGTTCGTCATATAACAGTGTTCGTCACATTACAGTGTTCGTCACATTACAGTGTTCGTCATATAACAGTGTTCGTCACATTACAGTGTTCGTCACATTACAGTGTTCGTCATATAACAGTGTTCGTCATATAACAGTGTTTGTCACATTACAGTGTTCGTCATATAACAGTGTTCGTCATATAACAGTGTTCGTCATATAACAGTGTTTGTCACATTACAGTGTTCGTCACATAACAGTGTTCGTCACATTACAGTGTTCGTCATATAACAGTGTTCGTCACATTACAGTGTTCGTCACATTACAGTGTTCGTCACATTACATTGTTCGTCACATAACAGTGTTCGTCCCATTACAGTGTTCGTCACATTACAGTGTTCGTCACATTACAGTGTGAAACGGTGTAATATTACCGTTTAAACCGTGTAATATTAAATATTGCAAGGCTGGAAAGGCTCTCAGCCAATCAGATTCCAGAACCAGAACTAACTGTTGTATAAACGATAAGCTATCGCTGGTAAGAGAATCGATGTCAGATTGTCTCATGATGAAATGTACGATTTACAGCTGACACAGAATCAGTTGCAAAATTTTTAATAAACAAATCACGAAAATCTGGTCATAAATTGGCCGAATACACTGCAAAAAAATGCTTTTCTTACTCAGTATTTTTGCTAAAATATTTCAAAGTAGTATCTTTAAAAAAGTAAAATAAGGGGTAAATAACGCTCTATAAAAATACTAAAATGTTTCAAATTGATTAAAAACATTATAATTAATAATATAATTTATCATTATGATTAATTAAAAATCTCATATTAATTAAATATGTAAATTTTTTAATTGCTAGAATTATTTAAAGTATTAAACTTAACAAAAAAAGTAAAATAAGGGGTAAATAATACTGTATAAATATGCAAAAGTTGAAATGAAAGAAACCTAGAAATGTTCTATATGCTATTACTGATAAAATATTATGTTAAATACATTGAACATTGAATAAATAAAATGAGCAATTACTAAAATTTATGTAAAATAAGAATGCGGCTAAATATGCTTAATTGCCAAGCAAATTATTCCTCAATTATTAAAAAAATTAAAGTTTCTTGTGCAAAATATTATAATTAATAATGTAATTTATAATTTATCATGTTATTTTTAATACATCTAACATATAATTAATTAAATAAAAAATATCAATAAACTTTTATCAGTAAAGTACTTGCTTAAATGTCAAAATCTATTCAAAATTATTTAAAAACCTATGAATATTCCATATGCAAAATAATAAATAATCCATTTAATATTGAATGAATGAATAAAGCATGTTTTCTGCTCGTGACGTATGAAATCGTGCATGTGTGCTGCAGTGTCAGTGTGTTTCGTACCCGGTGTGTGAGCGAGGAACTCCTGACTGTGCCGTTTCAGAACCACAAAGACTTCTGGGTATTCCACGATAGTCTTATGCATCAGGTTTTCCTGCAGACTTTTCTTCACGTCAAGCTCGAGAAACCTGACAGAAACAACACGACAGATGAAGAGTCACATGTCAAAGAATATCTGAATATTTCAATCTGCCGTTTGAATGATATTTGTATGTTTTCAACATTGATAATTGAAAAATTTCTCAAAATTATGTAGGAACCAAAATTAATAATATTTGATTATTTTAACACATCTAATGTTAATTAAATACTGAACATTTGTAGTAATTGCAATGTTTCTTTAGCATCAAATCATCATATTAGAATGTTTTTTTTTTCTTTTCTTAAATGTGTGTATTATATTATATTTGTGTGTATTATCTTAAGTGTGTATATTTAGGATTTGTATTTAGATGTTTTGTGCAGCACATTGGTCAGTCTTGTGGCTGTTTTTAATAAATTAATTAAACTTGATTTCTGAAGGATCATGTGACACTGAAGACTGGAGTAATGATGCTGAACATTCAGCTTTGATCACAGGAATAAATTACACTTTACTGTATGTTCACATAGAAAACAGATGATTTACATCGGAATAATATTTCATAATTTTCACTGTACTTTTGATCAAATAAATGCAGCTTTTGTGAGCAAAAGAGACGTTACCACACTGATTAAATCATGAATATATTTCTATTAGTTGTAATATTAATGCATCTCGGTGTTGACGTTCTCCTGGTCCAGAACATTCCCATGACATCATGTTTGGAAGAACGACAGAAATCTCCATAAACATCAACCGGAGGCTAAAACTCACGGCTGGAAACTCGTTCAACATGAATCAGGAACAGCTTTAACACACACCGAGGCCTTTCACTCTCTCTCGTGACATCAGCGAATTCGTCAGGAGCCGAGAGCCTCGTAAATCAGGGATTCGGGATCCGTGAAGAACACAGAGGCTTTCAGATGCTGTTGGTGAACATGCAGGCAACAGATCCTCACGCACTCCTCACACACTCCTTCTGTTTCACAGGCCAAATCAACTCAGATGCTCACACACTTCTCCTGTTCAACAGATCCTCTCACACTAAAATATCCAAATCAAATAAAAGAGGAAAAACTCACCGCGAAGAAAAACAAGCCGGACCGAACTTAACAACTCAACCCTCAAAACGCATCCCTCAAAACTCAACCCTCAAAACGCATCCCTCAAAACGCATCCCTCAAAACGCATCCCTCAAAACGCATCCCTCAAAACGCATCCCTCAAAACGCATCCCTCAAAACGCATCCCTCAAAACGCATCCCTCAAAACTCAACCCTCAAAACGCATCCCTCAAAACTCATCCCTCAAAACTCATCCTCATCCCTCAAAACGCATCCCTCAAAACGCATCCCTCAAAACGCATCCCTCAAAACGCATCCCTCAAAACTCAACCCTCAAAACTCAACCCTCAAAACGCATCCCTCAAAACGCATCCCTCAAAACGCATCCCTCAAAACGCATCCCTCAAAACTCATCCCTCAAAACTCATCCCTCAAAACTCATCCCTCAAAACTCATCCCTCAAAACGCATCCCTCAAAACGCATCCCTCAAAACTCATCCCTCAAAACTCATCCCTCAAAACTCATCCCTCAAAACTCAACCCTCAAAACTCAACCCTCAAAACGCATCCCTCAAAACTCATCCCTCAAAACTCATCCTCATCCCTCAAAACTCATCCCTCAAAACGCATCCCTCAAAACGCATCCCTCAAAACTCATCCCTCAAAACTCATCCCTCAAAACTCAACCCTCAAAACTCAACCCTCAAAACTCAACCCTCAAAACTCAACCCTCAAAACTCAACCCTCAAAACTCATCCCTCAAAACTCATCCCTCAAAACTCAACCCTCAAAACGCATCCCTCAAAACTCATCCCTCAAAACTCATCCCTCAAAACGCATCCCTCAAAACTCATCCCTCAAAACGCATCCCTCAAAACGCATCCCTCAAAACTCATCCCTCAAAACGCATCCCTCAAAACGCATCCCTCAAAACGCATCCCTCAAAACTCAATCCTCAAAACTCAACCCTCAAAACGCATCCCTCAAAACTCAACCCTCAAAACTCAACCCTCAAAACGCATCCCTCAAAACTCATCCTCATCCCTCAAAACGCATCCTCATCCCTCAAAACGCATCCCTCAAAACTCAACCCTCAAAACGCATCCCTCAAAACGCATCCCTCAAAACGCATCCCTCAAAACTCAACCCTCAAAACTCAACCCTCAAAACTCATCCCTCAAAACTCAACCCTCAAAACTCAACCCTCAAAACGCATCCCTCAAAACTCATCCTCATCCCTCAAAACGCATCCTCATCCCTCAAAACGCATCCCTCAAAACGCATCCCTCAAAACTCATCCTCATCCCTCAAAACGCATCCTCATCCCTCAAAACTCATCCCTCAAAACGCATCCCTCAAAACGCATCCCTCAAAACGCATCCCTCAAAACTCAACCCTCAAAACTCATCCTCATCCCTCAAAACTCAACCCTCAAAACTCAACCCTCAAAACTCAACCCTCAAAACTCATCCTCATCCCTCAAAACTCATCCCTCAAAACTCAACCCTCAAAACGCATCCCTCAAAACGCATCCCTCAAAACTCATCCTCATCCCTCAAAACTCATCCTCATCCCTCAAAACTCATCCTCATCCCTCAAAACTCATCCCTCAAAACGCATCCCTCAAAACGCATCCCTCAAAACGCATCCCTCAAAACGCATCCCTCAAAACGCATCCCTCAAAACTCATCCCTCAAAACTCAACCCTCAAAACGCATCCCTCAAAACGCATCCCTCAAAACTCATCCCTCAAAACTCATCCCTCAAAACTCATCCCTCAAAACGCATCCCTCAAAACTCATCCCTCAAAACTCATCCTCATCCCTCAAAACTCATCCCTCAAAACGCATCCCTCAAAACTCATCCCTCAAAACTCATCCCTCAAAACGCATCCCTCAAAACGCATCCCTCAAAACGCATCCCTCAAAACGCATCCCTCAAAACTCATCCCTCAAAACTCAACCCTCAAAACGCATCCCTCAAAACTCATCCCTCAAAACTCATCCTCATCCCTCAAAACGCATCCCTCAAAACTCATCCCTCAAAACTCATCCCTCAAAACTCAACCCTCAAAACGCATCCCTCAAAACGCATCCCTCAAAACGCATCCCTCAAAACGCATCCCTCAAAACTCATCCCTCAAAACTCAACCCTCAAAACGCATCCCTCAAAACTCATCCTCATCCCTCAAAACGCATCCCTCAAAACGCATCCCTCAAAACGCATCCCTCAAAACGCATCCCTCAAAACGCATCCCTCAAAACGCATCCCTCAAAACGCATCCCTCAAAACTCATCCCTCAAAACGCATCCCTCAAAACTCATCCCTCAAAACTCATCCCTCAAAACTCATCCCTCAAAACGCATCCCTCAAAACGCATCCCTCAAAACTCATCCCTCAAAACTCATCCTCATCCCTCAAAACTCATCCCTCAAAACGCATCCCTCAAAACGCATCCCTCAAAACTCATCCCTCAAAACTCATCCCTCAAAACTCATCCCTCAAAACTCATCCCTCAAAACGCATCCCTCAAAACTCATCCCTCAAAACTCAACCCTCAAAACTCAACCCTCAAAACTCATCCCTCAAAACTCATCCCTCAAAACTCATCCCTCAAAACTCAACCCTCAAAACGCATCCCTCAAAACTCATCCCTCAAAACTCATCCTCATCCCTCAAAACTCATCCCTCAAAACGCATCCCTCAAAACGCATCCCTCAAAACGCATCCCTCAAAACGCATCCCTCAAAACGCATCCCTCAAAACGCAACCCTCAAAACTCAACCCTCAAAACTCAGCCCTCAAAACTCATCCCTCAAAACTCAACCCTCAAAACTCAACCCTCAAAACGCATCCCTCAAAACGCATCCCTCAAAACGCATCCCTCAAAACTCATCCCTCAAAACTCATCCCTCAAAACTCATCCCTCAAAACTCAACCCTCAAAACGCATCCCTCAAAACGCATCCCTCAAAACGCATCCCTCAAAACTCATCCCTCAAAACTCATCCCTCAAAACTCAACCCTCAAAACTCAACCCTCAAAACTCATCCCTCAAAACGCATCCCTCAAAACGCATCCCTCAAAACTCATCCCTCAAAACTCATCCCTCAAAACTCAACCCTCAAAACTCAACCCTCAAAACGCATCCCTCAAAACTCATCCCTCAAAACTCATCCTCATCCCTCAAAACTCATCCCTCAAAACGCATCCCTCAAAACGCATCCCTCAAAACTCATCCCTCAAAACTCATCCCTCAAAACTCAACCCTCAAAACTCAACCCTCAAAACTCAACCCTCAAAACTCAACCCTCAAAACTCAACCCTCAAAACTCAACCCTCAAAACTCATCCCTCAAAACTCATCCCTCAAAACTCAACCCTCAAAACGCATCCCTCAAAACTCATCCCTCAAAACTCATCCCTCAAAACGCATCCCTCAAAACTCATCCCTCAAAACGCATCCCTCAAAACGCATCCCTCAAAACTCATCCCTCAAAACGCATCCCTCAAAACGCATCCCTCAAAACGCATCCCTCAAAACTCAATCCTCAAAACTCAACCCTCAAAACGCATCCCTCAAAACTCATCCCTCAAAACGCATCCCTCAAAACTCAACCCTCAAAACGCATCCCTCAAAACTCATCCCTCAAAACTCATCCTCATCCCTCAAAACTCATCCCTCAAAACTCATCCTCATCCCTCAAAACTCATCCCTCAAAACTCATCCTCATCCCTCAAAACTCATCCCTCAAAACTCATCCTCATCCCTCAAAACTCATCCCTCAAAACGCATCCCTCAAAACGCATCCCTCAAAACGCATCCCTCAAAACTCATCCCTCAAAACTCATCCCTCAAAACTCAACCCTCAAAACTCAACCCTCAAAACTCAACCCTCAAAACTCATCCCTCAAAACTCATCCCTCAAAACTCAACCCTCAAAACGCATCCCTCAAAACTCATCCCTCAAAACTCATCCCTCAAAACGCATCCCTCAAAACTCATCCCTCAAAACGCATCCCTCAAAACTCATCCCTCAAAACTCATCCCTCAAAACTCATCCCTCAAAACTCATCCCTCAAAACTCAACCCTCAAAACTCATCCCTCAAAACTCAACCCTCAAAACGCATCCCTCAAAACTCATCCCTCAAAACTCATCCTCATCCCTCAAAACTCATCCCTCAAAACGCATCCCTCAAAACTCATCCCTCAAAACGCATCCCTCAAAACGCATCCCTCAAAACGCATCCCTCAAAACGCATCCCTCAAAACTCAACCCTCAAAACGCATCCCTCAAAACTCATCCCTCAAAACTCATCCTCATCCCTCAAAACGCATCCCTCAAAACGCATCCCTCAAAACGCATCCCTCAAAACGCATCCCTCAAAACTCAACCCTCAAAACTCAACCCTCAAAACGCATCCCTCAAAACGCATCCCTCAAAACGCATCCCTCAAAACGCATCCCTCAAAACTCATCCCTCAAAACTCATCCCTCAAAACTCATCCCTCAAAACTCAACCCTCAAAACTCAACCCTCAAAACGCATCCCTCAAAACTCATCCTCATCCCTCAAAACTCATCCCTCAAAACGCATCCCTCAAAACGCATCCCTCAAAACTCATCCCTCAAAACTCATCCCTCAAAACTCAACCCTCAAAACTCAACCCTCAAAACTCAACCCTCAAAACTCATCCCTCAAAACTCATCCCTCAAAACTCAACCCTCAAAACGCATCCCTCAAAACTCATCCCTCAAAACTCATCCTCATCCCTCAAAACTCATCCCTCAAAACGCATCCCTCAAAACGCATCCCTCAAAACTCATCCCTCAAAACTCATCCCTCAAAACTCATCCCTCAAAACTCATCCCTCAAAACTCATCCCTCAAAACTCAACCCTCAAAACGCATCCCTCAAAACTCATCCCTCAAAACTCATCCTCATCCCTCAAAACTCATCCCTCAAAACGCATCCCTCAAAACTCATCCCTCAAAACGCATCCCTCAAAACTCATCCCTCAAAACTCATCCCTCAAAACGCATCCCTCAAAACTCATCCCTCAAAACTCATCCCTCAAAACTCATCCCTCAAAACTCATCCCTCAAAACTCAACCCTCAAAACTCATCCCTCAAAACTCATCCCTCAAAACGCATCCCTCAAAACTCATCCCTCAAAACTCATCCTCATCCCTCAAAACTCATCCCTCAAAACGCATCCCTCAAAACTCATCCCTCAAAACGCATCCCTCAAAACGCATCCCTCAAAACGCATCCCTCAAAACGCATCCCTCAAAACTCAACCCTCAAAACGCATCCCTCAAAACTCATCCCTCAAAACTCATCCTCATCCCTCAAAACGCATCCCTCAAAACGCATCCCTCAAAACGCATCCCTCAAAACGCATCCCTCAAAACGCATCCCTCAAAACGCATCCCTCAAAACGCATCCCTCAAAACGCATCCCTCAAAACTCATCCCTAAAAACTCATCCCTCAAAACTCATCCCTCAAAACTCAACCCTCAAAACTCAACCCTCAAAACTCATCCCTCAAAACTCATCCCTCAAAACGCATCCCTCAAAACGCATCCCTCAAAACTCATCCCTCAAAACTCATCCCTCAAAACTCATCCCTCAAAACGCATCCCTCAAAACGCATCCCTCAAAACTCATCCTCATCCCTCAAAACTCATCCCTCAAAACGCATCCCTCAAAACTCATCCCTCAAAACTCATCCCTCAAAACGCATCCCTCAAAACTCATCCCTCAAAACGCATCCCTCAAAACGCATCCCTCAAAACGCATCCCTCAAAACGCATCCCTCAAAACTCAACCCTCAAAACGCATCCCTCAAAACTCATCCCTCAAAACTCATCCTCATCCCTCAAAACGCATCCCTCAAAACGCATCCCTCAAAACGCATCCCTCAAAACGCATCCCTCAAAACTCAACCCTCAAAACTCAACCCTCAAAACGCATCCCTCAAAACGCATCCCTCAAAACGCATCCCTCAAAACTCATCCCTCAAAACTCATCCCTCAAAACTCATCCCTCAAAACTCAACCCTCAAAACTCAACCCTCAAAACGCATCCCTCAAAACTCATCCTCATCCCTCAAAACTCATCCCTCAAAACGCATCCCTCAAAACGCATCCCTCAAAACTCATCCCTCAAAACTCATCCCTCAAAACTCAACCCTCAAAACTCAACCCTCAAAACTCAACCCTCAAAACTCATCCCTCAAAACTCATCCCTCAAAACTCAACCCTCAAAACGCATCCCTCAAAACTCATCCCTCAAAACTCATCCTCATCCCTCAAAACTCATCCCTCAAAACGCATCCCTCAAAACGCATCCCTCAAAACTCATCCCTCAAAACTCATCCCTCAAAACTCATCCCTCAAAACTCATCCCTCAAAACTCATCCCTCAAAACTCATCCCTCAAAACTCAACCCTCAAAACGCATCCCTCAAAACTCATCCCTCAAAACTCATCCTCATCCCTCAAAACTCATCCCTCAAAACGCATCCCTCAAAACTCATCCCTCAAAACGCATCCCTCAAAACGCATCCCTCAAAACTCATCCCTCAAAACTCATCCCTCAAAACGCATCCCTCAAAACTCATCCCTCAAAACTCATCCCTCAAAACTCATCCCTCAAAACTCATCCCTCAAAACTCATCCCTCAAAACTCAACCCTCAAAACTCATCCCTCAAAACTCATCCCTCAAAACGCATCCCTCAAAACTCATCCCTCAAAACTCATCCTCATCCCTCAAAACTCATCCCTCAAAACGCATCCCTCAAAACTCATCCCTCAAAACGCATCCCTCAAAACGCATCCCTCAAAACGCATCCCTCAAAACGCATCCCTCAAAACTCAACCCTCAAAACGCATCCCTCAAAACTCATCCCTCAAAACTCATCCTCATCCCTCAAAACGCATCCCTCAAAACGCATCCCTCAAAACGCATCCCTCAAAACGCATCCCTCAAAACGCATCCCTCAAAACGCATCCCTCAAAACGCATCCCTCAAAACTCATCCCTAAAAACTCATCCCTCAAAACTCATCCCTCAAAACTCAACCCTCAAAACTCAACCCTCAAAACTCATCCCTCAAAACTCATCCCTCAAAACGCATCCCTCAAAACGCATCCCTCAAAACTCATCCCTCAAAACTCATCCCTCAAAACTCATCCCTCAAAACGCATCCCTCAAAACGCATCCCTCAAAACTCATCCTCATCCCTCAAAACTCATCCCTCAAAACGCATCCCTCAAAACTCATCCCTCAAAACTCATCCCTCAAAACTCATCCCTCAAAACTCAACCCTCAAAACGCATCCCTCAAAACGCATCCCTCAAAACGCATCCCTCAAAACGCATCCCTCAAAACGCATCCCTCAAAACTCAACCCTCAAAACGCATCCCTCAAAACTCATCCCTCAAAACTCATCCTCATCCCTCAAAACGCATCCCTCAAAACGCATCCCTCAAAACGCATCCCTCAAAACGCATCCCTCAAAACGCATCCCTCAAAACGCATCCCTCAAAACGCATCCCTCAAAACTCATCCCTCAAAACGCATCCCTCAAAACTCATCCCTCAAAACTCATCCCTCAAAACTCAACCCTCAAAACTCAACCCTCAAAACGCATCCCTCAAAACTCATCCCTCAAAACTCATCCTCATCCCTCAAAACTCATCCCTCAAAACGCATCCCTCAAAACGCATCCCTCAAAACGCATCCCTCAAAACTCATCCCTCAAAACTCATCCCTCAAAACGCATCCCTCAAAACTCATCCCTCAAAACTCATCCCTCAAAACTCATCCTCATCCCTCAAAACTCATCCCTCAAAACTCATCCCTCAAAACTCATCCCTCAAAACTCATCCCTCAAAACTCATCCCTCAAAACTCATCCCTCAAAACGCATCCCTCAAAACTCAACCCTCGAAACTCAACCCTCAAAACTCAACCCTCAAAACTCAACCCTCAAAACTCATCCCTCAAAACTCATCCTCATCCCTCAAAACTCATCCCTCAAAACGCATCCCTCAAAACGCATCCCTCAAAACTCATCCCTCAAAACGCATCCCTCAAAACTCAACCCTCAAAACGCATCCCTCAAAACTCATCCCTCAAAACTCATCCTCATCCCTCAAAACGCATCCCTCAAAACGCATCCCTCAAAACGCATCCCTCAAAACGCATCCTCATCCCTCAAAACGCATCCCTCAAAACTCATCCCTCAAAACTCATCCCTCAAAACTCATCCTCATCCCTCAAAACGCATCCCTCAAAACGCATCCCTCAAAACGCATCCCTCAAAACGCATCCCTCAAAACGCATCCTCATCCCTCAAAACGCATCCCTCAAAACGCATCCCTCAAAACTCATCCCTCAAAACTCATCCTCATCCCTCAAAACGCATCCCTCAAAACTCATCCCTCAAAACTCATCCCTCAAAACTCAACCCTCAAAACTCAACCCTCAAAACTCATCCCTCAAAACTCATCCCTCAAAACGCATCCCTCAAAACGCATCCCTCAAAACGCATCCCTCAAAACTCATCCTCATCCCTCAAAACTCATCCCTCAAAACGCATCCCTCAAAACGCATCCCTCAAAACTCATCCCTCAAAACTCATCCTCATCCCTCAAAACTCATCCCTCAAAACGCATCCCTCAAAACTCATCCCTCAAAACTCATCCCTCAAAACTCAACCCTCAAAACGCATCCCTCAAAACGCATCCCTCAAAACGCATCCCTCAAAACTCATCCCTCAAAACTCAACCCTCAAAACGCATCCCTCAAAACTCATCCCTCAAAACTCATCCTCATCCCTCAAAACGCATCCCTCAAAACGCATCCCTCAAAACGCATCCCTCAAAACGCATCCCTCAAAACGCATCCCTCAAAACGCATCCCTCAAAACTCATCCCTCAAAACGCATCCCTCAAAACTCATCCCTCAAAACTCATCCCTCAAAACTCAACCCTCAAAACTCAACCCTCAAAACTCATCCCTCAAAACTCATCCCTCAAAACGCATCCCTCAAAACTCATCCCTCAAAACTCATCCCTCAAAACTCATCCCTCAAAACGCATCCCTCAAAACTCAACCCTCGAAACTCAACCCTCAAAACTCAACCCTCAAAACTCATCCTCATCCCTCAAAACGCATCCCTCAAAACGCATCCCTCAAAACTCATCCTCATCCCTCAAAACTCATCCCTCAAAACTCATCCCTCAAAACGCATCCCTCAAAACTCATCCTCATCCCTCAAAACTCATCCCTCAAAACTCATCCCTCAAAACTCATCCCTCAAAACTCATCCCTCAAAACGCATCCCTCAAAACGCATCCCTCAAAACGCATCCCTCAAAACTCAACCCTCGAAACTCAACCCTCAAAACTCAACCCTCAAAACTCATCCTCATCCCTCAAAACTCATCCCTCAAAACTCAACTCTCAATATATATCATATATTGTGATATATATATATAAAACTTATATAAGTATATGAATGTGTGTGTCTGTCTGTGTGAGTGAGTGAGTGTGTGTGTGAGAGTGAGTGAGTGGAGTGTGTGTGAGTGTGAGTGTGTGTGTGTGTGTGTGTGTGTGTGTGTGTGTGAAAGCGAGTGTGTGCGTGTGAGCGAGTGTGTGTGTGTGTGTGTGAGAGAGAGAGAGAGTGTGAGTGAGTGAGTGAGTGAGTGTGTGTGAGCGCGTGTGTGTGAGAGCGAGTGTGTGAGCGCGTGTGTGTGAGTGTGTGAGAGCGAGTGTGTGAGCGAGGGTGTGTGAGAACGAGGGTGTGTGAGGGTGTGTGAGAGCGAGTGGTGTGTGTGTGAGAGCGAGTGGTGTGTGTGTGAGAGCGAGTGGTGTGTGTGTGAGAGCGAGTGGTGTGTGTGTGAGAGCGAGTGGTGTGTGTGAGAGAGCGAGTGGTGTGTGTGAGAGAGAGTGTGTGAGAGAGAGTGTGAGTGAGTGTGTGTGTGTGTGTGTGTGTGTGTGTTGGAGCGCACAAGAGACTCTCGACCACAGGTATGTTCCCAGCGTTCAGGCAAACATCTTTTAAGTGGAAAACAGTAATTTTAGCTGAGCAACTCCATAATCGGATCTATTTTAATCTCGTGTTCTTTTGTGCACAAACATTCAATCATAAAAACTAGTGAGCAGTCAGAAATTCAGTTAGAGATGTGTGTGTGTGTGTGTGTATATAAAAATGATCATTATATTATAAAGTATGTATTAAATATCTGAATATGTAATACAAGTGAATTATTTATTTACAAAAGCAAATATAAATGAATACATTTTTTATTTTATTAAATAATAAAATTAAATATATAAATACATAAAGTATATATAATTATTAATTGTGTATTTATATATTTCATTTAAATATTTAATAAAAAAATTATTATTTTGTGCGCACACACACACACATATATATAAAAATAATTAATATAAAATGTTATAATATTTATTGTACTTATTTGCAAAACTATATATATATATATATATATATATATATATATATATATATATAAATATTAAATAAATAAAAAATTTGTTGCAACGTCTAACCAATGCTTTTCTCATCAAACACTTGGGTAATTTCTAAGCCAAAATGTATGTGCAATCAATTTAAGATTAATTCGATTAACAATTTGAATGTCTTGACCGATAACACAAGCCACTGATCCAGGATCAGCTCTCTGAGCTTAAGAGTCGCACACGCGCTCTAACAGGAAAACAAAATCATCTCTGACGAGTCCCGAAGCCATAAAACTGCGTAACGCCGGGGGAATTTATGAGCAGTGATGTCATTCCCATAAAGCATTTTGTGTCGATTTCATAAAAGGAGGAATAAATCAGGGAGAGGGTTTCAGCCAATCGAAAGCCTCCGTTCTCTCTGTTCTCTATAAAACACACACATATCACTCCAGTGTTATTTACAAGGACAGGAAGCCGAAAACACACGTCACATGCTAAGATTAGGCCCTAAAGCGATGTGAACATCAACAGAATCTCTTACAACAGGTTTACATGCATCCAATGTCAAAAACACTTGAATTTTCTCATAACATCAGCTCTTTTTTCACAGTGTGAAACGCTTCGTTAAAGGATTTAGTCTCTCGTCTAAACCATGGATGGATGGATGGATGAATGAATGGGTGGGTGGATGGATGGATGGATGAATGAATAAATGGGTGGGTGGGTGGATGGATGAATGAATGAATGGGTGGATGAATGAATGGGTGGATGGGTGGATGGGTGGATGGATGAATGAATGGGTGGGTGGGTGGATGGATGGATGGATGAATGAATGGGTGGGTGGGTGGGTGGGTGGATGGGTGGATGAATGAATGGGTGGGTGGATGGGTGGATGGATGAATGAATGGGTGGATGGATGGATGGATGGGTGGATGGATGAATGAATGGGTGGGTGGATGGATGAATGGGTGGATGGATGAATGAATGGGTGGGTGGATGGATGGATGGATGGGTGGATGGATGGGTGGATGGATGGATGAATGAATGGGTGGGTGGATGGATGGATGAATGAATAAATGGGTGGGTGGGTGGATGGATGAATGGGTGGATGGATGAATGAATAAATGGGTGGGTGGGTGGGTGGATGGATGAATGAATGGGTGGGTGGATGGATGGATTAATGGATGGATGGGTGGATGGATGGATGGATGGGTGGGTGGATGGATGGGTGGATGGATGGGTGGGTGGATGGGTGGGTGGATGAATGAATGGGTGGATGGAGGAATGGGTGGGTGGATGGAGGGATGGGTGGGTGGATGGGTGGGTGGGTGGGTGGATGGATGAATGAATGAATGGGTGGGTGGATGGATGGGTGGATGGATGGATGGGTGGATGGGTGGATGGATGGGTGGGTGGATGGGTGGATGGAGGAATGGGTGGGTGGATGGAGGGATGGGTGGGTGGATGGGTGGGTGGATGGATGAATGAATGGGTGGGTGGATGGATGGGTGGATGGATGGATGGATGGGTGGATGGATGAATGAATGGGTGGGTGGATGGAGGAATGGGTGGGTGGATGGATGGGTGGGTGGGTGGATGGGTGGATGGATGAATGAATGGGTGGGTGGATGGAGGAATGGGTGGGTGGATGGAGGGATGGGTGGGTGGATGGATGAATGAATGGGTGGGTGGATGGGTGGATGGATGAATGAATGGGTGGGTGGATGGATGGGTGGATGGATGGATGGATGGAGGAATGGGTGGGTGGATGGATGGATGGGTGGGTGGATGGATGGGTGGGTGGGTGGATGGATGAATGAATGAATGGGTGGGTGGATGGAGGAATGGGTGGATGGATGGAGGGATGGGTTGGTGGATGGGTGGGTGGATGGATGAATGAATGGGTGGGTGGATGGATGAATGAATGAATGGGTGGGTGGGTGGATGGATGGGTGGATGGATGGATGGGTGGATGGATGGATGGAGGAATGGGTGGGTGGATGGAGGGATGGGTGGGTGGATGGATGGGTGGATGGATGAATGGGTGGGTGGATGGAGGAATGGGTGGGTGGATGGAGGGATGGGTGGGTGGATGGGTGGGTGGGTGGATGGATGAATGAATGGGTGGGTGGATGGATGGATGGGTGGGTGGATGGGTGGATGGATGAATGAATGGGTGGGTGGATGGAGGGATGGGTGGATGGATGAATGGTGGGTGGATGGGTGGATGGATGAATGAATGGGTGGATGGATGGGTGGGTGGATGGATGGATGGGTGGGTGGATGGAGGGATGGGTGGATGGATGAATGGGTGGATGGATGGAGGGATGGGTGGGTGGATGGGTGAATGGATGGAGGGATGGGTGGATACTCTTACCTGAGAGAGTGGTGTTGTTTCTGCTCCGCCTTCAGAAACACTCTGATGTCATGAGGACTGTGGACGTAGAGCTGTAACCTGGAAACACAACATGCGAGAGATCAGACAACTCAGAGAAACACTGCAAATACAGAGTGTGTGAGTGTGTGTGTGTGTGTGTGTGTGTGATGTAGTTATGCACTTTCTGATGGAGGTGACGTGCATATTTTGAAGGAAGGAATTTTTCATAAATTCTTTTTTGTTTTAATGGTAATACTAAAGTTTAATAATCAATTGCAATTCTGACACATATAACCACAATTATATTAGCAATTATATACAACAATTTATTTAATTTTTATTTAATTTAGTTTTTTAATGATTTATTTAAATTTTAAGAACCAAAAAGCATGTTTAATAAATTGAATTTAAAAAGCGTCAACAAATTTCATAATATTACTATTTTATACAAAAATTATAAGGGCCCAATGAAATGTTATAATTTTTCAGACAATACGGTTAGAATTTGTCAGGATTTTATGCAAACATAAATTTAAATATAAATCACACATAAAACCACACATTTTCTGGATTTATGATTTGAATAATTCCCAGACTTCCATTAGCATTATTTAAGAGTTTTTATCACTGCACTATTAGTGGTCGGAATAAAGAATAAGAATATGAAACTCTTGAAACACACACACACACACACCCACACAAAAAAACCACACACACACAGTGTCCGGCAGCTCAACCCGCAGTGACGCCTTTCCATTGTGTTCCTGAAGCTGATGGTTATCTTGATAAAACCCATCATTCATTTCAACCCATTATTGGAGGCGAATCCCAGCGTTCATCCAAAGCACACAAACACACTCGTGTGGAGCGCGGAACACACACTCGTGTGGAGTGCGGAACATGTTCTGACAGATGATTCCTGATATCGAAACAATGCATCGGTTGTGTAACAAACACAGACGATGGAAAAAAGGGCTTGGACGTGATGCTCAATCATTCAAACACACGATATTCTCACAAAGACCAGCAGAGATATGGAGTTAAAATGGTCTCATTTACAAAATACATCAATCAGATGTGTGTGTGGATCACAGATGTGTGTGTGTGGATCACATTCTTCTCGGCCAATCAGATGTGTGTGTGGATCACATTCTTCTCGGCCAATCAGATGTGTGTGTGAATCACATGTGTGTGTGGATCACATTCTTCTCGGCCAATCAGATGTGTGTGTGAATCACATTCTTCTCAGCCAATCAGATGTGTGTGTGAATCACAGATGTGTGTGTGGATCACATCCTTCTCGGCCAATCAGATGTGTGTGTGAATCACAGATGTGTGTGTGGATCACATCCTTCTCAGCCAATCAGATGTGTGTGTGGATCACATGTGTGTGTGGATCACATTCTTCTCAGCCAATCAGATGTGTGTGTGAATCACAGATGTGTGTGTGGATCACATCCTTCTCAGCCAATCAGATGTGTGTGTGGATCACATTCTTCTCAGCCATCAGATGTGTGTGTGGATCACATTCTTCTCAGCCAATCAGATGTGTGTGTGAATCACAGATGTGTGTGTGGATCACATTCTTCTCAGCCAATCAGATGCGAGTTTTCAATCTAATCACAATACGCTCAATGCTGGGACTCGAGAAGCATACATTTGCATTAGTATTCATAAAAACAATTTTATACTGCATTATAAAAATCACTAAAAAATTCTGCATTTTGTGATGAGATATTTTTTCAATTTTGGATTTAAAATTTTAGGCCAAGTTTTATGAAGTTTTACATCAATTTAAATGAAATGAAAAATTTTGCTTTGGCAACTAAATAATATATATGTATATTTTATTTTATTTCAATTAACGGAAATAATATTTTAATGCTTTTAGTTTGCTATAACCACCCTGATTAAGAGTTTGTAAATTGCTAATATTTAAGGCAAGATACTGAAACAAATTTTTTTTTTTTTTTATTTATACAGAAAAGATTTAATTTCAATACACTTATGATTCGATTCAGTTCCAATTGTTCTAGCTAAGTAGCCTCAGATGTGTTACGCACACAAAATGCTTTAACGCTCTGCTGGAAACAAAGCCGCCGTGAAGCCAAACCCCCTCATGGAAAAAGAAACCGTGACAACGGGCGCTTATTTTAGGATCAACTAAACGCTGGATTTTCAGTATGTAAAGATCGTGGCTTTATTGCTGCAGAAAACTTGCACAACGTTCTTGATTTAATAATATATGAGAAGCACGGCGGTCTGTTATCATAGGGATGTTCACGAACTGTGATTGGGCGGTTCTTGACCAATGAAAGCTGTGATGGAGTCTTGTTTTTATGGTCATTGAATGGCTTTTCTGAGGTAAACGTGACGTGATATCGTTCTCAAGCTGTTTTATTGTCGTCTTTCTGCGGCTGAAACGCTGATTGATGGATTTCATGAGATGATTGATTTCAGGAAGTTGTTCTGAATCTTTCAACACACCTTCTGATGTTCATCCGTGTTTATTTGCTGCTGTAACTAGTAGTAAAGATGAAGAGATGACTCTACAGCGATCTATCAGCACACATTAAAGAGCGTCAAAGCAGTATTTATCATTATAAAGTTGACAGAATTTGAAAATGATTCATATCAGAAGTAACAATTATGATTTCTTGGATGAGAGGCGCTACAACGTTTTTTCATTCATAGACTGACTAAGAGATCGATTCTTGGGGTTTAAGAATAGATCTCGGTTCATTGAAAGAGAAAAATTTGAATATCGTGCAACAGTTATAATTTTCATGATTATGGCTTACAGCTTATAAAACCGCCAAATTCAAAATCTCAGAAAATTAGAATATTACGTGAAATCAATTTTAAAACAAAGATTTTAAATACAGAAATGTCGGCCCTCTGGAAAAAATAATCATGCATATGTATATAGTTATATATACTAAATATATTAGTTTCACCTTTTGCATGAACTTTTGCACTATATTCTAATCTTTTGAGTTTCACCTGTTTTAACCCAGCCCAAGCAAATATATAATCTTATCTTACACATTTGTGAATCGTATATTTTAAATAAATTAATTTTGAGACTATTTTAACTCTATTTAAGCCTAGATGAGAAACCAGCAGTAGACCATCAACAGTCTCTAGAGCTGAATAACACCAGCGACGTGTATTAATACGTTAACTTTACTCCTTAAAGATGATATTGCACCACTTTAAGCGACTCGTCTGTACATGTTTAATGAGCCACTGTTATAGAATAGCATGAATCAGCACTGATCTCTGGGTAAAACTGTTGAACGTCAGCGTTGGCTTCACGATTTACAAAACTATCAAACCCTCCCTAAAAGATGCCTGGAATCATGAGCAAGCCATCCAAAAAACGCCCAACTCTATTCTAGTGTTGATTTTGTGGCCTATTATCAGTGTAAAGAGTTTATTTCTCTTTAACTCCAACCCACGGCTTCATTTCTGCTTTTACACTCGAGCTGAATTTGTGGTCAGAATAAAAGAGCGGACGTTTTTATCTGCAAGTCATAAAAATCATAAAAATAATGTGCTGACCCAAATGGCTCTAAAACGATTCCATGAAGAAACAATCGACACTTTCATCATTACGTGGAGAAGTTAAATGAATCTGTCCCACTTTTCCCTGGCAGTCTGTCATCAATAAACTCAGAGAACTGACGAAAAGAGCCAGACAGAATCTCACTGACTGACAATGCTGCGCTAACGCCACATTTCAGCTGTAAAAAGACATCAGAAATGATAAGAAATGTGAAAATGCCAGATGTCTTGAGATCCATGATGTCACCTTGAGACCTGCGTGTATTAATACGGCATCTGTGCTGAGCCGAGAGTCAATGTTAAATCACGACTCGCTTCACACGGGGAATATAAAGCAATCAGGGTTCGTACAGATGCTGTACAATTCAATTCCAGGACTGTAAGCACTACTTTTTGGTTTTCAAGGACTATAATCACAGATCTCACTTATCAAACAATCTCTATTATCTTTTAAATTCCAAAAAAGGTAAATGGATAAACAAAAATAAACTAATAAAACAAAATGGCACAAATAAAGTGCAGAACAAGCGATGACTGGAAACTTTAAAGGATTCTACGACACAGATATCGCTTCCCTTATTCAGACTGATGTTTTCTCCCATGAATATATGATGAACATGAAAAACTAAAGCTGTATCATACACTGGATATTTATGAGCAATATCACTCTCACAGTCGTGAGAAATGGCTCTATATCTACATCAGAGTTGACTTTGAGTGAAAAGATTGTTTTATCAATCAAATTAAACACTAATTTCACATATATAGTCTTTCAATAATTCAAGTAGCTATTTTTTATGAATATCATAAGGGTTTTCCAGGACTTAAAATTAAAAAAGTCAAATTCAAGTACTGTTCAAGCAACTTTCAAGCAAACTCAGATTACACAAACCTGCAATAACTCAATAGGTTCAACAATTCAAATATACTTTATGCACTTAATCTCACTTTATTAACCAATGTTTTTGCTGCTGACCTTCGATGATCCGATTCAAACATGACAATAAGCAAATGTTTATTATAACTAACCGAGACAAGCTCAAATCTAGCTGATGGTTAAAATAGCATTAGTGAACCTGTATTTAAAGTCAGATCAATGTGGCACTGCTGGGATGTTTGACATACTTCTGTCGTTTGACCGGATCTGATTCTGAAGGATGGATGTAGTGGTTGAGGATCTGATCCAGCTGTGTGTCATCAGGAAACCTGAGCCAAGGGAAAATCAATGAATGAAAAACACATAAAACTGACAATTAAAAGAAATATCTTGCCTTAAAATGAAATTCTGTCATTATTTACACACCCTGATTCTCATGATTTTGACGAAACATCATGCAGCTCTTGTCCATATAACAGTTCATAGTGACCAAAACACTAATTTCTGAATCGTGACGTGAATTAAAACTCTCGTTTCATGGATTTGGAATGATGAAATGGTCATTCTGATGGTCGATTAAGTGAATACTTACAGAATGTTTTATTTTTGGCTGAGCCATCCCTTTAATAATGCTACTCATAACTATTGGCTTGTCCTTTTTCCCCGTTTTAATGTCTCTGGATTCCATTAATGGTTAAATTACATTTTAGTAATCAAAATGCATGTCTAATCAATTACGAAACCAATACAATTTAATAAATCAATTACAAAACCAAAACAATTTAACAAAACGCATTACATTTTTTTTGAAAATCCAATTTTTAGAGCCCTATGAAATCCATTTTTATTTCACAAATTCTGTTTTATTTCCCCCAAATTCTGTGTTTTCAGTTTTATTTTTTCTGGATTTCGTTCTATGTTAATAATCAAAAAGCACATCCAATCAATTGAATTCATAGAACAATTTAATAGTTTCATAAACTTTGTTACAGTAATAGGATTTATTTTCTGGATTTATGATATGATTCAAATTTATTATCAAAAAACGGGTTAATTAAATTAAGGTATAAAAAATTAACAATTTAATGAATCATTTAAAATGTAGTAAAATAAAAAAAAATTACCAATCCATATCACAATTTGATTATATGTACAGCCCTAATTTTTCCAAAATCTGAGACATTATATTGCACATTACATTTGTATGACTGGATTCTGTGATCCACAACGTACAACGTCCTCAACCAAACCACCACCTAAATACTTTAAACACACCACCACAGAGGAGAAGGGTGTTTCATACCTCTCTGAGTAAACCGCATTGCTCTGAGGGAAATGGATCTTCAGATGCCAGTGGAATCGTCCTTCCCTGCAGGATTACAACCAGACAGATGTTATGGATCCCAAACCAGTAATGGATCTAAACCACATACTGCAATATACAGTCAAATATTATTCACACATCTTCAATATTTCTCACATCATCACAGTTTATTCGCTATAGTTTAGAAAATGGTAATAAAATATGACAAGAACTCGGTTGATATTTCCCTGGTTTTGTCCGTCCTTCTGTTAAACCCACACATGAATTATGTTGAATATCTGTTTAAATTTAACTACACAATTAGATAATACCAGTTTAGCTCCACCAGTGACCAAGCAATGCTTCATGTTGTTCAGTCTGTGTGTAAAAAGAGCATTACTAATTAAAGAAAAAACACTGAAGAAAACATGATCAGCTCAAAGTGCCGGAATAATATTTCCTCCCAAATTTACATAAATGTCACTGGTAGTCACTGTATGAAGAATTGTTGGGTATAATATGTCACAGTTTACTTTATTTTGCTCTCCTCACTTACATAAGTGAACTATAGTGTCCTGCACACACTAGTAAAAAAAATGATATCTGGTGTCTGAATCCCTTTTAGTTTAAGTGTACGCACGATATCATCATTTGAAAATCAGATCGATGTGAAGCACTGAAATCATGGTCTCAATGTTCTAACAGAAAGAAAGTTATGTTCCAAAAAAGTCAGTGTGACGGCCAACAGCAAAGTTTTTCCAGTAATCAAACTCTCTGACAAAGCTGGACAGTCCAGACAGCATCACGATGTACAACAATAAAGCGGTTCACATGATGCAGATTGCACATGTGTTGATCCAGGCCTGTCTGGCAGCATGGCTAGAGTTTACTGGAACGACGCGCTGGAGTGTCGCCAGCGTCTGACGGGCCGATGTTGCTAATGCCATCGAGAAGGAGTGCGTTTGGAGGGAGCGAATCAATGCTGGGCATCGTGGTTATGATGACGATAATCCAGTTGGCAGAAACCCCATGTTGAGTGGCAGAACTGGAGTACAGACAATAAAACGAAAGACTTCTTTACAAGATCCAAGGAACATGAAATACCGCTGTCCACTTGCACAGCTGCTGCTGAGAGTTTTACACTCAAGAACTCTTAATGCGACATTCACAGAGCGGAGAGCTTGGCTCTGTCAGCACGATCCTGGCAGTACGAGGACGTATAGAAACCGAACCCAACTCCTGCGAGTCCTGTAATGAGCCGGGCAGGATCCCACGCTCCGGCTGTAGGGCACACGGATGCCAACAGCACACTGCTGGAGAGTCACTCTGAGATTTATCCAATTCGGGTTGAAGCAATTAGCCTCAAGTTAAGGTTGCCAAACAACTTAACATTAATTGCTCAATCAAATTTTGGTGCGACTTGCCAGACTATAAAGAGTTTGAAGACAGACGGGTGGATGGATGGATAGATGTCTGGGATGGATGGATGAGTGAGTGGATGGATGGATAGATGGATGAGTGGATGGATGGATGGATGAGTGGGTGGATGGATGGATGAGTGGATGGATGGATGAGTGGATGGATGGATGGATGAGTGGATGGATGGATGAGTGGATGGATGGATGGATGAGTGGATGGATGGATAAGTGGATGGATGGATGAGTGGATGGATGGATAAGTGGATGGATGGATGGATGAGTGGATGGATGGATGAGTGGATGGATGGATAAGTGGATGGATGGATGAGTGGATGGATGGATAAGTGGATGGATGGATGAGTGGATGGATGGATGAGTGGATGGATGGATGGATGAGTGGATGGATGGATGGATGAGTGGATGGATGGATGAGTGGATGGATGAGTGGATGGATGAGTGGATGGATGAGTGGATGGATGAGTGGATGGATGAGTGGATGGATGAGTGGATGGATGGATAAGTGGATGGATGAGTGGATGGATGGATGGATGGATGAGTGGATGGATGGATGGATGGATGAGTGGATGGATGGATGAGTGGATGGATGGATGAGTGGATGGATGGATGGATGAGTGGATGGATGGATGAGTGGATGGATGGATGAGTGGATGGATGGATGGATGAGTGGATGGATGGATGAGTGGATGGATGGATGGATGGATGAGTGGATGGATGGATGGATGGATAGATGGATGAGTCACTGTACATTCGCTTCTTAGTGGTCAGCTATGGACGGATGATGGATGGATGTCTGGGAGGGATGGATGGATGTCTGGGATGATGGATGGATGTCTGGGATGATGGATGGATGTCTGGGATGATGGATGGATGGATGGATTGGAAACTTTGGAAAATTCTAAAATCACGATCTTTGATCAATATTGTCAAGTGTAAAAAAAGCCTAAATGAAACAAGACTTGGTTTAAAATGCTCAATTCATTTGTATTTATTTTATGATGCCTTTATTCACTCAAAACTTAGTGAGGTTAATAGACTTTCGATCTCTGAAACCTCTCAGTTTGCATTACAAATATCTCAATCTGTTTCTCAATAATGAACAAAGGTCTTAAGTGTTTGGAACGACAAAATGGACGACAATTTATGGCTAAACAAACACTTTAATGGGACAAACATTCTCCAGTTTACCTTTGCATGAGTCAAAATGGGCCAAAAGTGAACGAAACACTCAGCACTGACATATTTGCTGCTCTATACGTCAGGAATCACATGACTAGAACAAGAAGAATCTTTGATATGCCCATCATTCGCTGACTCATCCGCTTCCACAAAACCCTGCGTGCCAATCCCAAGAGTCTCCGCCAAGACTTGAGCGCACACACACACACCAGATCCAGATGGCACTGTTACACAACCAGCCCCTCCAAAACACACACTTCAGACGCGAGATCAGATATCAAGGTTCTGGCAGAAGCGTTTGGACAGGAGCGCTGGTGTTTTCAGCCTGGGGTGGGCAGCAGGTCAGGGCGAAGGATTGGGGTTTGGAGGAGAGCAGGGTTTACTTTCACAGGTGGAAAGACTCTGCCGCCCTCCAGGCAAAGGTATTTATGAGTTTGCACAGGCTTGGCGTCCCGTTAGAGATCAGGGTGGAAGGCGTGGTGGAAAAGTCTTGGAAGCCCAGGTGCGGAGGCATTGTTACGCCTACAACAGCCAATGGAAACTTTTTTCCTTTTCCCCTAATGGAAAAAGCGCAACATTTTTTGGCTTCTTTTCCAGTAGAAATATCCAAACATTCTTGAATAAAGATACTAGGATAAGGGATGCACCAATTTTGGTCGATACCGATAACCGATAATCATTGATGTTTGAAAGCCGATAATAACCGACATGTTGGCCGATTAATCTAAATCCAAATTGAGAGCCTGATTACAAAAACAAGAGTCTCACCATTAAAATCCCAGTGCAAAACACACAACTTATTTTCCAGTAGAAATATTCAAACATTCTTGAATAAAGATACTAGGATAAGGGATGCACCAATTTTGGTCGATACCGATAACCGATAATTATTGATGTTTGAAAGCCGATAATAACCGGCATGTTGGCCGAATAATCTAAATCCAAATTGAGAGCCTGATTAAAAAAAACAAGGAGTCTCACCATTAAAATCCCAGTGCAAAACACACAAATTCTTTTCCAGTAGAAATATTCAAACATTCTTTAATAAAGATACTAGGATAAGGGATGCACCAATTTTGGTCGATACCGATAACCGATAATTATTGATGTTTGAAAGCCGATCATAACAGGCATGTTGGCCGAATAATCTAAATCCAAATTGAGAGCCTGATTAAAAAAACAAGGAGTCTCACCATTAAAATCCCTGTCCAAAACACACAACTATAATGTTCTCATTATGATTTTATAATCTATGTGATAGCACATTTATTGAAATGTCTCCAATAAAATTTAAAGCAATTTAAAACCATCATGTTGAACAGTGCGCATCTGAAGTGTCTCAGCTGAAGGAAATAATCTATTATTTATCGGCTTTAATACATCGGCCATATTTTCTTATCGGGCCGATAACGATAAAGTTAAAAAAGATACCGATACGGACAACCCAAAACTGGGAACCCAAAACATCATAAGAAAGGAGGTCTTGTTTTCTGTGAACGGTTTAAATGAATTTAGTCCGTGATTCAACAAATATCAAATATCACTTAAAACAAATATCTGGGGTCAGAAAAAAACATTAATATTTTGAGCCCTTGGATCCATTTCTCAGAAAACCAGATTTTTATGGATATCAAGTAAATGTTTTGGATATTTCTGTTTAGAGAGAGACAGGAAAAATGGAGACACCCAAGTGTAAAACGAAAAACGTGTAAGATTTCTAAATCACCATAGACACCGGTTTTGTTTTCATAATAATGTTGGGATACAGAAGGATTCTTCAACGGTGAGGTCAAGTCGATCATACACCTGTTGTAGGCCCTGGGCAAGGAAAAACCATAAAAAGGTGTGTTATCTTTCACAACACCTGGTTAGCCCTCAGCTACTGCTCCCAACTGGTCCTCAAGTCCAGATCTTCTCTCCCAGGGAGTACTGTAGAGATTCGAGAGCTCAAGCTGACCTTTGCTTGAGTCTGCAGAGCGTAATGGCGATTTTAAAGGGGACCGATTATGCAAAATACACTTTAACATGGTCTTTGAACATACAGTCAAACCAAAAACTATTCAGACACCAGATACATTTAACAAATATATTTTTTCACTAGTGTGTGCAGGACACTATAGTTCATGCATGTAAGTGAGCATAGGATAATAAAAGTAAGTCAGATGTAACAACCCAGTGTTTGGGTAGTTTTTGTGTTACCCAGATCCTGGGTCAGACGTAACCACCCAGTGGTTTAGTTATTTATTGCAGGCTTCTTGTGACCTCTTCAGGAGAGAGCAGTGCAGCTCCGTCAAATTGGTGCACGTCTTCGGTAAAATACAGTCATCATCGGCATCATCCACAATACAACCAATTGGGTTGTTTTTAACCCAGTGTTTTTTAGAGTGTAACTATATAAAAAAAAACATTGAATTCTTATTTGACATTTTTCCTGGACATTGTTGATGATCGTATGGTAACTGACTGTTATAATCATCTTAGATATATGATAATATCGTGCATCCCCATTGCACTTCTAGGGACACCTAAGACTCCTTTTAAATCTTGTAAAAATGTGCATAATATGTCCCCTTTATCATTTCATTTCATTTCATTTATTTATTATTATCCCAGGTGGGAAACTTGATTTGCAGTCAGGGCACAAGATAAAAAAACATACATACATACAGAATAACAACACACATACACATAAAATACCCGCCCAAAAATTAAATAAAAACTACCTTTAAGTCTTAAACATACAATTTGAGTCACTTTGAACTGGTACCGAAACACATGTACACATGGCCATCACTGAAATCACTGCATCGGTTGTGCTCAATGCAAAACACAAAAGGTTTATCGATGCAAACCATGAATAGACTCGGATATAGACCAACAAACAGCAGAGATCAGGCTCAATCAGATGATCTCATGGGTGAGAAATTTCACAAAGACGCTGGAACAACAAAGCCTGTTGGGTAAGAGTTGCGGTTGCTTTAACAAGGCTTTTATTATGTCACTCTCAGGAAACCATTATCAACAGAAACAGGCACATCGGAAAGTGCCAGAAGTCTTAGACTAAATAAGCTTTTCAAATTACCAATGGCATTTATTTCCAGTAGGCAGCCAGAAGCAATCCATGTCTGAGGAATGACATCAACAGGCTGAGTAGCAGGTTAATGTGTGAAAACCCCTGTGATCTAAAGAGAAAAGCAACAGTCAAGCTTCATTATAACTAAAACCTGCTTTAGATGTCTGTCTTTCTTCAGTCAAAAAAAAAATTAAGGTTTTTGAGGAAAACATTCTAGGATTTTCTCCATATAGTGACTTCAATGGGGTCCAACAGGTCGAAGGTCCAGATGTGAGTTTCAGTGCAGCTTCAAAGTCTCGACACGATACAGCAGAGGAATAAGAGTCTCATCTACACAAACCAGCGACATTTATATACTTTTTACCCACAAATGCTGGTCTTGCACTAGCTGTGATGCGACACACATTACATAATCATGTTTTAAGGTCAAGCGTGATGTAGGTGGAAGAATCGACCTAGTGTTTACAAAGACTAAGTAAAACACCATTTACAAAAATAAAAGGTAAAGCAACTATTTCGAACGATTAGAAGTTGGAGAAAATTTAAATTTTCACCCTACTCTACATTTCCACCTACGTCACGTTACCACCTGACCTTTCCAAAGAGATCACGTAATACGTGAATTCGTGGACGTGCAAGACCAGCATTTGTAGTTAAAAAGTATATAAATGTGTATTTTGTTATAAATATCCGCTGGTTTGTCTGGATGAGACTCTTATTCCTCGGCTGGATCGTGTCGAGACTTTGAAGCTGCACTGAAACTCACATCTGGACCTTCGACCCGTTGGACCCCAATGAAGTCACTATATGGAGGAATACTGGAATGTTTTCTTCAAAAACCTTAATTTCTTTTCGACTGAAGAAAGAAAAACAAGAATATCTTCGATGACGTGGGGGAGAGGAAATTATCAGGAAATTTTCATTCTGACATTGCATGAAAATGCAGAAATCCATGGTTAATTGTGCAGCCCTTCAGGATGGAGCTGGTGAGTCTTGCACAGGCAAACAACACTCAAAAACATATTAAAAGCCTGTAAAGACAGCAGAATCCGTTCAGAGGTCCAAAAAACCTGCAAGGACTCGTTCCAACAGCTGCTTAATGACACCTGCAGAAGTCAACATCACTCCAAACGAGCCCTGGCGCTCGTGGACAACACGTCCCGTTCGATAATTAATTGGTTATTCTACATGACATCTCGAAGGTAACGGCGCATACACTCCCAAACACAAGCTGGCCCTTCACCTAAGGCAGATGTTGCGCAGTGAAGTCTGCATAACGTCTAAAGCGAAGGCACACGAACGCAGTCAACGCTGCCAGTACAGAGTGGAAATAAAGTGACCAGGAGCCTCAGTTATAACCGCTGCGTCGCACAAAACACCCCTTCCACCAGTTCCAATCATAGACTGCAAAACAATATGGACGTAGTGTGCGTGACGTCACTCGTAGTGTTTCGTAGACATTTTTGAAGCCCAAAGTGGGCGGAGCCGGCCGGCGCCATCTTGGCAGTGTCACGAGTCCCGGATAAACAAACATGTGCAGCGGCGAATTAGCTGAGGTGACGTGACGCTAACGCTAGCAGACAAACGCTAGTAGTGACATCAGCAGCAAATCCACCTGTCACTCAAGTGGCCACGCCCTTAATTAAGCAGAACTTTAAGGCTTAATATCATTTAAACGGATGAGTTATAAAAAATTTTACCCCCCTCACAGTCGTCATGAAGTGCAACATTAGCGATATAGACCAAAACCACTTTTTGCACCAGGGTGTAAACATGTGTTTCTCTGCTGTAAAGTTGGACATTTTAACATGGGGTCTATGGGATTTAGTCTCTTCTGCAGCCGGTCTCTAGTGGCCAGTGGAGGAACTGCAGTTTTAAGTCACTTCCGTGTTGGATTCAAGAGAGGTCTGAAGGTTGCTGCGCACCTGTAAGTAAACTCTGACCTCTGCGTAGGACTAGGGCTAGGGCTTGGAACTAGGGCTGTCAAAATGGCTGAAATGCTAAATCCAAATTTCTTTCTTAAATATTAGCAAAATTCGTATTGTATTCAAATTCTAAAGGCAATACTTAGTAATAGAGGAAAAAAGTCCTGTATTGTCTCCTATGCCCACAAGAGGGCACAAGCGAGTGCAATAAGCAAATATAAACCAAATCAAGCATTGCATCTTCTTTTTTAAAAGAAAAGTGCATTAACTTTTGAAACAATTGTTTTTAAACAAAATTTAATTTCCTTGATGTGCATGCAAGGAAAGTTAGGTTACAATAGTGCATAAAACTGTACAAAAGATTATATTTCAAATAAATGCTGTTCTTTTGAACTTTCTATTCATCAAAGAATCCTGAAATAAAATTGTACACATTTTCAACATTGATAATAATAATTAATGTTTTTGAGCATCAAATCCACATATTAGAATGATTTCTGAAGGATCATGTGACACTGAAGAAAGAAAAAAAAACGTTTTTTTTTTTTTTTTTTGTCATCATATTTAACAATATAACTGTTTTTTCCCCTAATCATATAAATGCAGCCTTGGTGAGCAGAAGAGACTTCTTTTAAAAACATTAAAAATCTTACCGATCCAAAACTTTTGACTGGTAGAGTAAGTCCGAATATATTTTGGCGTACGCCATTTTTGGCTTTCGGTGCATGTACAGTTTTAGTAAGGATCCTACGCTCAGTTTTATAAACGAGGCCCCTGTAACATCACGATCTGCAAGAATGACGGCATGAAAAAGAAATGTCACAGTTTTGACAAAACATACCGGCTACAACGGACAGGACAAATCCTAGTGTCCTTAATATAAACCCAACAGATGGGCGTCTTTTTCGCACAGGACTCTGTGTTCCACGAAGAGATGCCAAAGCTATCGCCGTTTATCATTTCCGAAAGAATTAGCGTGCTCTGCTAAGTGGCTTGTTAAGGAGCTGACAGCGGCCCTCGTGAGGAAGCACACCGATCAGCATTACGGTGATTTAGACTCATTCGGGGGCTGTAAAGCTTCATCCAGAACACATGTACAACAACACGCCAACAAGGAGCATCTAAAGCGTGAACTTTGACCTAAAGCGCTGCACCGGGACCGGTCAAGTTCACGGCAGCCGCGCCGCGTCGGATGGGTGCGTTGTGAACTTGAACGTTCATTTTTGGCTTTATGGTTTGGCTTTACGGCCTTCCCTCGGCACATCTGGCTGAAGCGCAGCGTGTCGCTAACCATGTGCAGTTGCTGAACATCTGCTTCTCATATTGTGTACTTGGTACATTCTGAAACTCATTTCGGTCCCTCGTTTGTCCTGCTTCTGTCGCTCATACCGGAAGAATGTAACATACAGTCAAACCAAAAATGATTCAGACACCAGATATGAAGTGAGTGCAGGACACTATAGTTCACTTATGTAAGTGAGGAGAGCAAAATAAAGTAAACTGTGACATATTATACCCAACAATTCTTCATACAGTGACTACCAGTGACATTTATAAAAATTTGGGGGGGAATATTATTCGGCCACTTTGAGCTGATCATGTTTTCTTCAGTGTTTTTTCTGTAACTGCTAATGCTCTTTTACACACAGACTGAACAACATGAAGCATTGCTTGGGCACTGGTGGAGCTAAACTGGTATTATCTAATTGTGGAGTTAAATTTAACAGCTGACAGATATTCAGCATAATTCATGTGTGAGTCTAACAGAAGGACGGACAAAACCACTGAAATATAAAGTTCTGGTCATATTTTATTACCATTTTCTAAACTATAGCGAATAAACTGTGATGATGTGAGAAATGTTGAAGATGTCTGAATAAATTTGGGTTTGACTGTATATGTCACATATTGTACATAACTTTTGAGTTTAGCTTGGAGTGATAATTATGGACGGGGCTGTTGGAACGAATTCCGAAATAAAAAAACATAAATAAAAATCAATACTATTCGAATGCTGAAGTTACTATTCGAATATTGCTTTTTTGTATATATATTAAAAAAAAGAAATGTATATGCAATCTTGCCTTTCTCGCCGCCTTGGCTTACACGCATGTGAAAATGAAATGCTTTTGTTTCGTCTGATGAACAATAAAGTTTTTGAATCGTAACACAAGTGTGCACGTTATCCACGCTGTATCATCATAACAATACTGTCAAAAATGGTAAATGTTTAACGACGTAAAAGCGCCCATGAAGCGAAAAACACACATATCTCACCGGATTCGGCACCGAGCTCGTTGGAACCGTCTGTCGAACTGAAAAGACAGATATAAGTTTCAGAATTGTTGGTGGTGTTTTCGCGGAGATATGAGCCGAAAACCATCGGAAGCGCTTCAACCATAATCAGCACGGATAAATGTTTATTAGATGTGCCTCTAGTGGACAGAACGGGTAACAACAACCACATGCTAAAGTGGCATTGGAGATCCATAAGCCTGTGTGAATATTAATAATAGGATGAATGAGCATTTGAATTTTAAATAAAATAAGAAATGGAATTCGAATAGAGGAAGACTGACAGCCCTAATGGGGGGGGGGGGGGTGATTCATAAGCTTGTGATTTGATTTTAATCTTGATTAATATTGACTAATTTGTATATTTCAGATACAGAAGAGTAGGAAACAACGAACAGCCCTTTCCTACAATCGACTAAAAGCTCTCATTTATAACCAAAGGACAGAAGTTTTTTATTTTTCAGTAAAATGTACGCAAACGTACGGAAGAAATTATCGTCGCTATTTCCGTTAAATTGGAAATTTAAAAATCACAGCCCAGTGTGCATAAAAACCAAAACGTCACAGAAATACTCGTTTATATCCCTCAAACAAAACACTTGACCGCGCTTAAATGGCAAACTTTGTTTGTGCTTTATTAAACCGGTTCGGCAAGTTCGTTGCTAGACAAACCGAAAAAAAAATCCTGTTACTTTACTCCAAGAAGCTGACAGCCAATCAGATTGCCTGATCAAAAAGGTCTGAAAGCTTGCCCCAAAAGAGCAACATTACAATCACTAGCAAAACTGGACGAGGCATCCGAAATATAAAGTCAACAATATAGCGATTCAAAACTTCAGCACGATTTATACACGTCACATGTTTATCACGTCAAAGAACTTTAGTCACTAATGAACTTTAGTCACTAATGATTGAATGTTTTTACTAGGATGTAAATAATTTGCTGATTACTTGCCTATAAAGGTGCCCTAGAATGTGAAATTGAATTTATTTTTGTCATAGTTAAATAACAAGAGTTCAGTACATGGACATGACATACAGTGAGTCTCAAACACCATTGTTTTCTCCTTCTTTCTTAAATTTAGTTTTTGAAGAACACCCCTGAAAAACAGGCGAATCTCCACATAACACCGACTGTGACGCAACAGTCGGATCATTAATATGTACGACTCCATAAATCTGCATAATCCAGCCCATGTTCAATGACAGGCGGAGCTGCAGCCGAAGCACGGCAGTCGATCAGTGTTTGGATGTACAAATGAACACAAAGGTATTTAGTTCCTTCATCCGAGCCTCTGAAGAAACAATGGGTTAATTTTATTTTCTCTGGAAATTTCCAAACATTTCACAGACGACTGTTTCCTCAACTTGGGCCGACACAGAGCTGGCCTCGATCGAGCTACAGCAACTCTTTCTGATGTGTAATTGTTCAAGTTCAGACAGGTAATCTTTCTCTCAAAATCGTTCAATACTGTATTTACATCATCGTGTTTGCATTGGTGAAAGCATTAGAGAGAGTGCAGAAACTGCGTTGCAATGATAAGATCTTTATTCTCGTGATCAACACACTGTCATCTGTTTGCTCAATGATCATCACGGCAACATTTTATGTGATGGGAATAGATCTAAATACTTTAAAAACATCTCCCGATGCGTTAATCCCGATAGCTGTAATAGTAAAAACGTATAATATCTGTAGTAAAAGTATTCGAGAGAGTTTCACATGTAATACGGAGCTATTTCATATGCAAGCCTGTCAGCCAATCACAGCAGAGGCCGGTTACACACAGACACGCCCCTTCAAACAGAGCGTTCACATCAGAGGCTAAAATCAGGCTCGGAAAAATGCCTTTTATTTCTAAATTATGACTATTTTTGGTCTAAAAAACATACTAACATTATAAGGACAACCCAGAAAACATTATACTATAAAAATAAAAACCATTCTAGGGCACCTTTAATAATTTAACTGTTTATGAACAGTAATTACACAAGTAAACAACAAATAATTTAACTAAACCAAAAAGGTTACAGTCACAGTTGGTAAAATAAAATTTTAATACAAGTGCTTCATTCACTGATCAGGTTTTAGATACTGCTAAATATAGTTTGGTGACAGTACTGATACTTAAAGGTACAATACCTACGATTTTATGCCGCTAGGGGTCGCTAACCTCTTACAATAACAAAGGCGTCGGTTGATGACGCAGTGATGAGCTGAATGATGGGACTTGCTGTCAAGCTGATGGATCTAATAATGTTTATGGATGAGTGAAAACATTCATGTTTTTTAACATTACAGTGGTATGAAGCAGGTCACGATTGTTAATAAGAGACATATATCACATGCGAGTCCCGCGGATATAAAGCAATGAGGACATTTCATTCCAGCTAATACACGCAAGTGCTGAATACTCAAAGGTCAGTTTATTTGACGAATTAAACTTGTGAGGGAACGCAGCGCTGTTCCACTCGGTCTAACGTTAACTGTTACACTATACTAAACAGCATTATGATTATTATTAACAATAATTATTATGATTATTAACACAACGTTATTCTATGTGTTAGTTCGTTTGCTATATGAAACTAGCAGTAAAGTTAATCTAGATCAACATTAGAATAACATACTGATCATATTCTAACATTTCATCATGTTGAGCTATATAACATTGATTTGTTTTATGCACATTTGCTCACTTGTCTAATAAAGTATGTGCAAGAGCGGTGTCGCTGTCAAGTCGTGACTCGTGAAGCTCTGTCAAGTCCAAGTTAGTCGCGGACGTGGAGCTCTCGGCATCTCGAAAGATGTTGATCTTAGTTTTAGTCCTCTTTTTGTCTCAAAGTCTGCTTGCCATGGTCCATAATGTTTGACCAAAACAACAACAGCGTGAGCGTCCTGCTAGGCATAACACAGTTGTCCACTTCTGTCGCCGTGGTTACCATGGCAGTACGAGCGGAAACCATAGACGGTGGAAACCGAGGGTAAAGCGGATATGACGCCATTGACTGGCGACTCCCAGCTCCCCCCTGCTCACACGCCCCGTTTCCTTACTTAAAATCGCAATTTTCTCACGATTTAAAAATAGTTGGAAACATTTGGAATATTGTAAGTTATCAACTTAACAAAATATATAACACTGTCCTTGTGATTTGGGGATATTTTAATGCAAAAAATCTTAGGTATTGTACCTTTAACTTCTAATTTGCCCACAAAATAATGCTTTTTTTTTTTTAACACAGAACAGAGTACTAGTACCTTTGACATTCCTAATTAGTATGCTAATTGTACACTTAGCCAATCACAGTATCCCTGGGTCTCACTCAGCCAATCACAAGACTCTCTGCAACAGACTCGGCCAATCACTCATGCCTTTGCTGAGCACAGCCAATCACAAGCGTGACAGCATCAGCCAATCACCAGCGTGACAGCATCAGCCAATCACCAGTGTCCACTCCACTGCCATATATGGGATGAGGTGATGTCATGAAGGGAGGTGTGTTCAGTAGATGATCTCTTGTCTTCAACGACATTAATTACGCTTATTAAAAGAACAGAACAGAGTAATGATGTACGGTCCAGCCTGACAGACTGTTCTGCCAGCTCTCTGCCCTTTAACACAGATTAAACAGCAGAATCCCACTGGGCAGCAGCAGAAACTGACATTTATCAAGAGCCACGTCCATCAGGAGACAAAACCCTCAACATCACTGCATTTACCAGGAGCGCCACCATGTGGCTCAATGCAAAACAGCAGACAACTGTGTGAAAGCATGTTTTCGACACAACAACTGCACCAGGAGCGGATTCACAAAACATTCTTAAGAATTATTTTCTAACATATCTTAAGAATTTTCTAATATTTATCCTTAGGATTTTTCTAAAGACAAAACTTGTTTTTCAAAATCATCATAATTAACTTCAACTTAGGATAACCTTCAACTTCCCAAAGGTAAGATGTTTAATTTAATTGGGTTGTTTTAAATAGTAAGCATTACAACACAGACACCCCATCTTGACACAGGCTTGTTAAAACAATCATTTAAAATACACGTCACATTAAAAAACATGTCGCAGAGCGCTGATGAAAATAGCGCGCATGCTTATTATTAGAGATGGACCGATATGAAAATTTTGGCCGATACCAATAACCGATATATTGGCCGATAAATCTAAATCAGAATTTTTATATCATTTTTGAGAGCCTGATTACAAAAACAAAAGTTTCACGATTAAAACTAAGCCACGTCTCAAGCACACAATTATAATGTGATTTTATGTAGTCGATATTAACTTAACTTTTGAAGTGATTTCAATCATATTTCAAGCGATTCAAAACCATCATGTTGAACAGTGCGCATCTGAAGTGTCTCAGCTGAAGGAAATAATCATTATTTATCGGCCGTATTTTCTTATCGGGCCGATAGCGATAACATTAAAAAATGAACATACCGATATCACGCATCCATACTTATTATGATTCTTATGCCAATCTGCAGGCGGAATTACATCCATGAATCCATACTATCATGTGTACCTCGAAATGCAATGTCGCTTTGGATAAAAGCGTCTGCCAAATGCATACATGTATAACGATAAAGCTTCTCAGCACGAATGAATCCGAGCCTTACTCTCTCCTGAAGACGGTTCTGTTCTCCCGATGTTTGCTGAACATCTTGGGCAGAAACTTCAGGGTGACTTTGGCTGCTCTTGCTCTCCTGATCATCCACATGCCCTTGAAAGAGGGAAATAACAATAAAAAAGTGAGTTCCCTTTTAAAGAGGAGCTTCGGCGTTGCATCGAGACCGATATCTGTCCATGACGTCACGCTTATAAAAGAGTGTCTGAGGGACACGTCCTCAGCTTTTTTTGTCTTCAGGAGCCGCTGTGTGTGTGTGAAGATATTGTTGGTCAGTCCTTCCAGAAAAATGTGGAGTTTTTTTGTGATTGTTGCGGGCAAAAATCCTTCATTATGCAGCACGTTTTCTTAAAAAAATGCAAAAACTGCCGTTTGATGAAAAAGAGAAAAAAAAAGTTGACAAAAAAGGTTTTATAAAAAGATAAACCTCAAATATTTCAGCCTTTAAAACATTTTTTATAAAAAGAATGAGTCAAAAAAAGATAAATTACTTGACATTTACATTAATGCACATTAGCTTATCTTTTATTATTAATAGTAAAATTCGGTCTGATTTTCCCGTGGCGTCTGTCGTTGCTATGCAACCATGCACTACGCTCTCCACAACGACAAAGTTTTAGTAGCTAAGATTTCCACCACAGAAAACGCTTGCTGTAGCTCTGCTACCAGATTTATTTATGGAGAAGAAACACTAGTGGTTCACGCTTGATCGCATGCGGCGGTTTTGGCGCGCAGTGTTCTGATTTGCTTATTTCCTATTTACTTGTTTGGTGGAGGCAATCCAGAATTACAGTTGGTGAAATTATAATCAGATTAACATTGGAAAGATGCATGTTATTGCGCATCGCATGTAGTTAGGACACGGTGTTAGCGTCCTGGTTAGAGCACTTGGCTCCTATGCCGGAGATACAGGTTCGAATCCCGCATGGAGCGGGTTTAGCAGGACCGGTTGGTTTTGGTGCCGTGACCCGGAGAGCACTCACCTCCTTCGGGTGTCGACGGCTGCCGAGCAGGACGGCGTCTCTGTTGGACCGTTGACTCAGTCGAGCGGTGTCCTCCAGAAACCTGTAATCTACATCAGCGGACCGTTATCTCAACAATAGCTCATCACATTCATCAAGCTGTTTAAAGGAGTAGTTCACCTCAAAATGAAAATTTCCTCACCCGAAATGCCAACCAAGAAGTCCATGTCTTTCTTTCTTCAGTGGAAAAGAAATTAAGTTTTTTGAGGAAAACATTTCAGGATTTTTCTCCATACAATGGACTTCAACGGTAACCAAATTGTTGAAATCCAAATCAAAGAGCTCTGCACGATCCCAGCTGAGGAGTCGGCTCTTATCTAGCCAAGCGATCGTCATTTTCTAAAAAAATAAATAAAAATGTATATACTTTTTAACCACAATTGTTCTTCTTGTGCTGGTACTCACGCCAGGCATTACGTCATCACGGTGGAAAGGTCACGCTGGACGTAGGCGCAAGTACCGCCACATTGCTTTAATCATCCAGGATACGCACACGAAAGGACCATTTTAAACCATAAACTGACACAAAGACATAAATATGTCATTCAACATACGATAAAATTTGAACGATCCTTCTCCTCCACGCTTGTAAACAATGTGGCGGTACTTGCGCCTACGTCCAGCGTGACCTTTCCACCGTGATGACGTAATGCCTGGCGTGAGTACCAGCACAAGAAGAACAATTGTGGTTAAAAAGTATATACATTTTTATTTATTTTTTTAGAAAGTGATGATCGCTTGGCTAGATAAGAGCCGACTCCTCAGCTGGGATCGTGCAGAGCTCTTTGATTTGGATTTCAACAATTTGGTTACCGTTGAAGTCCATTGTATGGAGAAAAATCCTGAAATGTTTTCCTCAAAAAACTTAATTTCTTTTCCACTGAGGAAAGAAAGACATGGACATCTTGGATGGCATTGGGGTGAGGAAACTATCAGGACATTTTTATTTTGAACTACTCCCTTAACTCTCAGGGTTTCTGTACAGACGGCTACAGATTCTCACCGTTGAGGAGGTTGATTTCATTAAATTCAGCGAGAGGGACAAACGTCGTCTTGTCCCGAACACCGCAGCATCCCGACACCATCTTGTGCTGCTTGACACAAGCCAAACTGCACAGAGAACACACACACACAACCACATTTATAAATAAGCAAACAACACAAAAACACACTTAAGGCCCTGGTATCTCTTCTCATGAACAGAAATGCGGGCGGCTGAAGAATACTTTGGGCTTTAAAGGGGACAGTTGACATGTTTTTTATTTATGTTTTTTATGTTATATTTCTGCAATATATATATATATTTCATATTTATTTTACATTATCATACGTTATGACATTGTGGGTGTGAGTGAGTTTGTGTGTGTGTGAGTGTTTGAGAGTGAGTGAGTGAGTGTGACTGAGTTTGTGAGAGTGAGTGTGTTTGTGTGTTTGAGAGTGAGTGAGTGTGTGTGTGTGTTTGTTTGAGAGTGTGAGAGAGTGAGAGTGTGTGTGTGAGAGAGAGAGAGTGTGTGTGTGTGAGAGAGAGAGAGAGTGAGAGTGTGTGTGTGTGAGAGAGAGAGAGTGAGAGTGTGTGTGTGTGAGAGAGAGAGAGTGAGAGAGTGAGTGTGTGTGTGTGTGTGTGTGTGAGAGAGTGAGTGTGTTTGTTTGAGAGTGAGTGTGTGTGTGTGTGTGTGAGAGAGAGTGAGTTTGTGTGTGAGAGAGAGTGAGTTTGTGTGTGAGTGTGAGAGTGTGTTTGTTTGAGAGTGAGTGAGTGTGTGTGTGTGTGTGTGTGTGTGTGTGTGTGTGTGTGTGTGTGTGTGTGTGTCTCACCTGCAGGTGTGTTTCTTGCAGCTGGGACATCTGTATTTGGCCTCTTCAGTCTCACAAACATCACAACTTAAGAAGTCGAGACACAAACACAAGAGGATTTTATCCTAACGTTTGCTCATTTTTAATTATACATTATTTTTGTTTATATTTAAAATAGAGATCAATCAATTATGGGTTTTAAACGTCAGACGATATGAATGCTGATATAAACGGAATACAATAATGTGCATAAAGCAATGGAGTTAAAACACGTAACGTTAGTTTGTTGTTAAACGGTAAAACCATTGTACGTTAAATGTACTATGGTACTGATCTTATGTCAGATGTTTTAGCCGAATTTAACTGTAGACAAGCAAACATATACGACAATGCCAGCAGAAACACTAACGTACACAGATGTAAACAGAGAAACACAATCACTATGATGTATCCTACATTATTACATATTTACACTGTTTACACTGAAGAAACTGACCTCGACAAAGCTATCTTGCGCTTAACTCCTCTCCGGTCATCATCTGCGTCGCTGTTGTTGTCCATGACAGGCAACATATTCACCACATCAACAGATTTACATGGATTCATTAATGTTATGCTATCTAACCACAACACTGAACACGTGCTTCACGCTCCGCACACGCGTCTGCCGCATTCCGTGCTCCCTTTACGACAGTTTACGACAGTCGGAGCGTCGAACTGAAACTTTTATTTATTAAATCATTTCAAATAGGCATTATCATATTATCATTGTTAAACACGTTAACAATAAGACCCAGCAGCATACCTTAAACAACATATTAATACGTCGAGCTGAAACTGAGAGCTAGTACAACAGATCGAATCGATATCATATCAACATTTTAGACCCTCATAAAAATTTATTTTAGTAACTAAGTAACTAACTACTTGAGTAGTTTTTTCATTTGATACTTTTTACTTTTACTCAAGTAACTATTAAGATTATTACTTTTACTTTGAGTAAATATTTCTACAAGTACTTGTAGGCTACTTTTACTTGAATACAGTTTTTGGATACTCTACCCACCTCTGTGTGTATATAGGCCATATATATATATATATATATATATATACATACATACATGCATACTACATAGAATGATTGGATGACTGTATATTATAAATATGTATGATATAAATATTGTATATATTATATAAATACTGTATGATATAAATATGTAAAAGGACACATATTTCCCCTTATTAAAGTAATAAAATATTCCATATATCCATATTAATATATATTATTAGTGTAAGTTACATATTTAGACAGACACCATGAGAAAAATGACAATTTCATTAATAGAAATGAAAAATAATTCATGAGAACATTGTGATTAAATCATACATTTTATTAATGTCAAAATATTAAATATTTACATTTTTCGTCTTTGTTTTGTTTCTGTAGGCACATTTAGTGACAGTTTCGATACTGTAATCATAAGTTAACAGGCGTTACAGTTCCTGTGTGTGATCACGTGATCTGAACCTGGCCAATCGCAGCTGCCAGAACACAACATATACTCCCTATTTGTGTTTATATACAAATACAAATTTGACATAAATAAGATTTCGAACTAAATGGTAAGTGACCAGATAGATCTCTGAGAGATATCATAATTTATTGGAGTACAGTATTTTTTGGAGAAATAAAAAGATAACATAAATAAACAAACATATAATGTCCAAATATACATAAGGGAAAAATAAAAAATGACTAACTCTTTGCTAACGCTGAATACTGCAGCACCATGGAGAAGTCGACGACCCTGACACCGTGTCCTAACCATACACAACACGCCTTGCAGAGAGACTCCGCCCACACCCTCTTCTGATTGGCTGTTATATTTGATTGATGTGGTTGTGAGTGACTCCGCCCACACACTCTTCTGATTGGCTGTTATATTTGATTGATGTGGTTGTGAGTGCAGTGCGCTTGCAGAGAGACTCCGCCCACACACTCTTCTGATTGGCTGTTATATTTGATTGATGTGGTTGTGAGTGACTCCGTCCACACACTCTTCTGATTGGCTGTTATATTTGATTGATGTGGTTGTGAGTGCAGTGAGCTTGCAGAGAGACTCCGCCCACACACTCTTCTGATTGGCTGTTATATTTGATTGATGTGGTTGTGAGTGACTCCGCCCACACACTCTTCTGATTGGCTGTTATATTTGATTGATGTGGTTGTGAGTGCAGTGCGCTTGCAGAGAGACTCCGCCCACACACTCTTCTAATTGGCTGTGATTTGGATTGATGTGGTTGTGAGAGACTCCGCCCACACACTCTTCTGATTGGCTGTGATTTGGATTGATGTGGTTGTGAGTGACTCCGCCCACACACTCTTCTGATTGGCTGTTATATTTGATTGATTTTGTCATATCTCTTAGTTGCGTCTCTAGAATCCCATCGCATCGCATCTGGTTAGGACCTTAGAGATGTCTCGAATATACGTTTTTGTAAAGGATGTAAATTCACATATTTTACATATTTAAAATTATTTCAAATAACCAATCACTGACAAAAACTTCCATCAAGTATTCTCATTATTGTTTTCATCATACTTGCGGCATCTCTTTAAGGGTCATGAACGTCGTTCTCCTTAACGTATAAAGTATATTAAGCCAAAGTATAGCATAACTTATCAACACACTGTTCATATAAATTAGGTTTGTTCTGATTGAAATGGCTACAGAGCAAAAGTACAACAGAAGAAGCCAGCACAAACAAACACCGTACGGCCAGAAACACACAGATATCAAAGATTGATTGATTGATGAACATACGTTACATGCACACGTGTGTTTCCGTGGCGTTCAAAGTGATTCCTTCAAATGTCACTGTCTGTAGATATTCTTCCATCCACCTATTTTTAATGCACATTTTGTGATAATCGCTTAAAAAAAACACTGCAAAGATACATATAAATTCTAAAAATATTCATAAAAAACATTTTTAAAAACACGCTTTTGTTCTCTTGAACACATGAGATGGAAACACTGCTTTATTCACAAATGTTTCATGCAATATTCCAATTTTGCGCACAAGTTAAATTTGCACCTTGTAATGGAAACAGTATTGAAGCTGTTTCTGCCACAGAATGAAAAAAATAATAATTAATACTGACTTTTTATCTCAGAATTGTGTAAAGTCGCAATTAGGAGTTATAAAGTCAGAATTGCATGATATAAACTATAAAGTTCACAATTCTGACTTTTAAATCTCGCAATTCTGACTTTTAAATCTCGCAATTCTGACTTTTAAATCTCGCAATTCTGACTTTTAAATCTCGCAATTCTGACTTTAAATCTCGCAATTCTGACTTTAAATCTCGCAATTCTGACTTTAAATCTCGCAATTCTGACTTTTAAATCTCGCAATTCTGACTTTTAAATCTCGCAATTCTGACTTTTAAATCTCGCAATTCTGACTTTAAATCTCGCAATTCTGACTTTTAAATCTCGCAATTCTGACTTTTAAATCTCGCAATTCTGACTTTAAATCTCGCAATTCTGACTTTTAAATCTCGCAATTCTGACTTTTAAATCTCGCAATTCTGACTTTTAAATCTCGCAATTCTGACTTTATTTCTTGCAATTCTGACTTTATAACTCGCAATTTGCAGATATAAGTCAGAATTGCGTGATGTAAAGTCACAATTATCTTTTAAACTGTTTTATTCTGTGGCGGAAACAAGCTTCCGTAAAACACAACTATTGAATAGCTAAATAAAGCAGCGCTTCCCTCGCATATGTTCAAGAGAAACAAATCGTCACTTCATGGGAAATTGGCGCAAAATATCAGTAATAAAAGAAAAAAAAGTCTCGGTAAATGTTTCCATCATAGATATGCGCATGTTTTCTTACCAAAGAAATTTAGCGTTACGTTTTTTTGTAGCACTTTATAATACGGCCTCATTAGTTAACATTAGTTGATGCATTAACTAACCTGGACTCACAACCAATGAACGTTTTTTACAGTATTAATTATACTTTGTTAATCTTTGTTAATACAGATGTTCATGCTAGTTTACAGTGCATTAACTTATATTAAGATGTGTCAGTATATGCTGAGATTTACATTGACTAAGATTAATAAATGCTGTAGAAGTATCGTCATTGTTAGTTCATCTTAATGTTAAATGAAATGGAAACACTTTACAATATGGTTCATTAGTTAACATTAGTTTACAACATGAACTAAGAATGAACAATACTTCTACAGCATTTTAATATTAATTAACATTTACTAATACATTATTACAATCAGATGTTGTATTAGTTAACATTAATGCACTGTGAACTAACATAAACAAACAATAAACAGCTGCATTTTTATTAACTAACATTAACCAAGATTAATAAATACAGTAACAAATGTATTGCTTATTGTGTTCATGTTAGTTAATACATTAATGCTAACTAATTAACCTTACTTTTTTCAATGCACATTTTAATGCCATTTCCATCCAGCTTTTTTAATATCCCAAAATTTGCATTAGTATATGTGGATGGATGTGTATTATAACATAACTAGTGTTCTTTAACTAACTTGCTCAGCAAGATTAGTCTTCAAACTGTAGTTTCTGGTCATAATGTTTTAAAGTCAGTAACAGAAACCGTGGACTGAATCCAGACGAGTCTAAACTAGGCTATGTTTGTGAAAGAGAAACTGGAACACACAGTGATTGGAACTGGAGTTGTGAGTTGGGAACTGGAGTTGTGACTGGGGAACTGGAGTTGTGACAGGGGAACTGGAGTTGGGTGAGTGGGGAACTGGAGTTGGGTGAGTGGGGAACTGGAGCTGTGAGTGGGGAACTGGAGTTGGGTGAGTGGGGAACTGGAGCTGTGAGTGGGGAACTGGAGTTGTGACTGGGGAACTGAAGTTGTGACTGGGGAACTGGAGTTGTGACTGGGGAACTGGAGCTGTGAGTGGGGAACTGGAGTTGGGTGAGTGGGGAACTGGAGTTGTGACTGGGGAACTGGAGTTGTGACTGGGGAACTGGAGTTGGGTGAGTGGGGAACTGGAGTTGGGTGAGTGGGGAACTGGAGTTGGGTGAGTGGGGAACTGGAGTTGGGTGACTGGGGAACTGGAGTTGTGACTGGGGAACTGGAGTTGTGACTGGGGAACTGGAGTTGGGTGAGTGGGGAACTGGAGTTGGGTGACTGGGGAACTGGAGTTGTGACTGGGGAACTGGAGTTGTGACTGGGGAACTGGAGTTGTGACTGGGGAACTGGAGTTGTGACTGGGGAACTGGAGTTGTGACTGGGGAACTGGAGTTGTGACTGGGGAACTGGAGTTGTGAGTGGGGAACTGGAGTTGGGTGAGTGGGGAACTGGAGTTGGGTGACTGGGGAACTGGAGTTGTGACTGGGGAACTGGAGTTGTGACTGGGGAACTGGAGTTGTGACAGGAGAACTGGAGTTGTGACTGGGGAACTGGAGTTGTGACTGGGGAACTGGAGTTGTGACTGGGGAACTGGAGTTGTGACTGGGGAACTGGAGTTGTGACTGGGGAACTGGAGTTGGGTGAGTGGGGAACTGGAGTTGTGACTGGGGAACTGGAGTTGTGACTGGGGAACTGGAGTTGTGACTGGGGAACTGGAGTTGGGTGAGTGGGGAACTGGAGTTGTGACTGGGGAACTGGAGCTGTGACTGGGGAACTGGAGTTGTGACTGGGGAACTGGAGTTGTGACTGGGGAACTGGAGTTGTGACTGGGGAACTGGAGCTGTGAGTGGGGAACTGGAGTTGGGTGAGTGGGGAACTGGAGTTGGGTGAGTGGGGAACTGGAGTTGTGACTGGGGAACTGGAGTTGTGACTGGGGAACTGGAGTTGTGTGAGTGGGGAACTGGAGTTGTGACTGGGGAACTGGAGTTGTGACTGGGGAACTGGAGTTGTGAGTGGGGAACTGGAGTTGTGAGTGGGGAACTGGAGTTGTGAGTTGGGAACTGGAGTTGTGAGTGGGGAACTGGAGTTGGGTGAGTGGGGAACTGGAGTTGTGAGTGGGGAACTGGAGTTGTGACTGGGGAACTGGAGTTGTGAGTGGGGAACTGGAGTTGGGTGAGTGGGGAACTGGAGTTGGGTGAGTGGGGAACTGGAGTTGTGACTGGGGAACTGGAGTTGTGACTGGGGAACTGGAGTTGTGACAGGGGAACTGGAGTTGTGACTGGGGAACTGAAGTTGTGACTGGGGAACTGGAGTTGTGACTGGGGAACTGGAGCTGTGAGTGGGGAACTGGAGTTGGGTGAGTGGGGAACTGGAGTTGTGACTGGGGAACTGGAGTTGTGACTGGGGAACTGGAGTTGGGTGAGTGGGGAACTGGAGTTGGGTGAGTGGGGAACTGGAGTTGGGTGAGTGGGGAACTGGAGTTGGGTGACTGGGGAACTGGAGTTGTGACTGGGGAACTGGAGTTGTGACTGGGGAACTGGAGTTGGGTGAGTGGGGAACTGGAGTTGGGTGACTGGGGAACTGGAGTTGTGACTGGGGAACTGGAGTTGTGACTGGGGAACTGGAGTTGTGACTGGGGAACTGGAGTTGTGACTGGGGAACTGGAGTTGTGACTGGGGAACTGGAGTTGTGACTGGGGAACTGGAGTTGTGACTGGGGAACTGGAGTTGTGACTGGGGAACTGGAGTTGTGAGTGGGGAACTGGAGTTGGGTGAGTGGGGAACTGGAGTTGGGTGACTGGGGAACTGGAGTTGTGACTGGGGAACTGGAGTTGTGACTGGGGAACTGGAGTTGTGACAGGAGAACTGGAGTTGTGACTGGGGAACTGGAGTTGTGACTGGGGAACTGGAGTTGTGACTGGGGAACTGGAGTTGTGACTGGGGAACTGGAGTTGTGACTGGGGAACTGGAGTTGGGTGAGTGGGGAACTGGAGTTGTGACTGGGGAACTGGAGTTGTGACTGGGGAACTGGAGTTGTGACTGGGGAACTGGAGTTGGGTGAGTGGGGAACTGGAGTTGTGACTGGGGAACTGGAGCTGTGACTGGGGAACTGGAGTTGTGACTGGGGAACTGGAGTTGTGACTGGGGAACTGGAGTTGTGACTGGGGAACTGGAGCTGTGAGTGGGGAACTGGAGTTGGGTGAGTGGGGAACTGGAGTTGGGTGAGTGGGGAACTGGAGTTGTGACTGGGGAACTGGAGTTGTGACAGGGGAACTGGAGTTGTGTGAGTGGGGAACTGGAGTTGTGACTGGGGAACTGGAGTTGTGACTGGGGAACTGGAGTTGTGAGTGGGGAACTGGAGTTGTGAGTGGGGAACTGGAGTTGTGAGTTGGGAACTGGAGTTGTGAGTGGGGAACTGGAGTTGGGTGAGTGGGGAACTGGAGTTGTGAGTGGGGAACTGGAGTTGTGACTGGGGAACTGGAGTTGTGACTGGGGAACTGGAGTTGTGAGTGGGGAACTGGAGTTGTGAGTGGGGAACTGGAGTTGTGAGTGGGGAACTGGAGTTGTGAGTGGGGAACTGGAGTTGTGAGTGGGGAACTGGAGTTGTGACTGGGGAACTGGCGTAGAGCAGTGAGTGTCTGGATGAACACGAGCACTGGTACGTGATGGAGGTAGAGCGCCGGCTGAGAGTCTGACACACGGATTGGAGAACAGCGCCGAGACCCGACAGATAACACACAGATCGCTCGCGGCGAGTCCTCCGGCGGCTCACAGGAAGCACACCGGACCCACTTCCAGGCGCCGCTGCTCTCCGGGACCCGAGGGACGCACGCCGTGAACGTCCACGATGGGGAGATGATGGGTGTCCTGCGTGTGAAACAGGAACCGGGACTGGTGCCAGCTGCCGTCACGCATCTGTCGGGAGAAACGGGAAAACGGCAAGATTATTAGATTTTTCAAGGGAAAATAATGCCGCGTTCCAGGCAACCTGTAACCCGTGTTTTTCCAACCTTATACCCGTGAAAGTGCACTGGAACGACAGTCAAACCCGTGACTTCCCACCCGTGAACTCGTATTAGATCGCTGTACTCCCAGTTACGAGCTCTGACGTCACATAGCCCGCGAAACCATACAGAACAACAATGGCAGCCCCTACGGATGCAGTGTTTCTGCAGGCGGTACACGGCGAGAACACACTTTAGGACAATATAACGTTGCAGTCAAATTAATAATAATATAATAATAATGATAATAATACCAAATACATTTCCAAATATACAAATAAAGTAAAATAAAAGGTATAACAGCTTATCTTGCCTTATGCGCCGTTTTTCCTCCTCCGTTTCCCTCAAATAAACAAGGAGTAAGCACCTTTGGCGACATAAAGTATTACAAATGCGCATTCGGTTTGTTTACATCAGGCTACCACAATTCCTTGCGCTCAGGTAGTTTGGCGTGACTGGCCTGGAACGCTACAAAGTCGTGAGTCGTGGTTTGAAGTCGTGATTTACGTGCTCAAAAACCTGCCTGGAACGTGGCATTAATCACTCTGGATCAAAACAACAACAACAAGAACACTAGTGGGGGGGGGTACACTAATCGATTCCGTTCAGTATTGCGATATTTTGCGTACGCAATTATATCGCTAGAGTAGCGCAAAGTATTGCAATATTTAACTATAAAATTATTAGTTTTACTTTCCGGTTTTCTCCATTGTTTTTCTCTGGTAATTTACACTTGCGTATTACATCCACAAGGTGGCGCTTGTTGCGGAAAATTCTAATGAAAATTTCTTCACCATCACAACGCTAACCCTTCTTTCAAATCGAAAAAAGTGTGGGTAAATTTCGGTTTTATGATTATTCTCAGGTTTATGTTACTCTATTGTATTTAAATAATAAATACAGGATAATAACGTCCTGAATGTTCAAGGACTACGTTTCTGCACTTCAGTTAGTGTAGAAGATATTGTTTACAGAATTAAAAGTGAGTTTAGCAGTCTTATTTTCCTAATTTTTTGTAATGCCTTTGAATAATATGGGGGACATGAATCGCAATACTTGCTGTATCGCAATATGTTTCGCAATAAATGAATCAATTGAATATCAATTGATTCACAATTGAATCGTGGCCCAAATATCGCAATACTATCGAATCGTCACATTTTTTCCAATTCCCACCCCTAAAGAACACAAGTTGTGTCGTGTTTATTAAAAGTTGGTAACACATCACCATAGGGATGAAAAGATTAGCAGTTTGATGATAAAAATGTGTACTATCAGCTCTGCCTTTAATTATTACATTGTTTAAATTAATAAATTTTTAGCTAACTGTGATTTTGTATACGTACATTTCAACCGCCAAAAGTGGCTATTATAAAACGGAGAGTTCCGGTCCTCGATTCTGATTGGTTGAGCCGCATTCAAAGCCGTTGTAAATCACTCCACACACACACACACACGTGACCGCGTTACATCAGTGTTACTGAGCAACTGCCGTTTATGCTTTGTTGCTGCATGTGTTTCTTGGCAACCTCTTTGGAACTACATTGCTTGGCGGAGGAATAAATGTGTTACTTTTGTTGATGGTGTTTATTTTATTAATAAAATTTATATTAAAATGAATATTTTTATATTTTTATACTTTTTATACTACTTACCTTTAATCCAGATTCACATTAGAATGCACCTTTAATGCAAATTCAAATTTGAATGGACCTTTAATCTAGATTCACATTAGAATGGACCTTTAATCCAAATTCACATTAGAATGGACCTTTAATCCAGATTCACATTAGAATGGACCTTTAATCTAGATTCATATTAGAATGGACCTTTAATCCAGATTCACATTAGAATGGACCTTTAACCCAAATTCACATTAGAATGGACCTTTAATCCAGATTCACATTAGAATGGACCTTTAATCTAGATTCACATTAGAATGGACCTTTAATCCAGATTCACATTAGAATGGACTTTTAATCCAGATTTACATTAGAATGGACTTTTAATCCAGATTTACATTAGAATGGACCTTTAATCCAGATTCACATTAGAATGGACCTATAATCCAAATTCACATTAGAATGGACCTTTAATTCAGATTCACATTAGAATTGACCTTTAATCCAGATTCACATTAGAATGGACCTTTAATCCAGATTCACATCACCTCACAGTTGTCCAGAAGCACTTGAGGAGCCAGAGCGGAGTCTTCCTGGAACAGCTGACCGCTCCAGCCCTGGAAGCGCAGCGCCCCCGTGTGGCCGGAGGGACTCGCCGGCTCGTTGAGGCAGTGCAGGGACACGCTCTGAGTGACCGTCACACTCAACAAGTGCAAGAACTTCATCTGGACTTTCCCCACATCAAACATGGCCTGTGAACACACACCAGCTTCTCAGTGTTTATGCAATCAACATTCTGCGTTCTGGCAACTGTGTGTTTACGGTTTCAGCTGACAAATGATCCGGCTTACAGGAAAATCAGCTGTAAATTAAAATCAGATTGTCCTTTTAGAGGAAATACGATATTGAGTGACATCAAACGCTTCTCAGTGTTTAGATAATGAGGAAACTTTGCTTGATTTTGTGCGTAAGTGTATGATGAAGAGAGAGAGAAAAAACACTTTCGCTCAGTCATGTTCAGATGCAGAAACATTAATGTTGAGCTTTTACAGTAAAACTTCAATGAGTTTAATCAGAGTTTCATGGAAATAATGCCATTTAATGACCCGAATTAAAGTGCGAGTTCAAAATAAATGCATTTGAACTCTCTGGTGCTGTTTGAAAATTGTACGTTTTATTTTTTCAGAACTTTTTACTTGGTAAAGGTTTTGGTACTTGGTATATGAACACACACACACACATGGTCAGAAACAAGCGCATTGGAAATGAATGAGACGGATTTCCTCTAGTGGAAGCGTTTGGTACTGCAGCCGAACACACTCTCACTGAAAACACATTTATTAGTTATCAAGCTCAAATTTTTAAAACAACTTGTTTAGATTCATGGCTTTGATTTTCTCACAGATTTAGAGTAAACCAAGTATTGGATAATATACACTTCATATAAAAATTTAAGATTGTAATTTTGTGCATTTTTCGTAACAACAAAAGTAACATTTTACAACTTTTTCACTTCAGCAATAATCTGTGTCGTCTTTACCAAACTTCAGTCTGTCGCTCTTAGGGTTGGGAATCGTAAGAAATTTTCCGGTTCCGGTTCCGATTCCGGTTCCGCCAAACGATTCCGGTTCCGGTTCCGGTTCCCATTCAATAAAAATTATTAAAACAACTAATACAAATAGTAGTACGGGGAAAATATACAATCCTTTTTTCTGATACTTGTCAAATGAGTTTAACAGACTGGCAATGTCAACAAATTCAACATATTATTTAGCAACAAATTTTTCTGAAGGAAAATAAACATTTTTGCATTCTCAAGGATAATTTGGGACCTCTCCTATAGCTTATTGTATCTCCAGCAGGGGAATACCCTCTCAGAAGGGGTAGAATATGCTTGAACACACATGTAAGATCCAGACAAGTGAAACAATACATTTTAAAATCGGTTTGAATGATTGATTCATAGAGACTTCACTTGTTTCATTACTGGATTAAACTGCTCTAGCAGTTAATAAACAGAAATGCATGCGTCTTGCGGAAGGACATTATAGCCGGAGCTACTTCTCTATGTTTATGTGTATGACGCGGGTGAGTCACGCAGGCACTGGGCTACTCCGCAGCGCTGCCGAACCAACCAGTGTAAAGTAGTCCGAGTCTAAACGCTTATTACAGCCTTACCGTAGTGATTCAGGATAAGACAAAAACACGGTTTGAAAAAAGGCATTCATGATGTAATCGCTCATTATAACTATAGCTACATTTTGTAAATTCTGAAGCGAATTTTCGTTATTTGAAGCGACTTTCAAAAGGTGATTAACTCTGTTTTAGTTGCTGTACCGTAGACATCAGTGTTTATTCTCGAACTATAAACTTTTATCTCAGTACTTCTGTCATCATTTGAATATTTTTAACACAGAAATATCGACACTGTGTTGTTGAAAAGACTGAAAGTAAAGCTGTTTCATGTAGAACTGCTCTCTCTGGGTCAGTGACAGCGCAAACAGATTTGAATGTCCCGGTGTGAAGGTTTTGTCATTTAGGAATAAGATCGCGTGGGCGTTTGAATCGAGATCGTTTAAAGATTAATGGTGCAGCTCTGTCTTTATTCTCTCTCTCTCTCGCACGCGCTCTCTCTCTGCGTTGATATCTGACGCAAAAAAAAAAAAACGTATACGAATAGCGCGAGGGACAGTGCATTCATTACAATTTTAATATTCACGTGGTGAGACGTCGCTATTACAGGATAAGCTCCCAGCACTTCGTCCACACATCACACCAGAACCGTTTTCGGAACCGAAACTCAGGAATTTCACACGGTTCCGGTATTTTTGAAAAAACACTACCGGTTCTGGATAAGAACCGGTTCTCGGTGCCCAACCCTAGTCGCTCTAAACATTCAAGATTTACCACAGTTTAAGTGGTAATTTAAATTTTCAGGTCTATGCTCAAAAAGTGAATAAATGAATTATAAATACAGCGTAAATATAATTTAGTACCATAAAATCCTCTAAAAGTACAAAATATTCAATAAAAAACATTATCAAACTAAAATATAGTACATTCATTTCCTTGAAATAAAAAAAAAAACAAATTTTTTGACCGACCAGCACAGAGTTGTGTTATTTTAATATATTATTTGAGTATATGACAGTACCTTATCAGTGGAGACGGGGTTCAGACAGGTCTGTCCTCCCGCGCTGAAGTTACAGAACACCTGGATGGAGTCCGACGTGCAGCCCAGATTCGGATCGACCCAGAACAGTCCTGATCCACACACACACACACACACACACGCACACACACACACACACACACACACACACACACACACACACACACACACACACACACACACACACACACACACACACACACACACGCACACACACACACGCACACACACACACACACACACACAACCACAGACACACACACAACCACAGACACACACACAACCACAGACACACACAACCACAGACACACACACACACACACACACACACAGAAACACACACACCCACCACAGACACACACACACACACACACACACACACACACAACCACAGACACACACACACACACACACACACACACAGAAACACACACACACACACACACACACACAACCACAGACACACACACACACCCACCACAGACACACACACCCACCACAGACACACACACACACACACACACACACACACACACACACACAGACACACACACACACACACACAGAGACACAGACACACACACACACACACACACACACACACACACACACACACAGAGACACACACACACACACACACACACACACACACACCAAATTGGCGATTTAATGCAGTCACTCCACAAGAAGACTTAAAAGTACAGATGCACTGATTCTACATTTCTAGAACAATAGTTCGATTTTTCTTAAAGAAATAAAATCTGACTCTTAAGAGTCTTAAAGGGTTAGTGGGAGAAACCTTCTACTCCGCTCTCAGCTTAGCCTCCAAATAAAAGATGTCTGACCCTATGTGTACGTTCTGTGAGTGAGATCCCTCTGTGTGCGGGTTGAGAACATGCGGGACAGCCCCTACTACTGGCTGTAGTCTTCAGCCTCTGGACAAAAAAAATACTCCCATGACGCAAAATGACAATTTTTGCGTCATCTGAGGATTTTTTGCAGACAAAAAATACATAAATCTCTTGTCTCAGGGGATACGAGGGTGGAAAGCACAGTCATTCGAAAATACTACAGGTTTTCTACTAATACAAAGCTTAATGCTAAATCCTGAAGTATCCCTTTAAAGGTGCCATGTGGAATGTCTGCCAAAAA